>CM033108.1:1202500-1802500 GCA_019321725.1 Paulownia fortunei
ATAAGCACAGACATCAATCCCCTTCCCTATTTGTTTGAAAAAAGAATAGCAATTCTGGTAATCTCTCCAATAATTGATTGATCTTAACTAGGGTTGGCAATATGGTATTGAATCCATGGGTCGGTCCGTTACTAGATCTCACTTGCTTGGAATCCATTTGGGGAAAGGACCCATTGTTGAATGCGTTTGGGTTCCTACCCTCCCATTTGCCACTCCTAATCTTAATCATAATCTTTAATGCAACATAAACAGGCAGCAACTATGTGCTCAAACTTCTGATTATAGTTGTCTCTAGCTTGCAGAGCATATTGAACAACTTTAATGCTCTATGACCTTCTTGTCAACAGGGGTCAGGCAGAGAAGGAGTTTAAGGTGGAGGTTGAAGCCATTGGGAAAGTTAAACACAAGAACCTTGTGGGTCTCATAGGTTATTGTGCAGAAGGAGCTCAAAGGTACCTGTCTCCCCATTTAGTTTCTCCCTGTTAATGTAGAACTGGTTTTTCTTGATATATTGCTGGATCTTTTTTACTCCAATCAGGATGCTTGTCTATGAGTACATTGATAATGGCAATTTGGAGCAGTGGTTACACGGCGATGTGGGGCCAGTTAGTCCTTTGACTTGGGAGATCCGGATGAAAATTGCCATTGGGACAGCCAGAGGGTGAGGCATTACCTACAAATTTATATTAGAATGCTTATTTCACATGGTCTACTTGATTGACATTTCTGTTTCTCAACATCACATGATGCTGCATCCCCATATTCTGTTTTCGTATGCTTTTGGGAGTTGATACTTACTATATTTCTTTTGAGTGTCCACGAAATCTTATTGGCTATACCCTTGATCGTTTGCATATACTTTAGAGTATTATTAAATGTCTTTGCTTCTCTGTTCAGAATCTTTGTTAAATTAATGTAATGGAGATCGTTTGACTTCATTCTAATTGTAAATGCTGTCTGAGAAGACAGAAGGAACTTGTTCTGTAGGATTTACTTACAACGCTGCTGATGTGGTCATTGTGACAACACTGTAAAACTTAATCTATGCTCCGAATAGTGCTTTGGAACATCTCGTTCTATCTAGATGCTCAGTTGGTCATTTTTTCATCCATGATCTTCTTTTCGTTCTTATTTTTTGAATTTCTATATGTTGTCACAGATTGGCATACTTACATGAAGGTTTGGAACCCAAAGTTGTACATCGTGATGTGAAATCCAGCAACATTCTTTTAGACAGGAAATGGAACCCGAAAGTATCAGATTTTGGACTTGCCAAACTACTGGGATCTGAGAAAAGCTACGTTACTACACGAGTAATGGGAACATTTGGGTTTGTTCTGTTCTAACCTTTGTTATGTGATTATTCTCCATTAAGCAGAGAGTTGGAAAGAGTAAATCAACTGTCTTTGTTCCTCATCAAATGTTCGTTCATTTATCACAGATATGTCTCCCCTGATTATGCAAGTACTGGTATGCTTAATGAGGGGAACGATATATACAGCTTCGGAGTTCTACTCATGGAAATAATAACTGGAAGGAGCCCAGTAGACTATTCCAAACCACCTGGAGAGGTGAAGAAAGTTCCTCCTTGAACAACTCGACCATATTAACCCCTACAACTCCACTTTTCCCCTAAATTATGGCGCATGCATTTAACTGAAATATTTACAAGTTTTAACTCCCTTTCCCCATTTCAGATGAACTTGGTTGATTGGTTCAAAGGTATGGTAGCAAGTCGTCGTGGCGAAGAGGTTGTAGACCCCCTGATGGATGTTCATCCTCCCCCAAGAGCTTTGAAAAGAATATTACTGCTTTGCCTTCGATGTATAGATTTGGATGCCAATAAACGTCCAAAGATGGGACAAATTGTCCACATGCTTGAAGCAGATGAATTTCCTTACCGTGCGGTAAGCATTGCCCTTTTAGTGCTTTCTCTTAAAGTTTATTAGTAGTAGCTTAGTAAGATTATTGGTTAGTCAATTAGACATGTTTGGTTTTCTCTCCTAACTGTTAAGAAGATTTCAAACATGCTTGAGTTCATATATGTCGGAACGCTTATATGAGGATTATAAAAAATACAGTAATTGTAGAACATCTGACACTAAAGTTGTTTCATTTTAGTTTTTAGAATCTTACGGCGCTTCATGCCTGAAGATTTTTCTGCCCCATCTTTCTAAATAGTCAGATATCAGCATTGTGGCTTGTATTGAACTACCAAATTGACTTAATTCTACACTGTTACAAGCCCATTACAAAATAAGGAATACTATCCAGTTATGTACAACTCTCTGGGGAAGTTTCTTTTGTGCTTTGGATACTTAAAAGCAGAAAGGAGTAGTAAGAAGGTTGCATTATATGGAGCATGTAGGTTTATTGTAATACCAACTGATTGTAATCAAAAATGGATTAGGTTATTGTAATTCAAGCTGATTTATTTGTTTAATTCTACATGTAAACATGAGCCTGCCACGCCACCCTTTCTTACATGATTACATCATAGAGTTCTATAACAGTATGTGAGTGCATTTGTGTAGGTTCAAGTAACATTAAACTGGAAATTGGCAACAGAATTTTTTCTTTGGCTATTTTTTTTGGGTGATTGTCCAAGTAATTAGCTGCTTTACACCCTGCAGGAACCTCCTTCTGTTCGAGATACAGTTCCTCTGCATCCCCAATCATTTGGCAACAATAAAATTCAATCAGCACAAAAGGAAGTGGTGAATGATGATGAAGGAAAACTAAGGCGGAGATGATCATTCTTGATTATGCATGAAAAGATATACTAGTTCCTATTGTGTATATTTACTGATACTGATTAAATGGTAGAAGATAGCAGAGCTTCCTTATAAAAGAACAGTTTATGTTTTTCTTTTAAACATCCGTACTTGGCATATATATAGTTTAAATGAAGTTGTATATATATTTAGGTATAACATATTTTTGCTTGCTAATATTTCCTTTTGGTTTAGTGCATACTTATAGAACTTTTGGTGGGAAAAAAATGTTGGTTCAATATTATGAAAAAAATTGTGGGACAATTTAAAACTTCCTCCAAATCCTGTTTTCTTAGTTAAGGACATTTTTTAAGTACCTTTCTTTTATTTTTTTGTGATATGTTTTGTTGGTTTTGGGTGGGGGCGGCGGGGGGGTTGGGTTGGGTTGTTGGCTTCTTTCCTTTGATGGTGTAAGAAACATATTCGGGCCCAGGCTACTGAAGTTTCTGATAAGCACTTAGAAAATGAGCCTTCTTTTTTCAGCTTTGTGCTGGTCCATCGTACCAGCATTTCCCTTGGACAAAATAAAAAATTGACCTAGAGGTGGATTCCAATGCTTATTATTGTCTAGCACTTAAAAATATCTGGGACAGAGAAATATGATGATATGCGCACAATCATACCCTTGCAAGAAGAGAGATGTTTTCATTCTCATGGTCACAAACCTGTCTTATAAGGTAGGTTCACAATAAGGACGGACTAAATTATAAGACAAATACAATTAGATATATATGTTGAAATATAAAGTACTCTACAATTTTTAATTTTTCATCTCTTGAATAAATTTAAAAAATGTTTGACTCAGTTTATAAGTTTCTTATAAAATATTCCAGAGTGTGACGAAAAAAATGAGTGGTACAAGATTTATTTTCATGGGACGTGTGAGATTTGGAGAGAGAAATCTACTGAAACTGGGCTTTGTGGACAAGCCAAGGGATTAGAATTAATAGGGCCCAATCCACCAACATCGAGCCAAACCTCCAGTACAGTTATAGGAGGGACTGTTAAAGGCATGGGCCTACTGGGCCTCGCTTAACACACAGTTAAAAGGGGCAAAAGTACATAGAATGCTCTAGAGTCAAGACAACTGATTATCTTTTTTATTTTATTTTATTTTATTTACAAGTGTTTTATTCTTTTCTTCTCAGCTAAGCCCTATGTTTGGATTTAAATTTTAGAGAAGAAAATAATTAAAAAAAAAAACATATTTTATCACGTTTCTTGGATATATGCTTTTTCATATATAATCGAGTATGATGTAAAAATAAATCGAATATATATACAGATCAATCAATATCCTTCATTTTTGTATTTATACAAGATTTTGATAAGTTTGCTTCATAATTAAATAGAGAAAAATATCTTTTTTATTTTTATTTTTTACGCAATAAAGTCCAAAACTCGAATGAACCATTTCAATTGTTAAATTTAGTTATCACTTCCATAAGTGAAAAAATAGAAAGAGAATTATTCGGATGTAAGATATTTTGTTAATGAAATAAAATATGAGATGAAATTACTATTTTGTAATATAGGATTCAAATTAGTAATGGTATCAATTGCAAGTCGAATAATTTATTTCATATTTCATTTTCTATTACAACATCACCAATACACACTAAGTGTATTGTATGACATTATTAATATGCACTTAACATGTATCGATATTATCGAAATAGGAAATAAAATATCATTGTGGTATGAATTTATTAAGCTTAACATTTCAAAAACATATTATGAAATTTTTCTTGATAATAAATAGGAAGCAACATTTATGATTTCTTAATTGTTATTCATTTATCATTGGTGGGGTTATTGTAAAAGTAAATTTGTAAACTATTGAATATAGGAATAATAATACATTAAATGAAACAATTTACAATTCTTTTAAATAATTTTTCACTTGGGGGCATGGAATGAACGCATTTACTTTCATGATTAGGAATGTAATAGAGTGAGTCCAAACCCTAAACTGATTTCAGAATTTATTCACTAAGAGCCTGTTTTAGTAGTATAATTGGTTTGAATTAGATTTTGAGTTTTTTATTTTTAAACCTAATATAATTCATATCTGACATGTTTAGTTTTTTATTTTTTATTTTATTATTATATATATATATATTTATATGATATTTTTTAAAAATGTATTTTTTAAATTTTTTTAATAATATTATTTTTAATACTTTTTAAACTATAAAATAATCAATCGAATTTAAATATTTAAAAATGGCGAGTCCTATAAAAATCCAACTCTAATCGAATCCGTTGGTATCCCTATTCACGCTGCTTATTTCTATTTCTTCCCGACAAGTGTTGTTCAATGCTCAGAACACTATTTATCCAACACGTGTAAACCACACATTCTTCCATTACTTTAAGGGGGAAAAAGAACCAACAAAAAATAAAAATAAAAATAATTTCCCTATTGTCTGAAATTCTGACAGCATAACCATAATTTTCCTGTTGTGCCTTTAACCTTTTGGCGAAAAGGAGTCCCAAAAAAATACAGACGAAAATTAACACACACACACACACACACACAATATCCAGATCTATTCTATCTGGAATTCTAACCGAATTTTTTAGAGTGAAAAACTATTGAACGGACTGTGAGTTGAGGGGAGCAAAATATGGATGAAAATTTGATAACGAGGTTAGAATCCGCGGTGACGCGGCTGGAGGCGCTGTCTGTCCGAGGTTTCCGCCAGGTAGGTGCGGCGGAGGTCGGTGGAGATGCCGCTGCGATGGATCCGTCGATTGTGGCGTTTGACGATCTCATTTCGCAATACGTCAATAGAGTCACGAGCGCTGCGGAAAAGATTGGAGGACAGGTTTTGGATATTTCGAAGATTATTGAGGAAGCGTTTAATGTCCAGAAGGAGCTTCTTGTTAAAATCAAGCAAACTCAGGTTAATTGCTTTTGCAATTTTCATTCGGTTTTACTTCTAGCGTGGAGTGTGTAATGCAATAAAACAGAATCGAAAGTTATTGGTGTTTGTTGATTTGTATTAGTACCTACGATTTTCATTAGTTCCATTTTCGTTTTGTATTATTGGATCATGTTATGCAGTAAATACTTTGAAAATTTTGAAGTTCCTTTATTACTTATAAAGGAGAAGTATGTGTAATGTGATCATTTTTGGTTGCATCAATGCAAAGCATATGCGATTTATAGAATTTGAATTGTTATTTTAAAGTGATGATGGATAAAATTGTGAAAGCTGATTTCATCATTTGTAATGCACCAACATTGAATTCATAAAACTAACATTGAATTCGTATGAGTTGGGCTATGATAATCTGCCTTTTCTTTCCGATGAAGCATTTATTAGAATGAAAGAGACCTGAAGCGGGAGATGATAATTACACTTCTATTTATGATAAGATCGTCATTTGTGATGTTTTGAATTAAAATTCCCAATATTAGTTTCACTGAAATCTCTGGTTATGCAGGATAGAATAAGAGGTTTTCTTATGGGTGAATAGTATAGTATTCTGATCATGCTGTGAAACAGGTTCTTGGAAAAGCATGCCATCTTTGATCCATCAACATTTTATTATTGTAACTTCTAATATATTTTTTTCAAGTCACCTAAATTTCCAATAATGTTCCAGTTGAGTTTATGCTCTGATGTCTGTGCATGAAATTGGTTGTTTAGTTTCTACTTTTAGTTATTCTATTTTCATCTCTCTTTTTTCTTTTTTGTTTGTATTCTGATACTCAGTCAGCTATGCCTACTGTGCAGAAGCCTGACATGGCGGGGTTGGTTGAATTCCTTAAGCCGTTGAATGAGGTGATTACAAAAGCTTCTGCATTGACGGAGGGAAGGCGATCTGATTTTTTCCACCACCTAAAGACAGGCGCTGATAGTCTCGCAGCTCTGGCCTGGATTGCATATACAGGAAAAGATTGCGGTGAGAGCACGCATGTGACATTGAGTGTTCAATTAGCTCATTGTCTTCTCTTTCTCCTTCTGATAATTATCTGCTCCGTCATTGCAGGTATGAGCATGCCTATTGCACATGTTGAAGAAAGTTGGCAAATGGCTGAGTTTTACAGTAACAAGGTAAACATTCTGATTCTTTACCTCTCTAACTTCAAATTACTCTCCGTCCTTTTCTTGTCTTTTGCTATTGGTTGAAGAAGGTCGTTCCGCCTGGGCAAGTGGAGACAGAAGAAGACGATTTTAGGCTTTTAATTAAATAATAGTTTTTCACCCTCTTTTTGACTTTAACTAGCAATCGTTGCACGCTGTACTGACGCACCATAGCTCTAGTGCTTTGTGAACAAATTTTGAAAGATGAGTGACAATATCTTGCAAAAATTATTTCTTTCTATTCCTGTCTCTCTTTCACAGCCTCAGGCTGGGCTCCGTGATCTTTGCAGTTTGTTAATAACTGAGGTAAATAAATGAAGACGCAGCTGTTTGGTAGTGAATTATGGAAACGAGTTGATTACTCAGTACCTGTGAGTAGAGGATTAAGGGAGGGATGCAGTAAATGTAGTTTCTGCTTTCTGTAGGCATAACTGAAACATATGAACTATCGGTAGGTATAGCGCTGGCTCGTATGGGTGGATAAATTTTTCTACTGTATTTAGTTTGAAAGTTTATCCTGCTATTTTGTAGTTATATACAGAGCCTATCATGCCATGTTTTACTTTTGGTGTCCAAATCACCCCCCTAATAGGAGAGATTGAAGTTCCTCTTTATGTACCATTCAACGAAAATTAACATGTCACCAGTTATATTGTTAATGATGAATTAAGTGCAGAAGTTCTGATAAGTTTGTCATTTATTGCCTAGATTCTTGTGGAGTACAGAAACAAAGATGCAAATCATGTTGAGTGGGCAAAGGCTTTGAAGGAGCTTTATATACCAGGCTTGAGGGATTATGTGAAGAGTCACTACCCATTGGGCCCAGTATGGAGTGCCACAGGGAAGACAGTATCACCTGCCCCAGTGAAAGCTCCTACTCCTCCACCGCCTCCACCTGCTTCACTTTTCAGTTCTGAAACAGCACAGTCTTCATCATCCCGTCCAAAAGAAGGGATGGCTGCTGTTTTCCAAGAAATTAATTCTGGAAAGCCAATTACTTCCGGTAATTATCTCTATTTTCTATTCCCCCTATTTATGCCCAATAAGTTGCCCTAATAACATTGACCAACCCATGATCTTGTTTTGTTCCGATCTTAAATAGCAACAGATTAGAATAGATCCGAATCTTATGAATCAACTCATTAAGTGAATCTTTGAACCTTTTAGCCCTTGCCCTTATTATTAGTCCAACAGGAACATGCAAATTGATCCTTTGATGATGCTCCACTATTTTTATCGTTTAAAGGTAGGAACCACATAATGAAAAATGAGACCCGAACATCCATAAGGATATTTTTTCTAGAACCGTCTTAATTCAGATTCACAATTGTTTAACAACAATGACCTTGACCTATTATCTATAAAATCATAAAAAAAGAAAAATATCCATTAATAAGAAAAGAAAATATGAAAATGTCAATCCCTTACAATCACGAAAGTAAATGAAAATTATTTATTTTAAAAGATTTTCAAAGAAAATAAGGAAAGTCAATCCCTTACAATGAATTAAGAAAGTAAACAGCGATTTATTATCTTGAAAATAGGCAGGTAATTTGCCCGTTATTGCTTAATCTTTATCTGGTAACGACAGGCTGAAAAAGGCAAATTTGCAGACTTTCCTCACGTCCAAATCAATCAACATGTTGAAATTGACAAATTGAAAAGCTTTCCTTATGACATTGGCTAGCCCATGATCTTGTTTTAGACCCATATTAGTGTAATGCCCAATTTTCTCCTACATAGCCAATAATAAGCATCTTGCATGAATATGCATCTAATCAATGTGTATTATTGAATTATGACATACAAATAGCATGATTACACGAACTTGAGTAATTGTTATTATATGCTCTAGTTATGCTTTAACATGATTTATTGAGTTTGTTATCATTTTCTTCAAGGTTTGAGGAAGGTCACTGCTGATATGAAAACCAAGAATCGTACAGACAGAACTGGTGTCGTTAGTGTTTCTGAGAAAGAAAGTCGTGCTGGTTCACCTTCTTTCTCCAAGGCAGGACCTCCAAAACTAGAGCTTCAAATGGGTCGAAAGTAAGTAAAATTATGCTTATTCACATACATATGATGCTAGGTTTGATTCCTTTGTCAAATACGTTTCTATATTGTATTCAGATGGGTGGTTGAGAATCAAGTTGGGCGAAATAATTTAGTAATTGATGATTGTGATGCAAAGCAGTCAGTATATGTATTTGGGTGCAAGAATTCCGTTCTTCACATCCAAGGTATATACTCATTTACTCGAATGTACTTTTTGCATTAGGCGCTTATGTCTGGCACCAACTATAAAGCTTTCATTCATTTTAAGTTGGGTTCTCTTGCCGCAAGTCTTGAAAAATCTTAAGGTGAGACTAACTATATACAGGGAAAGTGAACAACATTACCGTGGACAAGTGCACTAAGATGGGGGTGGTATTCAAGGTCAGTAAGGAACTTGTTTTAAATGAGGAACAGGTTATCTAAATTCTGGAAGCCATAACACTGTAAGGTAAACTCACTTGTTTTCTTTTGAAATTTGGGGGCTAGGATGTTGTGGCAGCTTGTGAGATTGTCAATTGTAATGCTGTGGAGGTGCAATGTCAGGTACTGATCATCCTGTTCTCTGATTTTGAAGGTTTCCCTTTTTCCTTTTTGGGTAGGTGGTGGCTCCTAAAATTATGCCTCAGCTGAGGCCTCATTGATGTTTAACATACCATCTTTTCTTTGCAAATCTGCCTTTGTAGGGCTCGGCTCCTACAATTTCAGTAGACAATACAGCAGGGTGCCAATTGTACTTGAGCAAAGATTCTTTAAGGGCTTCTATAACAACAGCAAAGTCAAGTGAAATCAATGTATTAGTACCTGCTTCTGAAACAGATGGTGATTGGGTATGTTTCTTTTTTTTTTTTTAATTTGGCTGCTTAACCCAAAGTAATCATAGTCTGAAGTAATTGCTTAAATCTCTATAAGAAACATTAATTTTTTTTGCCAAGAGAGGATTTTAATGACTCAATCTGAGTAAAATGTGCTCTACTTTAGTAAGTTAAAAGTATTGTCTTCCATTTTTCTTCTAATTTGAACTAAAGAATGCCCTCCTAAAACATCTGATTGAGTTAGATGCTGAAGTATCTGATTTCGGATTTTACTATCAGTTCCTCGGGAAAGAGAACAGACGACTATGCCTATTAAAACAAACGGCCTAAATACCCTACACAGTGCAATGTAAATGTTTAATTTTATGTATGTTGAAGTATCGGATTGCAGATTATACTATCAGCTCCTTGTGAAAGAAAAACAAACAACTAGGCAAATTACCATACACTATGGACTGCTAATATTTATTTTATGTAGAATCGTTTCAAGCTACGTGCATTTTCTTGCAGGGAGAGCATGCTTTGCCACAACAATATATTCACGTATACAAGGATGGCCAATTTGTGACAACTCCAGTGTCCCACTCTGGAGGCTAAATGGAGAGATCTAATAATCATCAAATCTTGTTGGTGCTATTTTTCCCCATTCTTTGACTTTTTGTTTTTCAAAGGTTGAGGTTTCTTTTTCATCTTCTTCATTTAATTTATTATTAAACACATCCAATTTTGATTTATTGCTCTGCTTTGTAGAATCGTTGTATTGGGTGTGTTATGCTGGCAGTTTGCTTTCAAACGAGCTCTTAACCTATTATTACGAGTGAGTTGTGTGTTTGAGGATTGAATTTTCTTCTGATTTCTAAGATGCATTTCATGGTACAATGCTTCCTATATTGTTTTGCACCATCAACATAATAAGAAACTAGTTCTTTTGCCTATGCTTTTAAACGGACAACATTTTCAAGATGACTTTGTTCATTCTTTTCTCATGTCAATTGACTTTTATTTTACATTATTTATTATTATTATTATTATTATTATTATTATTATATTTTTATTTTATTTTTTGTCAATGACAAATAAAGCTATTCACCCCTTGATAGCTCTATACAATATTAAAAGGATTTACCCTTGTGAGGTCTAATGCCAACTCGAAGCAACTTTCTGATCATATCAATTGAGAGAGTTGAGTTTTGGTCTTACTCGTAGCTCGCCTGCCCGATTGGAACTTCTATCTTTATTTGTCGGGAAAAATAAATTCTTTGTAATTGTGGTGAAAAGAAAAGTGTATGAAATACACATTGAATTTTGTAGTATAATTAATATTTTATCTCTTATTTTAATACATATATTGAATGATATTATTAATATATACTTAATATCTATTAATTAAAAGATTGATTGATTGATTTTTAATATCTCCAATCTAAAATTGCTAGAAGATAACATCAATGTTGCAAATGTAAACAGAAAATGGATTGATCAAGTACGCATTAGGTTCCAATTCCAATTCCAGTAAAAACGTCTAAAAATTTGCTAATAAAAAGAAGTTGTTTATAAAGGAAACACTTCTCACAAATTATATTGTCTTTTTTTTGTAAAAAAATGTTAGAATTCAGAATCTGGAATGCTTTTGCTTAGTCCACCGAAAAATATAGGAGAACAAATGTTTGACAACCTGAGAAGAACTTGTCTTCCTTGGTGGAAGAAATGGAGATTCGCGGAAGCCGGAAATGGATAGACTTTAAGAAAAATTATTAAAACTTTTTAAAATATATTTATATCCAAAAAATTCATGAAATTATTTTTCAATCTATAAAAATTTTCCTATCAATTTTTCATTCTAAAAAACCTAACCATTGATTTCTACCCTATTTTTTTTGACGGAATTACCTTTTAACTTTTTATATTATTTTTTATTTATTGGTATTCAATTCTAAAATTAGTATTTTTTTTACCGTATTAATTTATTAGTAGTAATTTTTTTTTACAAAACTTAATATATGAAGTTTTTGAATTTTTTTAATCTTTTTGTGTAGTTCATTAAATTTTAAAAATTAAAATTGTTACTACTGTATTCTTATATATCTAAAAATTCAAGAATTTTTTTTTACCCAAAAATCTAATTTGTTAAATTAAAATCACCATTCATATAAATCAATTTGAACAACCTAAAGAAAACTTTTTATTAAAAACATTAATTCATTAAACTTATAATCTAAGAAATCAAGGGTTATTAGTCAAAAAATTAACTCTTAATTTTTGGAATAAAAAGTTGATGGAATGAATTTCTCAATCGAAAAATAATTTTAAGTTTTTTTTTTAATGTAAAGGGTTTTTAGTAATTTTTTTTAAACTTTAAACTTTAAAAAAAATCTTTTAGGAGCAAATGTCGCAATTTATTTATTTTATTTAGTTCTTTATTATAGCAATTATGGTCTGGAGCACGTGTTCGGATTTGAGGCGCTCATTCAATCTTACAATAAAATTATAACCTAAAATATCTTCAGCAATTCCGTTGTCGTCCAGCGGTTAGGATATCTGGCTTTCACCCAGGAGACCCGGGTTCGATTCCCGGCAACGGAACTCTAATTTTTATTTTATTGCCCGCTCAATCCATTCAGCTTTTGTTTTGGTTTCTTTTTCTTGAAATCCTTTTGTCTAGCTACATGATTAGAGCTTCGAGCTAGAAATGCATCAGTTTTTAGTCTTGCATCAGCTAAATTAGGGTTCAAATGAAGCTCAAGGGTTAAGTTTTCTTCCCTTTTTCCCCTCCTTGATTTTGCATAAAAAGATGTCAGTTGCAGAACTGAAAGAGCGGCACATGGCTGCAACAGAGACCGCCAATGCTCTCAGAGATAAAGTAAAGCAAAAGCGTCTTCTTCTTCTCGACACCGATGGTTCCAACTTTTTCTTTTTCTTATTTTTTTTTTTTTTGGGTTTCTGATAGTTTAACTTAGGTGGTTTCTGATTGCGTCCTTAGATCTGTTTGTTTTGGAATTATTAAAGTTAGTAATATTTTTGTCAGTTGCGGGTTACGCGCGTTCGCAGGGGAAGACTCCGGTGACTTTTGGCCCGACTGATCTGGTTTGTTGTCGGACTCTGCAGGGGCACACGGGCAAGGTAACCGTTTTTTTTATCTATTTTTTTTTTTCCTTTCAAAATTGTCAATGCAGCAAGTTTTCTTTCTATATTTATGCATACTTGTACGTGTATATATCTGTTAATTATTTTTCCAGCTTGTTTGTTTTCAATTCTTGTTAAGGACAATGGATTTTCTTGATATGGGATTGCATTAATTAGCTTTTCTGGTGTAGGGATTTTGAGTCAAGAATGTTATACTTTCTAATGATCCATTTGCGTAACAGCTTGAATCATAATTTGTTCATCTCTTGCTTGGCTACGGCTGATTGAACTTGAATCTGATCATGTTCATAGCAAACTTGTGACTTGTGTGTTCAGGAGATATTTTTCACACGTCCTTCACTTCCTGAATCCTTTTGGTATCTCAAATGAATCATAGGTCCATTCATTGGATTGGACTCCTGAAAAGAATCGTATTGTCAGTGCATCTCAAGATGGCAGATTAATAGTATGGAATGCTCTCACAAGCCAAAAGACTCATGGAATTAAGCTACTTTGTGCATGGGTCATGACCTGCGCCTTCTCTCCCAGTGGGCTATCCATTGCCTGTGGTGGCCTCGATAGTGTTTGCTCTATCTTTAACCTGAATTCTCCAACTGACAAGGATGGGAATCTGCCAGTATCCAGAATGCTTAGCGGGCATAAGGGTTATGTGTCATCATGCCAGTATGTCCCAGATGAAGATACACACCTAATTACTGCTTCTGGAGACCAAACATGTGTTCTGTGGGATATAACTACTGGCCTGAGGACATCTGTATTTGGAGGTGAGTTTCAATCTGGGCATACTGGTGATGTTCTAAGGTATGTTGGCAATCTTTCTAATGCATTTAGGGACATCTATCTTCAAAAGTTAAAATGATTTGCTCTGAGCTTCTCAGTTGATATTGTTAGTAAGGACTTCAATTTAATGTTGTGCTGTTCTGGTTCAGTGTCTCTATTAATGGATTGAACTCCAGAATGTTTGTGTCTGGCTCTTGTGATTCAACTGCCCGTCTGTGGGATACTCGTGTTGCTAGTCGAGATGTTCATACTTTTCATGGGCATGAGGGAGATGTTAATACTGTAAGGTTCTTTCCAGATGGGAATAGATTTGGAACAGGTTCAGATGATGGAACTTGCAGACTATTTGATATTAGAACGGGGCACCAGCTACAAGAATACAATCGACCACACGGTGATAATGAGGTCTCCCATGTTACTTCCATTGCATTTTCCATCTCTGGCCAGCTCCTCTTTGCTGGGTACACCAACGGTGATTGCTATGTATGGGACACTCTATTGGCAAAGGTATATGGTATTCTTGTTGCAATCTATCTTTTTTGGCATTTTTTCCGAGTACTGTTTCAATTGCTGTTGCCTCTCCTCTGTGATGAATGTGTTCGCAAATACTGCTGCCTGGCTCAAGTCACATTCCTCATTAACAGGTGGTTTTGAACTTGGGATCTCTTCAAAATTCTCATGATGGTCGGATCAGCTGTCTGGGACTGTCAGCTGATGGAAGCGCCTTATGTACGGGAAGTTGGGACACAAACCTTAAGGTTAGTCTTAATTTACGACCTCTGAGTGTCTGCTATCACTACTTTATGGTAATATTATTAATTTTCCTATCGCCACTTCCAAACAAAATTATTACAATTGATACGGTAGTTGTACAGCTTGGTAATATATATTATACCGGCTGACAACTACAAAGATTGCTATTTTTGTTCTATATATTCTCATCGCCCATATTATTTTGAAGGTGAAAACCTTAGAATTTGAGATTTTTAAGGATTTTACCCCCTCATGACAGATTTGGGCCTTTGGAGGGCATAGAACAGTGACATGAGTAATGGAGACCATGATTCTTTTATTCTGATTTCTCTGGCAAATGGGCATTCTCAGTATCTCTTTTTGGGAGTGATGCTTCATGGAAATTTCAAGTGTCCCAGTTGTGTACTTTAGAACTGTAATTGTATTATATTCTTGTAATTTCTGTGATAGTTATAAACAGCTTCATTAGATGAATGATTATTTATATGCAGGAATTTTAGTCAGTTGTGGACAGGCAGGAGCTGAACTACTTGCTGCCCTTTTATTTTTGCCTAATTTGATTATTAGCATCAATCCAGAAGAAAATCCTCAGGATACCTCCAATAAATTGGTTGGATTTGTCAACCTATAGGTAATATTATTTTTCCTTCCAAGTTACAATAAATGCAAAATAACTTTTGAGTCAGTTGCCGACATAAATGGGAATATAGGAAAATTGAATTATCATTCAAAATTTCCGAAAAGGAAAAATCAAAAACAAAGAGCCAACTTACAATTTAAAACTTTAATATTTCTCATTGCCTTCAATGTCAATCTGGGTGACTAACTGATGTTTATCATTAACTTGGTTGTACATTCTTATTTTATTTACAAACAAATAAAGTTCAAATTGAAACGTGGTCAAAGAAATTTGAAAAAAAATCCCTAGTGCAGCATTCCAATTTTTAACATCCAGCACAAATCAGAAACCAATAACTATTAATGCGCACATTAATAGGGGATGACATTAAAGTAACACAAATATCTGATGTTTCACGATGTATAAGGTGTTTAATCAACATTTCGCATAGGCAGAAGTCATAATGTTCAACCACCAATTTCATAGTTGAATTTTGCCTGTAAAGGAAGTTTAGGATATCCGAACAGGTACAATACAAATTCCCAGAATAAATGTCTTGTGACACCAAATGCAATTTATTATTTCAAGGAAAATTGATAAGAAATTAATCGAAAAAATATATGGATATCCCCAGCAAGCCAAATTGTCTGGCAGGGCAGCGGGAAGTTAATGTTGTACACAATCTATTCTCCACCATACAACTCTCATCTCAATTACGCAACAAAAACATAGTGCATGGTAACTTGTAAGACGGAATTAATCTATCAAAAAAATGTTTTTTCAACCAAGAAATACAAAATAAGGGGGAATAGAGAACTACCCACTAGCAACTATTTCATGAATCGCATCACTAACATTCTCATCCTCAGATCTCACGGTTAACTTCATTGCCACCTCTTTCGCCCCATCTATCCCGAATGACAATCGCACAAGCACCTTCACGTTGCCTATATACACACCAGATAACAAACATGTATGCGATCTTGAGTTGCTCGGGACCGCCTCTGTACCCTGGAAAACAAAAGGAATTCAAGCAATTGTATGTACTCTTTTAGCTTTCTTTGAAAAGCAAAAAAAAAAAAATCACAGTACAAAGATGTGTGAAATACAATAGCATTATTTTATTTTTCCTAAATAAAATGGATGAAGAGATACAATGTGAACTGTGGGCTAGAAGTCAGCACTGCATTCAAATCTACCAGCTAAGCATGTCAATAAATTGAAATCTTTCCTTCATGGCTAACGATGTAGCAAAAACTAATAATTTTCCTTAACAGCTTAAGATGTAGCAAAAACAACCTCAATTTGTTCCAGAAATATTACTGGAAATTGTGAACTGATATGGCCATAATATTCAACAACAAACAGAAAGTCTAATTATCTGGTAAAAGTACCAGGCAGTAAAGCACTGACCTCACAAGGTTGCATGCCAAGAAGATTGATGACTGCATTCACAGCTTCCACCAGGCTTTCCCTAGGCCCAAGACCATATTCGTCTGTGCGCTCAGAATCAGGGTCCAAGCTTTCCCAGGCATTCTTAAAATTAGAAACCCCCACTTTCAGAATATAATCTGCAGCAACAACTTCAAAATCCTCGAGCTGGTATTCATCTTCCACACCATCATCTTCAGCCTCACCAGTAGAGGGATCAACCTAACCAAATTTAAGCAGGGAATATACATTCAAAGAACAAAAGATTACTAGCATAGGCAAGCATATTTTATAACTAGGCAACAAATGCAAAATAATCAAAAAATGACAGAAAAGGATATATATCTTCATCCCTCATCATCCAACTCCATGATGACCATTTCTTATTTCTTCAAAAATATCTTCACATGGTAAAGTAAAGCATTTTGTAGTATACAAATAGTCCATACATACAATATTCCTACCAATGATGCAAGCAGAAGCAGCTAAAGGCATTTCAAATAGCATGCAGAGCATTGACAGATCTACCCTATTCTCCTGATACTGTGCCAAATTTATCATACATGGTGATGCATGTGGACTCATCTAAGACCATGGTGAGTTGCAATAAATTCACTCAAAATCGAACCAAATTAAGGAACATATACCTCTTTAACAGTAAACCTCAACAAGTTTGAGAATTTCCCAACTGCAGGGATGCCTTCAGGTTTCTCAAATGCCACGAATGTTTGGGCTGGTGTATCATATGGAAGAGATTTTAAAGGTTTCGTTCCTACTTCAGAAAACTCCTCAGCTTCAGAAGCATCCACAATAACAGTCACCTAGCCGCAGGAAGACAACAACTAAGAAAAGAATCCTGAAACTTTGGTCAAAAGGAAACAATACTTCCACAAAATATGGTTTTACATTTTCAAGTAGCTGTTCTGGTATCGTATTTGTGCAATTGTACTGAAACACCACGTGGCGGTCAAATATGTGCTTGACAACATTAACTGCATACTCAGTTTCTGCTTCTGTAAGCTCCACCGGCGCTGATGACTGATTACTTGCAATGAAAATTCAATGAACACTTCACTAATCAAGAAATTACCAGAGTGAATCATGGCATGAATTGACATTTTGAAAATGTTCATCCACAAACCTTGAAAAGCTTTCCAAAACTTGCAAATTCAGGGATAGCGGAGAGAAGTCTTTCAAAAGCATCGGCCGCAGAAGTGGGGGCAGGAGGTGGAGCACCCAAACCAGTTGGCTTTTTGCCTGGGGCTTTCTTCTCAGCAAGAGGCTGAGATTTAACATCTTTGGGTACAGAATTAATATCAAAAGGCTCTTCTGTGGGATTCTGTACCGGTTCCAAAAGAACAAATGAGATCATGGCTTTCAAGCTATATATATTAAAATACAAAGAAATGTAACACAACCCTCAGATAAGCACCAAATCAGTATGAGTACTTACATAGTTTTTCAAACTAGTCTCTATATTTGTCAATGGTATATCAAGTGAGCCAAACAAAAATTCCTTCACATCTTTGTCAGTTTCAGTAACTGAACCATCTCCGAGAGTGTTCAAATACAGTGTAGCTCTATCTCGAACCTGTAAATAGGATGGCATACTTGTATATAAATTTCATAAAGCAAAATGATAATATCTTATAAAAAATTATGTGCAATAAGCACCAATGACGTCAAACTAAAATAATTTGGGTTTACAATCTCCAAGACTGAAAAAAGGCAGTCATTCCAAGACACAAAGCAGTAAAAGTAATAACACACCAATGGCCAAATGAAATTTCCAACTTTACATTCCGAAATATAAGAACAAACATTAACAAATAAACACTTAAAATTTTTCGGGAGAAAATTGAACAGAACTTTAACAGGAATAGAAGAACAAGTTTTGGAGGAACATATCCCATCTGAATTGCCAGCAGCAATTCAGATTTTCAGTATGGACCCTCTACTTGATGGGTGAATGAAATCATAAAACTAATATAACACTTGCAAATTGCTTTTTCCATTAGTGACAAACAGCTTTTACAATTATAATCAGTAGACAATCCTTAATATAAATCCATCTATGAAGCTCAAACTTTTGAATATTGTGGAATACTGAGAAAACATATTGGCATAGCTTATTATATAAGAAGCACTAACAGCTAGTCGCAAATTTCATTGGGGCATAAAACTGACCTCATCATCATTGTCGAAAAGGCAACGCCTCAACAAAACAAATATGCGAGGCTGCAGCAAAGATGATAAATGATTTCTTCTAGTTAGTAACCCAAGATTTTTAACCATAATGTTAATAGAGACAGCTGCAGTCTTACTTTCAGTGAATCAACCACGGCACCAAATTTTGCCAGTGTGCTGACAGCGCTGGCTCGGACAGTAGCATTCTCAAGTATCACTCGATTGTAAATATAGCGGATATATTTACTGGGATCTGAGGTCTTGGGTCCCTCATTTCCAAGAAAGTGGAGTATCTAAAAAAACAAGAAAGCAACAAAATTAAGAATAATTGGGCCAAACTAGCAAGCACCAAAGAAGGTCGCCTAAAAGAGAAAAAAATGGTGCCAAAAAGATAAAAGTCAACCTGGGTGGAAAGATACGTGAATTCACAATCCTCAATGAATTCACATAAGTGCAGCAGCCCACTTTCTTTGGCATCTGGAATATCTCTAATTAAGATCACAATTGAATCAACAATTGCCTTTTTGTAATCGAACCCACCCTCTTCTCTCAAGATATTGCTTAAGAAATTCATCCTACAGGAAACCCCAAAGATTCAGCATTACTAGACACTTATATTAAAAAATATAAAGGAAACAGGAAGATAAAAGGTCATCAATCTTTTGTTTCCAGGGAAAACTCTACAATCACTCACAGAGATCTGTACTTGAGGGGGAACTTCAGACACAGTGATCTTATAGCTTCTACCACAACAATTTTGAATTCATCAGCAATATCAGACATGAAATTTGTGATCTGTTTCATCAAGCGATCAACGCTAGATTCGTTGCCAGTTTTCAGCAGAGTGGTAATGGCAAGAGTTGCTATACTTCTATTCTGATCTGAAATCAAGCTTTCCATGTCTATATTACAATTTGTCACAGCCATGGGATGTGTCATAGCCACCTGCATGCATTTTAAGTTTTAAATACATGAAAAATAAGTGAACCGGCTTGATAAAAAAGACAGGCTGCACGCATGGAATTTAAAAACAGGACTATGGAAGTGAAACCTTGAGAATATTCTTCTATTAAATGGTCAGACAATAAACCTTAACATCACCCTACAAGCAATAAGTACTTTCTTTAATACTCATAATAGGATCTAAGAACAGAATCTTTCTAGAGCATGTAGAATCATAGGATGCATATTTTTCACAATAAGAATGCTATTTTATTATGTATCAACATGAATACAATACATTATTAAATTAAACCATGTTTTTGCAAATCACATCAATGTAGTGGTGAAAAACTCTTGAGCAGAGTTTGATATTACAAAAGATTCCAAGACATGTTCAAGCAGGCTTATTCAAACTTTAACCCATATGTATGGGAACTTTTATTGAGCCAAAACCAACCTGCTCAAGCATTTTATTAAATCACACTCTATCTGACAAAATCAAGCTGAATTTTTTTGCAAGCTAATACAGTTTGTTATCAAAATAAGCCAAAAACTAAGCCATAATAGTTCTAATAAATTTTCCTACTATGTTGCGCTACTACTATATGGATTTTTGGAAATGTAATGTCAGAACCACCAGGTATGCTGAAACAAACTCATGAAGTCCAAGTTAGCCAAAGATTTTTGCTTAGGTGACACCTAATGAGAGAGCACTATCCTGACCAAATAACCAAAGTTGCTAGTACAGTGGATTGTTTAGTTGTTAATGTCTAACTTACATCAGAAAACATTGATACAATCAGCTTTAAGTGTCCTCATAAGAACAAACCCCAGACTGAAGTAAGACTAAGTTCATAAACTTCAATGAGAGAAAAAATAAAGCATCAAATTATACAGTACTAAAAAAGAAATCCTCCATATGGAAGATAACATATTAAATCTGTATAGGAACACCAACCTTATTCAAAGTCCGGACAGCAGCAAACCTTAGCACGGGCTTTGAAGAACTTAAGAAAAGCTGTAAAACAGTTATGGCAGGAGTCAACTCCCGGTAGAGACATTGCTCAACTCTGTGATTGCCTTAGCTGCTTCGAAGATAACCATTTCAGCTTTGTGACGGAGACAACCCTCAAGATATTCATAGAACGGGCGGTCTCCTGTTTGGGAATTAACACCTGACTCTCTGATAACCTATTAGCTCAATGAACAAATGCTCTATCAGTACTTGAAAGAAACAAAAAACACAAGTCACTTTACAACTCCTTCACATCAGTAAAAACAACACCTGACTTGTGTAGCGAATCAAAAGGCATTGAGCTAAAGGAGAACGAACAGTCCCCTTTGTCAAGCTGGTAACCAACTTGCTAACAGCCAATCGGTCATTTTGTCGTATCTGCAAATTCAGACATATAACATACCAATCCAATCAAACCAGGCCAAGTCCGTTTCCACGTGCACAAAACTCCAGAAAAAACGCCAACCATGAATCAAGATTTATGTAGTTAATGTACTACGTTACAAGGAACAATTTTCACATTCCAAAATTAACAAACAAACAGAGGAAAAGTGTCCAGAAAATTTTTTAGGAATTATAGCGAATAATCAATTTGCCAATGCTAGTATCCTCCTCAAGGGACTTTATTAGAGAATAGAAATAACAAAGATGGCTTAGGGAAACATTAAGTACAAGATTTTAATAATGCAACCAGAGGAGACGATGAAAAATGTGTCACCTTGCCTATACTTCATTCAAACTCTTTCATTAAAAGGAAACAAAACTCTTTCATATTCCCAAGAAAATAAATACAGAGAGTAAGCTATGCCAATCGTATACCCATCAAAACTGAAGGAAACATGAGGAAGATTTCACACCATTTTGATTTAATGCCACAGCGTAAATTAGGAAGCTAAACCCATGAAACCTTGTAAGCAAAATTTACTTCAGGTAAGGTGTCCAGAAGACAATTGTTTTGAAATTTTTATAGTGCTTGCAGCTCTTGAATAGTAGTACCGAGAAATAATTCCTTGAATTCCCTTATCATTGGAAACCTGACTCACAGAGTATGGGGTCATTTTTCAGCATTTTGGTTCAAATAGAAACCAAAGACGCCATAAGGCAAAGATAGAATCTAAGTGGGACTGAAGGACAGTTTGTAATGATGAAAGAACTGTTCTTACGGATAATATCAAACAACAAATCGTTACCTGGTGGAGCAGAGCAAGTGCGTGGAACTGTACAAGTGCAGCCCGTGATTGAACAGCTTCTTGTACTTCATTACTCCATCTTTTGACTATCTCTGGATTTGTCTGTAAAAAATAATAAGTATATTAACCCTGAACGAAAATCAACTAAATACAAGTTGTGTAACTGTCAAACATCCAGTAGTACCTGTAGCAGATGAATACCGCTCACGAGGGCAGCACTGGCAACTACTGGATTTTTGTCCACAATAGCCTGCTTAAGGTATCTCTCAATTTGTGTCAAAAGTGTCCCATCAGTAATCTGACAAAGGACACGGATAGCATTTGCTCTATACATATCAGTGCGGCTATTCATGTCCTTCATTAGGGAGCTTGTGACAATGATAACCTTTGATGACATAAAGAAAAGATTTCAATCTCTACCTCCTTGGAAAGCACAGAAGTATCAATAGAAAAGCACCTAATAACAAAAGGAAGGAAACATATGCCCAAGTTACCTCATCTGCACAGGGAGAAAGCTCCTTTATCATTAGATAAACCATCCTTCTCAATCCAATATCTCTGGACTGAAACAGCTTGGTGACAGCAAAAAATACTTCTGTAGCTTCGATCTAGAAATTAGATTAAAAGGAGTTAAGTTATATCTCAAATAGAATAAAATATGTTACTTGTAAAATATGGAAAGGAAAAACCAATAAGAGTGGTCACTTTGCTACACTGCATCAATAATAGAGATTCAGAAACTATTACAAAAATCATCTGCCTACGCACAAAAAGGCTGACTAGGAAATGCTCTGAAAGAAATAGTCATGTGAGCACGCAAACAAGTCCAAAGACTGTCATTCCTAAAGAAGTCAGTTTACAAGTTCCATAATAAGCTTTCTTTTATTTCAGGCTTAATGTGGTCAATTACATCTTGGGGATAATAAATACAATAATAAAAAACTGAAAAGCCAAATATAATTCGCCCAATCAACAATAAGAATACGTATACAGCAACAAACCTAACATAGATGAAACCTCCTATAATGTTATCTGAATGCTATGAAAAGTAGGTGTATACTAAATAAAAAAAGGACGTAAATTAAAAAAATTAATCTTCAAGGCGGTCTGTTGCATGCATGAAGCGTTGACATTACAAATCATGTTAAACCAGTACTGTTTTTATATGCCCATATGACTCAGCAAGTGGTCCGTGTGTGTCTGTATTGTGTGGCACATGTACATCTAAGCTAAACAAGTTCATTGTTCTAAAAGTGCGTGATAATACAATTGGTCTTTGCATTTGTGTTGCAGGAAACTCTGTGAGAGAATGTCAGTGTATGCATGGAAGAGCACACATGCTTGTGTGTATGACACACACACACACAGAGAGAGAGAGAGAGAGACTGTAACAGCTTCACAGTTTGACCTTTGTGAACGTTTCACCCTGATTCAGAAGATACAGAAGCTTCGTGATGACCTAACAAGGAGAAAATTAAACCTGCATATTATCTCTTGAAGACAAACTGAAAAAATAAAAATGAAAACTGAATTAGATAGACATAATAACAAATAGAAGTACTTGTGAACATCTCCTTGCATCCAACTGAGGGTCATTAAAAACCCTAGCTTCCTGTAACACCGCACCCTTCTCAATCCCCAAAAATGGAGAGTAATCAGCTGCAAGTTTGACACGTTCCACATAACAATATTAATCTCTACAAACCCAAATAAATGATTTATCTATCATGTTAAAGCTCTATAAGAACCACAATGCTAACTATCCTTGCAGATGTAAACACAATGTGAATGATCCAGCATAATTGAACTCCGACCAATCATATATATGCCACAACTATTTAACATCCAAATTCTATCAGAATTAAAAGAAATAACATGAAACCTATGACAGACTCCTTAATACACTAAAAAGTTGCAAAATAAACCAAATCACCCAGCCTTAAATACAGCAGTGGAGATACCTAAATAAAAATCAAATTAAAGTACCCCCAGCCTTAAACACAGCAGTAGAGAAAACCTAAACAAGAATCAAACCTCATACTCCGATTCATCCGCGTTATCAGACTCTCTAGTATGCTAATTCATTGTATATCATTATATCTGTGATTCAGAAAATACAAAATAACTGCAGATCTAAAAGTGAATTAGATTTTGTAAAAATGAAATATAAATGAGAACTGCACTTGAATCAATTGTCAGATTTAACACGAGTTACATGCAAAACTCTGACATGTTCGCTAACTCTAAACAGTGGCAAATCAAATAAATCATATAATTTCCAGCCCTGAGGAACGTAACTAAGAATCAAAGTCTTATTCGGTGATGGATCAACTTAATCAGATTCTCAAGCATTCTAATTCATCATACATCATTCGTTTCCGTATGAACCACAGATCTGAATCCGAATTTAAATTAGGTAAAAACGAAATGTAAACAGGAACTACGATCAAATCAATCGGACAATTCAACCAAAAAATCAAAAAACGGAGCAACAAAGACTCGAATTCCAGAAATGCACCTTCTTCATCGCGATCATCGTCTTTCTTCACAAGCGGCTGCGCCATTGTGCAGAGATCTGTTTGGTTTCAACTGAAAACACGCTTAATAAAATTAATTGTAGTGTATCCAAATAAAAGTTTACAAGAGAAGAATTAGCAGATCTCCGAAAACAGTCTTTCTTCTATTTTTTCGTATTCATGTGCAAAGGACAAGTAGAGTGGAGTGCAGATCTCTCTCCTCTTCTCTTCCGATTCCGCAGATGCAGCTCGACGAACAACCGAAGTTACTTCTTATTGGGATTTGGGGGTTAATAGGGTGAGTGAGCGGTCAAGTGGAGAGGAGGGGTAAATCAGGTAATTGGGCTCATCGCTTAATAGACGTCATTATTTATTAGCATTATCCTAGTTAGTTAAATCTAGACATAAAAATTGAATATTTAATAGGTAACATTTTTCAGGCAATAAGACTTGGTCCAAAAATATGAAAATGAGTAGATGTATGACTAAAATATGAATTTAAATAAACTATTAAGAGAGAAAAATATTTTGATTATTTCGATATATTCTTGGTAAGTAAAATATTATTACAATACATCTTTTGATACTTAATAATTACATACTTAAGTTTTTCATTGGCATTGTCAAAAATTTATATATAGGTTACTTAAATCAGTTCCGCTATAATCTCTGTCGTGCTTAAAGTATATTATTTCATATTTAATTTTAAAATAATAAGAATTGTGTGTTTAGTGTTCAACTAAGCATTAGTTCCAAAAAAACACTTTACATCCAATGTCTTTAAAAAGGAGAAAAATAAGAGAGGTCATATATATTAATATGATTTAATACGAAAAGTATTATATACCATAACATTAATTTTCAATCTCGTATTCTAATAATTTGTGAAAAACAAAAATATGAAAGGAAAAAATAATTGATTTCCCCAAAAAATTGACGTTTTGGATGATTTATTGAACTTGATAATAATAAAAAAATATTTTGTAAATAAAATTGTTCCACTAGCAACACATAGCCACTTTAGAAGATGTGCTATATAATATACTTTGACAACTTTTTGATAAGAAAAATAAAATATTTAGATAATCGAAAGTAATTCTCATTATTTTTAATTTTAATACTAATATATTTTTTAATTGTTTGAGTATATTAACCGATATTGGTTGTTACAGTGAACCAACGTTACATATTATATTCAGTATAATATTCATCCATATTTGATAATTGATAAATGTCTCATTTAATTATTTTTTATAAAATAAAATATTTGTTAAACATTCGATGTATTATCCAACATGTATTTGGATGATACACACTCAATATATTATCCACTGAATATAACATTTCAAAAACGATCTGCTGTGTATATGAAGAACCTTTTGAAAAATTAATTGGTAGATATTGACGGCTCTGAAACGAATGTATAGACATTTCGTATAATGATGGAGTCACTATTTAAGTCAATTATTGAATTATTCATTATTCATTAAAGAACATTCGTTCGAGTACAATTAAAACATAAAACCCTAATGAATTAATCTCCTAATATCCTCTAAGAAAATCAACAAATATTCCAAATGCCTCTCAAAATCTCCAAATGCACACCAAACACACTACACACCAAGACAAATATTTCCCAACACTATCTCCCTATGTTTTGCCACACAAACATCAAAATTATTAACTATGCACTCCATTTACATAATTATTTTTATATCAAATATAATCATCTTACAGATAGTATGAATCAAACCCCAACCATATATTTAAAAATTCGACTCCAAAACAAACATTGTGTTCAAAATTTAAAACCTTAAGAACTACAAATTAACTGCAATGTTCACCGCCTTCTGTTTATTTTTTTTTAGCTAGTATTTATATATATGGCGACAAGGCCCACATGGTCCATATCATGCAGTCGTGTGTAAGCTGTAATAATTTTATGGCTTTCATTTTAAGTGTAGACGTAATTTTCCTTCAAGGGGTGCGAGTGCGGTTGCCCGGGTTGGGCCGGCCGATTTCTTGTGAATTCGCGCCGCTGGAGTGAGCGAACTCACCCGTGAGCCCGAGCTCGCTACTGGTGAAATCTTGGCTCGACATTGCCCCGGGCTTTTTGTATCTTTTCAAGTCATAGTCAGAGCTGCCGCTCGAGCCAAGCATTGCACTGTGCCCTGGCTTCACCCCCTCGTTTAGATCATCTAGAGAGACGTCACCCTCGAGAGCACGCACAATCTGTAGATAAATATATATTATATAGTAAAATATTATTAGATCAACAATTTATTTGATAAAAATTTAAGATACAATTGCAGTGAGAAAGAAATAGTTGTAAACCTGGCTCATTTTAGGGCGTCTCCTTGCAGACTGCCTAACACATGCAGCAGCAGAATACACCATACGGAGCATCTCTTGGGGATCATAGTTGTCCCCTAGCCGTGGATCCACCAGCTCCTCATAGCTTCCTCCTTCCGTAACTTTTATCAAAATAGGCCTAGCCTGTATCATGTTAATTAATTAAAAGAAAATTCAATAAATATAGATATAATTTAAAGATCCCTTTTTTTTGTTAAGAATATTTAATTTCGAATTATTTGTGCAATAAATATATTTGAGTCCTCTATTTCAATTTGTATTTCACCACATATATTGCACTTTTATGGATACACTTGATATACCAAGTATTGAAAATATACTTTTGCCATTGGAATATTGTCAAAATGCAAAAAATATCGAAAGATATGCGCATTTTTTTACTTGAGACCTGATCCGATCCGATCCGATCCGATCGTGAATTCGGATCGACCCGAACTCCACACCATTGATGGAACTGACCGATGGAACATGCCAGTTAATCAGATCATAATATCTAGAACCTAGTTTATATGGTTTACAAGAAAAGATTAGTATAAATATCCAATACATAATTCTCATAATATAATTTTTATATTTTCTACTCACTTTTCATCTCAATTCCTTACGACATTAAGATTTGGACTAATTTAAACATAAAAAATTCTTAATTGGAGCACCCCAACGACTTTAACATGCGTTATCGTTTCACATTACCATGAACTCAAATATCCAAGTTCAGATCTTCTCGACCGAACTTAACTCAGGTATAATGATTTATTTCCAAATCAACACTTCAATTTAATGTGATTCACAAAGAAACAACAATTTGCAATAAATGATATGAATTGATAAAAAAATAAAATTTGTACCCAATCGACTAAGGTGTCGTCGTCTTCATCCCTGCTGATGTCGATGGGGCGTCGTCCGGTTATAAGCTCCAAAAGCATGATCCCGTACGAGTAGACATCGGATTTTTCAGTGAGCTTCCCGCTTGATGCGTATTCAGGCGCCAAGTACCTGAGTTTACATGTTGGTTAATTAATTAAATAGTTGCATCGCAGCAATCCATTATTAATCCTGCAGGAAATGATTAATTAAAGTTTCTTGGATTGTGAATTGATTTTTTGGATTATTAATTACCAACCAACCGTTTGTTGGTTAATTGTTTCACGAGAATTGATGATCTGAAAGAAGTATTTCGCACCCGAATGTTCCCATAATCCGAGTCGAAACATGAGTGTTGTTGTCTGAAGAAAGCTTAGCCAATCCGAAATCAGCCACCTGCATTGACGTGCACTTTTGAGAGCATGTAATAAAAAGATAAATCATATAAATTTATATAGAAGGACAATTTTGTTATTTTCAGGGTATAAAATTTTAAATTTTATTAAATTTATATGCAATATATAGGTTTATATAGATTTGAAGGGTTCGGACCCCTTCTTCCCTTCTTTCATCGTTGGCTTAGGCACCCATAAATACTACTATTGTACAAATAGAACAAATAATACCTTTGCTTCACAATTGTCATCAAGCAAGATATTTGCAGCTTTAATATCTCTGTGGATAATTCGAGGATGACCTGCATATTTTAAGGTGATGATTTTGCATTTTTTTTTTCAATTAGAGAATAATTGGAAAAAAAAAAAAAAAAGATAAGAGGTTGGAGAGATAAAAGGGAGAAACTTTACAGTCTTCATGAAGATAAGCAAATCCTTTGGCTGATCCCAAAGCAATTTTAAGCCTGGTAGGCCAATCCATAGCTGGGCGACCAGCTCCTGCATTAAACATCGGATAACCCATGATTCCTCGTACGGATGCATTTATATATATATATATATTATATTAACATTATAAGCATGTTAAAGTTTACTTCCCATTACAAAATATTGGATTTTGATATATAATATAAGCGTTAAATTCGAGCAATAGAAAGCAATATAAACCATTATTTATTACTCATTTCAATTTGAATGGGTAAAAAAAAAAATTGACCTTATTTTGTACTTTTAGATGTATCAAATTAACACTTCCACTCCCTTGAAATTTGATCTTTTGTCATCCATCTCCGCTGAATTTTAAGTTTTTGGCAAATAACCCCCTCTAGTATTATTAATCAAATTTTCTAATAATGATTTTTATTATAATGTATAATTCTTTCAAAACAGAAACAAGTGAAACCAAAATTTAAACTTTAACATATGTTCGAGAGTATAAAATACCAACCCCATGTGGAAACCTATCATGCCAAACAGTACTTAATAACCTATCAAATTTCATTTTAAAATCCAGATCTCATCAAATCCTTCTATTCCAAATGCATGTGGTTCTTATTGAATGTTTCTTTTATGACATAACTATATATAACTTCCAAAAGATCAGATATTATTTTTTATTATAAATTTTATTACATCATTATTGTATTACACTAATTGTCACCACTTATATATTTTGTATATAAAATTTACACGTAATAAATAATGAATACAATAAAAAATTCTATTCGCAAAACGACATATATATTAATCTTACACGGCATAAGATATCTAATTGTAATTAGGTCTCCCGTATCAATAAATACTATGATGTAAGAAAAAAATTGGAAATTAGTAATTATGTGACACATACCATGAAGGTGATATTCAAGAGTTCCATTGGACACGTATTCATAAACCAACATCCTTTGAGATCCGGCGATGCAATATCCGACCAACGACACCAAGTGGCGGTGATGAACTCGGCTAATGATATCAACCTCGGCTTGAAACTCGCGCTCCCCCTGCCCGCTGTTGGATTTCAAGCTCTTCACAGCTATTTCTTTCCCATTAGGCAACACCCCTTGTGCACGTACCCAAATCCTCCTTGCCCCAGTAGATTCGACTGCGCGAAGCCGCCCGTTGCAGAAGCCAAGTCATTGTATGTGAAGCTGCTTTGATTGAAGCCGAGGGCCACAGCAGGGTGTGGAGGTGGCAGTGCAGCCTGGTGCGGACCAGAAAAACCACTGGAGCTCATCTCACTGCTGCTCATCATCGGTGGAGGTGGAGGCGGCGCCACCAGCCAGTTGTGTTCTGAGCTCACTCCGGCGCTGGCAGGTGGCGGCGGCAATTTCACCATGCCATCCATGGTGGAGAGGCCATTGTTGTGCCAGTTTCCATGGGGAGTCCTGTCGTAGTAGTCACTACCTGCATGACAATGCATGTCATTTGTTAATCAAGACACATTGCTTTAGATCTTTTACAATTGAGTTTTTTGTGTAATTCGGACATGAAATTTTATGTATATGCCGTAGTTTAGTTCAAAATTATTTTTTATATTTTATTTCACATCATAAATAAATATAAAGTATATAAATATTTTCTAAATAAACATTTGAGTTTAACTTGACATGTATCGTAATGAAACATAGGATCCAAATTGATTTTAATTAACAAATATTATTGCAAAATTCAATCAAAGCGACCTATATTAAAATATTTCATAAGTTTTATTATATCTTTATACCCAGATATTAGTAATGCTAAATTTTAAAATGAATTGAAGCACATAGACAATTTCTTATTTCTTATTTTAAAAAAAAAAATTGAATTTCCATTTAAAAGAAAGTTGAAATTGACCAAACACACCTATATTTCCATGGGAGTTGTCTCTATAGTAGTTCATATGATCATGATGCTTGCGTTTCTTCCTTCTACCACAAGACACCAAGAAGACGATCATGATGAGGAGCAGTAGTCCAGCCCCTGCAGCTGCTCCTGCTATGATGGCTTTCTGATCATTATTTGATGATGGTGGTGACTCGCGCTCGGAAGGAGGGAGTGATCCAGAGCGAGAGGGTGGTGAATGTCGGTCATTTGGTGGCGGTGGTGGTGGCGGCGGCGGCGGTGGTGGTGGAGGCGGTGGAGGAGATTTGTTATTGTTGCTATCGCCGTTATTCTTATTCCCATTAGAAGGTGGGGAATTTTTGTCCGAGGGTGGAGGAGGTGAGCTTTTAGGTGGAGGAGGGGACGATGAATCGTCTGACGGTGGCGGAGGTGAGGATGACGATGAGTCAGATGGTGGTGGAGGTGAGGATGAAGATGAGTCAGATGGTGGTGGTGGTGAGGATGATGATGAGTCAGACGACGGTGGTGGCGGTGACGATTTGGATGAATTGGAGGGCGGGGAAGATGAAGAAGGCGGCGGTGGAGATTGAGAATCTGAATTTGGAGATTCCTCCGGTGGTGAAGACGACATTTTCTCAATACTCTATGACCCGATATCTGTATCAAAGCCAGAGAATACCCCGCCGCTCTCCCAAGCAATGACCCTAATCAAGATTCATCAACCTTTTCGTCTAAGTACATTTCTCAAACACATAAATAATTAAAAAATATTAGAAAATGTTTACGTACCTTGTTCGCATGCATATATATATATATATATAATATGAAATAAAAAATAAAATATTAATTTAAAATAAAAAAAACTCAACTGCATTAAATAATTAGCGCATAGTAATTCAATACAAAGACAACCTTTGTTCAAACAAGTAAAATATAATGATTCAATTCATGGGCATTATGTTCTCTCTTTCATATACAAAACAAAAAACATTGAAGAAGTAAAGAGGAATGTTGAGAAGGAAATGGAGGGCGAGAAGAGAAGGGAAGCGGATACCTTTAGGAGAAGGGCAGGGATGATTCTCAAAAGAAGAGAAAAAAGAAGATGGTGCATGGTAATAGTTTCAACGAAGAAAAACTATGTGCCCTCTTCCCATAAATCTCCTACAAAAATGGAAATTAACCTATATTTTCTATTTTTAGTTTTTTTTGTTGACCATTCCTTTATTTACTTTTTTCCTATAAAAAGTTTATATATAGGTAATTATAAGCTAAATAATTTTATTTAAAAATTATAAAAAATTATTTTGTGTGTCTTTTATAATATCCACAATTACGTTAAAAAATATATAGACGGATGTCCTTACATCAACTTGCGGAGGTTAATGCCCACCAAATGTCATTCTTTTCCCTCTTTTGCGTGCTTATGCTAAATAATCTCTAACATTTGAACCAAAAGCTTCTCATTTTTAAAGTGTTTATAGTTTCTCCTAGTTTATTGTCCATTAATTAATTTTTTTCAAATTATGTAGATGATTTCTATTTAAATAAGTATATGTTTTAGTTACATAAAGATTTTCCTAAAAGCAATGTACCCATTAATTGTTCTACATGTATAAAAAGTGATTTAAGTATTTCCTAAAATCTAATACTAGTATTAGTCTTTATTCTAAGAAAAACCATGGTTTTGTGTTGTGTCAATTAATCCATTTTTTATACATCACATTCAATTGATTGATCAGTTCAACAACATGAACATGGTTCAAGCATTCAACTCAAATTGTTGATGGTTTAAGTCCCCAACAAAAAGATAATTAAGAAATGGCTTGTGAATTTTGTGATGATATATGGAGTTTTTTTTGTCTAATCATGTAAGACTCTCAAACCTTAGCACTGCATAGAAGAAAACACATAGATATATGTCTAGCCATTTATAAAAAAAAAGAAAAAAAAAAGAGAAATACGTGTAGACATGGATTTCATAAAGTATTACAAATTCTAGTGCCGTTGATATAAAATGTTTTTTTTTTCTTTTTTTATAGAGAGAGAGTTAATAGGGCTTCTACAGTTGATTCTAACCCAATCGACTCAATGATAGCCGTACATGAGATCATACGAGTACGTTAATGTTGAGTTGGGATACAAACATAATGATCCTAAAATACCATTTGCGTTGTTTTCGAAGCCAAAAAATTTTATTTTGAGATTGCTACCTATTCCATAGCACTTTCTCATTGATTTAATGAGATAAGTGTGAAATTCTCCACATGCTTATACTCTGTTTTCAAGAAAATATAATGTAATTGCATGTTTTTTTTTTTAAGTAGCCAAAGACAAGTATGTTGTCTTAATAGTACAACATTAAATAAGATTTGCGATAATTATGAATCAAGTTGAATGTTAAAGTTCTAGACATATACAAGTTATAACATAATCAACTAGGTCACTTAACCATATGGTACCTGCATGAACTTAGGATGTTTGATAAAGCTAATTTCTTAGTTCTTCTAATTCAATTTTCCCGTGGTTGCTTGTTAATTACTTGGAAAAAACAATATAATTAAATCTTGATCATAATTTTAAAAACAAAAATTTGACTGAAGTTTATTAGTTGGCATACTGAAATGGGAATCTCCTCCATCTAACAGGTTTAAATGAAATATAGATGGTTCTTCTCTTGATAATTTAGGACAATCATCATAGGAGGAGGGTTTGATTAGTGACGATAATGGGCTTTTTATGTCAATTTTTCTATTAGTTATATAAAAATATTATTACTAGATAAATTCATAATCATGGTAATATATCTATTTTGCAGTAGCGAAGTATTTTTTATTTTGTTTAAGAAAATAAAGTCTCGTCAAATCTACTAAACTATAACATAATTATTCGAAAATATTACAAAACTATAAACAAACATTAGAACCATTTCAAAAATATTACACGAAAAATTCTAAAAGAGAAATAAAAATAATTTATTCTAATTTATCAGAAATATTATGAAATATTAATTTATTCAGACTATTGGGCTTGATTGTCATTGTTGGAATATTTTTTTGGTGTGGTGGTGGATGTGTCGTAAATATTATTTTGTAGAATACAAGATAGATTGTTGCCAACAATTATTTTACATAATTAGTTATTCAAAGATCAATTTTAGTGACATTTATTCTTGTAATATTATTTTTCCCCCAAAGCACCCCCAAAAAATAAAAGGGAAAAAAGGAAAATTGCTTGAAAAGAGAATATTCCAGCAAGAAATGGGGAACAGATGGGAATAGAAAATTCCGCAAGTCGCCAGCTAGAAACATCCGTTGCCAACTGTTTTGTTGTCTAGAGAGAGAAACAAAAGCATCGAATCGAATCAGAACCCCAGACTGAATTTCGATCGCCTCTCTGGAAACACGTACAGAGAGAGAAAAAGCCCGGTCCCTTTAGTGCTTTTTACAATCCGAGAGATCTTAGATCGGGTCAATTACTCAGCCCGAACCCGAAAAGGATGCCGTCCCGCAGAAGAGCACTCCTCAAGGTTATCATCCTCGGCGATAGCGGGTCAGTTTACTTTGTATTTATTCGTTTACGGACTTGATTGTTATGCGAAATGATGTGTGCGTGTGGGGCTAGATTCTCGCGGTTTTGTATTTGGTTGGAGTCGATCTTTAGTTTCTAGCTTTAAAGGCAGAAGTTTTTGACGTTATGGCGTTTACGGTTTAATTTAGATTGATCTGAATTCTAGCATACCGGTTTGGATCGTGACTTTTGTAGAAGTGAAAAGATAAAGGGAAATTAGTGAAAACTGGAATTCATTGCATTTTCTTTCTGGTAAAATAAGAATGAAATTTGGAAGTTTTTAGAAAGTAGGAACATCAAGAAGAAAGGGGATGAAATAATGTGCAAATTAACAAATGTACTCCAAGCATTTATTTCGTGCTATCCTTTAAGACCAAATGATGGAAACTGTGTCTTAGCGTTTTTTTACATTAGAAACTGGTCCAAACATAGTCTATTATTTCATATCTAAGTGTATTAGGACCTTGTACATGCGTGTGTATTGACAGGTGTTTGGTAAATGTGTTTCTGTGTGATTTGCAGGGTGGGAAAGACCTCATTGATGAATCAGTATCCTCAGTAACTGTTCTTTTGTTAAAATAATTGCTGATGCATTAGGTAATTTACTACTGCAGTAATGAAAATTGGTTTGAGTTCTTAGTATGATGTTTCCTTGACCTGTTGATTAAAGATATGTAAATAAGAAGTTTAGCAACCAATACAAGGCTACAATTGGGGCAGATTTCCTGACAAAGGAAGTGCAGTTTGAGGATCGGCTTTTCACTTTGCAGGTCAGTCTGGACTCTGAAATGTATTTGTTTCATCATGATTAACAATTCTGGCATATGATTGTTAATTTTTCGTACCACAAAAGTTTAAAATAGAATCAAGGTTTGATCGATGTAACTAAAAATACTGCTGCAAATGAATTTTATAGGAATGTGACTGTCAACAGTTAACAGGAGCCTGGTGACCTAATTTTCTGCTGCATGTTGACATTTTTTTTTCCTCAGGCTTCTGCCTTGGGGGCAAAAGTGTCACAAAAAAATTATAGGTAAAAGGGAAAACCCTTTAATATATGCTCTTGCCTATGGATTCTTCGATGAGAAGTCCACAATTTTCTTATGCATGCCTCATAACACATGGATTTATTTTTAATTCCTGTAATGTACCTGTGACTCATTTTGATGACTGAATTTCTCTGGAATGGGCCTCTTGTTTTTAGATGCTACAACCATTTTGCTCGATTTAGGATATCGGAGGTGTCTTGCTAATAGTAACAGTGAAAATGATTAAAACGGTCAAAGCTTATATCATTATATAAAGTTCTTATTGTCCAAATTAGTTGTTCCTTTTGCTACAAATTAAAATTTTATATTCTCTTCACTAACTTATCATATTAATTTTTAATAATTTTTACTCAATGAATTTTTTTAACAATAAGGAAAGTAAAAGGAGGATATATTTCCATTTTTAGAAATTTCCATTTTTGAATTTTGGATAGTGGAAGAGCATACATACCTTAGTGAAGCCATGAGAGAAACACATCATACAGGTGCCCTTTGGAGATGGCATATGCGATCAAACAACTGATATTTGTAAAATATTTCTCTCGCTATGAACCCTTTGACATTTGTAGTTGTTTTTCTCATGAACTTGGACGATATGTAGGCTTCTTATGCCTAAGGTCGAGTCTTTGTTTAATTAGATTTGTTTGTTTAATTAGATATGGGATACTGCTGGCCAAGAAAGATTTCAAAGTCTTGGGGTTGCTTTTTACCGTGGTGCTGATTGCTGTGTGCTTGTCTATGATGTCAATGTGATGAAATCATTTGACAATCTTAACAATTGGAGGGAGGAGTTCTTAATTCAGGTATGTGTGTTATTTTTACGTCTTCTCAGAATGCCTGCCTTCAATTTGTTTGTTTATTTTTCCCCCTCAAATTGAAATAAGCATGACCGTGTTAGTTAAATTTTTTCCTTATCTCTGTATTTCAGCAAGAAATTAGATTTTATCCTGCTTCAACCAGACCTTTTGACTTCATTTACCGAGTATATTGCTTTATGATGGATAGATATTGACAAAGCACCCTTTATTCTGTATGAAGAATAGGATGCTTATTTACCCAGAATAAGGGCAAAATATCCAGGGCTGAACCATTGTAGTTTTAAATATATGGGTTTCGTAAGCTGTTACTTTTTTCCGCTTCATTCTTCTTGTGGGGGACAGGAGTATAAAGTTTGTTATTAGACTGGGTTTTTTGCTGTGTTATCGTAACATGAAATTTTTGAGGACACGTTGTCAATTGTTTCTAATAATGCTTAGAATCCTATGGCCGTTGTTGAATTGAATTAGTTACCAAGGGTTTGACATTTTTAATGATGAAAGATTTGTCATCCTTATGTAATCTCTATTCCCTATCATATAATTTAAATAGTGGAAGGATACTAATGAAACAGAAATTTCAATGCAGGCTAGCCCATCAGATCCTGAAAATTTTCCATTTGTTGTGATTGGCAACAAGGTTGATGTGGATGGTGGAAATAGTAGAGTGGTAATCTCCTCTCTCTCTCTCTCTCTCTCTCTCTCTCTCTGTGCGTGCGCATGCTCGTGCTTTCATGCTTGTCTTTTCTGTATCTCGTTGTCTCCTCTTTTCCTCCCTAAGCTTCTTAGATTCCGGGCCACTCCTAAAAAGGGGTCTGTACGGTATTAGACACTCGTATGACACAGCTCTACGAGTGTTCAAGCAATTAAAGAAATAGGAAAACAATATAACACCCTCTAAAGCATGAGCACATTATTGGATGTGGTGAAATGTTGTGCACCTAGCAGGATATCTTCATTGATGTGTTTTATTTAGGGCTGGTAGCATGTAACCCAATATAAGCCTACTTGTATTTCTTATTCATGTCTCTTTTATTTCTTGATTTCCTTGTTTTCTCTGTTCCCTTGACTATTGAGAATCTTCAACAGTCTGTTTTACAAATATTTTTTTTTACCTTGTTTAATTTCTTTTTTGGTGCAACTCATTACTTTCATTCATAAACTCAATTGATGTTGGAATGTAGCTTGTGTGATGTCTATTTGGATTTCATATTTACTCAATGCTTGTATGGCTATGAAAATTTGCAGCTCTGTTTGTATGATATACACTTACACATGTCTTTGTCAGTACCACACAATAAATAACATTTATAGTTGTATTTCAATTCTTCCATAAATTCTACCTTTTTATCTGTGCATCTAGCTTCTTCTTCCTATCGGTGGGGGTAGAGTGAGGCAATATTTTGGGGGTGGGGGGTGGGGAGGGTTAAGTCTTGGTGTTGCAGTTGGTGAGGTGGCCATGGCTGATATATTAGTTGTACTATACTGTTGCTCATCATGGTTTTTGGTTCTTGAAGCCATAAAACGTTTCTCTGAGATTGACAAACGAACTTTGCTTGTTTTGCCACAGGTATCCGAGAAAAAGGCTCGGGCTTGGTGTGCCTCGAAAGGGAATATTCCTTACTTTGAGACTTCTGCCAAGGAAGGCACCAATGTTGAAGAAGCTTTTCAGGTTATTGCAAAAAATGCCCTGAAGAGTGGAGAAGACGAAGAAATGTGAGTAGAAACCTATCTGATCTTATGTAGTTTTACATAACAGCATCATAATCATACTGTTTATAGTTGCTCAAAGTGCTGGCGCACTGCTGTGTTGTTTTACATGTTTATCATATGCTTGTGCATTTGTATTGGTTTTTGAAGTTGATTTTGATAGTTAGAACAGGTAAACAAATCTTATTCTTTGAAAATATACAAGTTACATTGAAAGTTGGAGATGCATATTAACATCATAGATGATGATGGTAGTTCAACCCACATAATACTAATCTCTTAATTATTGGCTACACATTTCTTCTTGGGAACATTCTTGATGTTGGTGAAGATACCTGCCCGATACAATTGACGTTGGTAGCAGCAGTCAGCAAAGGTCAACTGGATGCGAATGTTGAACAGAGTTGTATGGTTAAAAAATTTCTGGGGTGCACCAAGAACAGCCGATTATTCTCGTGTTTTTTGCGCTGTTCTAAGTTCACACCTGTATACTAGTCGTGTTTGTACTATGGAGCGAATTTGTCTCCTTATTAATTGTTTGGTTGCTTGGTCAATTTCAATGTATAATGTACCGTTTTCATTTGACAAAGTTGCATAGAATTTTCAGTAAGCATTATTAGCTGTTGCTAAGCTTTTTGTAAAACTATTTGTTTTTCAACACTTCTTGTCAAGTTCTCTCTTTCCGCACTATATTCCTTCAGTGGGAGATTCGATCATCAATCTGCGCATATCGTCTACCTTCTCCTATTGTAGGTTGAATAGATGAACGCTTAATAACTTAATGAGGCGTGGACATGCTCCAGTAGTTTCCTTTCTACTGGCCTTCATATCGATGTACTGGCGAATGTTCTACAGCAAAAGCAGACAACCTATTAATGCAGGTATAAAGTGCTTGAAGTAGATTTTGTTGCCATTATTGGTCTTGAAAAAGGTGGTCTTTTGGGAGTTCATGCCCATAAAGGGTCTTGATGCTGATTTGGGTAGATTAACTGCTGCTCTGCCCCGTCGGGAGGTAAAATTTGTGAAGAAGAGAGTAGCTATTGCTGCTTAGTTTTCATCAGACCTTCTACAATCACACATTAAATTCTATATCAAAATATTAAATTTGATGTAATTTTATTTTCAATTGAACACTAAATGTTATACCAAATTTGATGTTACATTATTTATTTACACTAAATTTGGTGTAATACTATTTATTTACACTAAATTTGGTGTAACGTATATATTTCCACTTTATCCCTAAAATTGTTCTATTTTCAATTTTAATTCCATTTATATCATATATTATATATTTAATTAATTTATAATTTAATTTTATTTATTTAATTTTAATTTTCTAATTATTTTGCAATAATATTTGTAGTAATTAATTATCATAATTAACAAATAATTAATATTTGTGATAAATTGTAATAATTATTATAATAAATAAATATATGAAAATAACATTACTTGCAATGTAGTATTTTTCGTTACTTGATATTAATTGTAATGTTTATTTTTGTAATATAATCAATAAATTTAATATTAATTATCTGTAATTTTTTATTTAGTAGAATTAGTAGTAATAAAATATAAATAATTAAATAATTTTATAAAAAAATAAATAAGTAATAATTGAAAAATAAAAAAATAGAATAAAATATTCATTTGGTGTAAAATTTGGTATAGTGATTGGAGATGATTTTGATTAAATTATACCAAAATATTAAATTTAATGTAAAACTTATATCAAATTTAGTACAATGGGTTAGAAATGCCTCACATTTTCCTTACATTTCATACATAAAGAATGAATTATCATTGATTATGTCATAAAATAAATTAGAAAAGTTGAGTTGGGTAATATTTACTCTCTTTTTTTAAAATAGAAGAGAGTTGCTGTTTTTCAAAATTGAGGGTGTGTAACAGGGTATCAACTCTTGTATTTCACTTTTTTTATTTCACCTTGTAAGGTTTTGTGATATACGCTACAAAATAAATACGTGTTTGTTGAATATTTATTATGAATTCAAAGTGTGGAACACAAAGTGAAATACGAAAAATAAAATAAGATACACACACATGTTATTATGAATCCAAAGTGTGAACACAAAGTGAAATACGAAAAATAAATTAAAATACACCATTTTCAAATAATATAGGAGGTAAAATGTCATTTACTTTGTTTTTTCTATTGAATTATTAATTTTTTTCTGAAAGTACCTTTTTTCTCTAAAAATCAATTTTATATAAATACTTAAACTTAATTTTTATTAATTATTACATTTGAGGATAAAATCGTAAACGTAATAATTTGAGTTACATTAGCTTTGAATTATCACGAGGCAGGAAAACCATTTTCATTTATTCAAACAATAAAATACTGTTGTTATTTATATTTTCAGCAGAACCCGACTCTCCAAACCTTCCACAGATGCAATTGATACATGAGCTGCAGGAGTACATCTTCTCAACCTTGAGCTAACCCTGATAAGAAATGTTTGGCCGGGGCTCAAAACTTTTACCAAAAGCCTCCTCTCCCTTCACACCAACACCATTGTCGTCGTAAGCTGAGATATTAGGCCTCGGCTCGAAGTTTTTCGTGAAAGATTTCTCTTCTTTTTCAAGTTTTGCATCGTCGCTATAGGCAGAAATATTGGGTCGTGGCTCGAATTCCTTTACTTGTCGATCATCGCTATCTTTTGCTTCAGTTAATGTGTGACAATCATTCTTTTTGTTGGGGAAAGATGGCACTGAAGTTGCATGATCTACCAAGCCTTGAATTGCTTCAGGCATGTGCTGATCTTTCATCACCCCTTGCCAATACTCTCCTGGATCTTTTCTTGCATCACTAATTCTTGCAAACTGAGAACAACATGAGACCAACAACAAAAACAAGAACCTGTTATAGAATAAAGTGAAGATAACTCACTTTCACGAAGAAATAAGTACAAAGAGAGCACAAGAAACGACCATCAAAACTCTCATGCTAAGTACCTTACTTGAAACCTCAAGCAACTTTGTTTTATACGGTATCGGAAATAGTTTATTTGGTCTAAGACATACCATCACAGAACCTTAAAAGCAACTAAAAAATTGCGTCCTTGTTGTAGGATAGTGTAAAATCTTACCAGGGCAAGTGACAAAAGCCCAGCTACTGAAAAAAGGGATGATCTCATATTTTTTAGTACAATCAGAGAATTCTTTTATGATTGGTTCTTTTGATAATGCTGATACCTAGCCATTTATAGAAAGGAGGATGGAAAAAATAACTCCAAGTTGATCCCTCAAGATCCATGCTTTCTGCAAATAATGCAATACAATCCATATGGGAGCCCTTGTTTGTCAGTTGGTACTCAGATACATATGTCATTGGCAATTTTATAGCATTTATCACAAAAGATTTAGGATTAATATATGGGATGGTGATAATGATATAACCACCAATAATTTTACAGAAAATATTATACAAGATGCAAAATCAATTATAAAGTTCTGATCATTATCCTGTTTTGTACATCAAACACAGTTGTCCTTTTCCTTGCCCTTTAATTGTCATCTTTAGATATATTGAATGTGGACTGCGGAGTATCCGTAACAATTTATAATTCAAGAAAATCAGAATAAGAGGTACTCTACATATGTAACTTTCCTCATGAACTTCATTCTATCAACATGATAAGATGGAAATGTCAATATATTTATCCTCATATTCATATATCATGTTTTTATCAGTTTTAGTGTGGAACAACTTGTCGAGTGAAAATCAGTATTTTAGTTGGAATACACTATTGCTTATTCAAGTTTGAGTTTACGTGGTTGCTGCTGAGTGTTTTTCTTTCTCAAAAATTCCGATTTTTTGGACTGCAATTCTAGCTGTGAAAACAAAAAGAACCAATTTTTATCAACTTAGTTTGATTGGTACATTAGTTATATTCAATTAAATGCCTGAGTTTTCACACCACAATATCATGTAACTCATAATTTGGCACTTACAAGTACACATGACAACATACCAAACTTTATTCAGCAAATGCAGATAATGCATTTGTTATTTTTTTACTGCTGATAAACAGAAACGTTTGGCTGAGGCTCCAAATCTTTCTCAAAGGCCTTCTCTGCCTTCACTCCAATAGCGTCATCATTGTAGGCAGAGATATTAGGCCTCGGCTCAAAGTCTTTAGTGAAAGATTTACTGTCTACTGGTCTGGCATCATCAGTGTAGGCTGAGACGTTAGGCCTTGGCTCAAAGTCTTTAGCGAAAGATTTCTTGTCTTCTGGTTTGGCATCATCAGTGTAGGCTGAGACATTAGGTCTCGGCTCAAAGTCTGTAGTGAAAGATTTAGCGTCTTCAGGCTTGGCATCAGTGTAGGCTGAGACATTAGGTCTTGGCTCAAAGTCTTCAGTGAAAGATTTAGCGTCTTCTGGTTTGGCATCATCAGTGTAGGCCGAGACATTAGGTCTCGGCTCAAAGTCTTCGGTGAAAGATTTAGCGTCTTCTGGTTTGGCATCATCAGTGTAGGCTGAGACATTAGGTCTCGGCTCAAAGTCTTCAGTGAAAGATTTAGCGTCTTCTGGTTTGGCATCATCAGTGTAGGCTGAGAGATTAGGCCTTGGCTCAAAGTCCTTAGTGAAAGATTTCTCATCTTTAGGTTTGACATCATTGGTATAAGCAGAGGCGCTAGGCCTTCGCTGAAAGTCTCTCACGAAAGAGTTCTTGTCTTTAGGCTTGAGATTATCGACATAAGCTGTGGCGCTAGGCCTTGGCTCAAAGTCCCTCACGAAAGAGTTCTTGTCTTTAGGCTTGAGATTATCGACATAGGCTGTGGCGCTAGGCCTTGGCTCAAAGTCCCTCACGAAAGATTTCTGGTCTTTAGGCTTGAGATTATCAACATAAGCTGTGGCGCTAGGCCTTGGCTCAAAGTCTTTGGTGAAAGATTGCTTGTATTTAGACTTGACATCAAAGCTTGATGGCTCAGCCAAGGCATGATGACAGTCACTCTTTTTGTTGGACACAGATGTAACTTTACTTACATGGACAAGGCCTTCAACTAGTTGGGGCGTTGGCTGATCTTTCATAACACCTTGCCAGTACTCCCCTGGATCTTTTCTTGCATTGATACAGTTTGCAAACTGCATTTCACAGAGAACTCATCATTAGAAACATAAGTCGATTCGAACTGAAAAATTGATGATCAGAGTATAGCATAACAAAACAACAAAGGACATCACACACAAACACACACAAATAAAGTTTTGTTGAGGTTTTCCTCAAAAACTAAATTCTATTTATCATCATATGAGCTGGATATAATTTTCAAGAGTTTTCAAGTTGTAAAGATGAAATAAGGATATAATGATGGGACGGCATTTGACTGAAGAATGATGCATACCAGGGCAAGGAAGAGGAGCCCGGCTAGAGTGTAGAGGGATCCCATTGCTTTAAACAGAATTAGAATATCTCTATGAATTGGATTCCTCCTACAATGCAGATGCTATTTATAGCAAGAAAAGAAAAAGACACAAGTTGGCTAATGGCTAGTGATCCATGCAACTTATGGCAATTCAATAGAATCACTAATCAGTAATAGTGAAAAAGATAAGAGACTTTAATAAAAATTTGGGAGACCTTTCTTTGTCATTTAGATATTTGGAAAATGTAAGGGATCCTATGGCATTTCTATTTCCATAGCTTTATCAGTCACCAAGAGTGTTTTATTTATTTATTTATTTTTTGCTAGTTAATTGCAGAAGGATGCAGTAAAGTAAGAAGAAACCTTAATTCTCTCTTTTGCTTCACATGAAACACATGAATACATGATGTATCCTTGTCTTACATTTGGTTATCATCTTGCTTAGCATCATGGGACTGCAGAATAGCCGTGTAAATTGCGGAGAAAGAATTAGCCTTTGATATGGATCTAATACCTAAAGGAACAAAATACTCCCATAAAAAATAAGAATAGTCTATTTTTACGTGGATTATATTTAATTCGTTTTTGACCTTAATGAATTTCAAATTACGGACAGTCAATAACACTCAATGGTTGTAACAGTATATATTGAGTGATGCCTAACGTGTTATCCCTTCCCTATGAATACTTACAGAGTAATCGAGAAAAATTATTTTTTTCTCTATATTTAAAAATGAGAATGACCTTTAAAATCTTCTCGATTCCTATCTTGATAGTTAGAAGATATTTGCTAGGAACGAAACCTTAATTTATATTTTGAATTTAAATTAATTCTCAACTATCTCATTCGCCTAGGTAGAAAAGCCAATCCCTATAAACGACTAGATAAAGCCTATTTCAATTTAGTAGAAAATTTACTCGTTGAAAAGCTAAAAAAGCGATCAAGTTGAAAACTTCTTAAAAAGATATTAATAGTACTGCTTAAAAAAATTATTAATGAAGTCCAGCCGTATATTGGCAGGACGCAATAATTAAGGAGAACATGAATCACGATAGTTTCATCCACAAAAATGTCTAAACTTCCATATTACTATAAAGGGTCACTTCAAACAGTGGCCAATCACATCAAGATACTAAAATAGAGATGGCTAGATTTTATATTCAAATTGGGTGGGGTGGGGTGTTACCATCCTCAGGAGCAATGACCAGGTGGTCTAAATATGGTTGACAATTCAGTTTTACCAATAACGAGGTGGTCTGAATTGTCTTGACAATTCAGTTCTACCTTCCTCGTTTAACCTGCTTGGCCTACCACGCAAGTTTTTTTCTTCTCAAATTATTAATAGATTTTTTGTGCAGAGGTTACTCAGACAATTAATGGACAACATATTTTACTGAAAATGAAAATTCCAAGCAAACCAAGAGATATTCATGAAAATGATGCTCAAGAAGATAAGTAGAGAGAATCTTCATTCACATTTATCATCCCACAGGCGTCGCATCACATGGATCCATAGCCAATTGCGTTGGGCCAAATTTTAGCCCAAATCCAAATTTGGCATAACTTCAACCAATAATACAAGGCACATGATATGATGTATTGGCCAGACTCTATCAATAATACAAGGTAGGATCACATATTATGTGAATGGTGAAGATTCACAGAATCAAATCTGGACTAAAATTTTCAATTATGTATTTTTCCCTTGGGAATGATGTGAAATAACAGAATACAATGCCTGTTTACTGTGTAAATTTCAATCTTTTGTTTTGTTTTTTTTTTAATAGTTTGTGCATCATTTTTGTTTCAGAAAAAACCATCTTAAGTAAAACATTCAATTAACTTAGCACGATCCGACCTCAAGAATGAAAAACAAAAGGTGCTATATAATTACCTAAACATGGATGATCTAAAAACGCTTCAAAAATATTTTAAATATTAAAATAATTTGTTGGTAAACACACTGCACTTACAATTTCGTTAGTCATGGCTCGAGTTTTGAGAATCAATAAGTATTATTTTTAAAAAAATATTAAAATTAATTCAGCTCTAATGTTGTTATTATAGCAATTTCATCATCCAATTTGTTGTGCCATAAGGAATTTTAAGGGTTAGGAAAAATTGTATATCGTTGAAAATGTATGAATTAAATTATGTTCCGGGACCAAAATTGCATGAATAGCAAACTCAAGGACCAAAATGCAATGAACATACAAGATGACAAACCAAAACATGTGATCACAATGTAGCTAAGACATGAAATTATGCAACTTGCAGCTTGCTCATTGGTGGGACATATTTCAATTTTCCAATAGCAAGAAAAAAACAAATTAGTACAATACTTTCTTGATCACTGCATGCCTGTCATCATCAAGGGAGCCCCTGTAATCCTTGAGATAAGAAGATTTCTGAAATTTTTAACAAATGGTGGAATTATTGCACATATAATACTCTGCTTGGATATTAATACTGAGTCACCAAAACTCTTTCCCTACCAAAAACTGGAAGGTGGCTCAATGGATGTAAAGCTTGTACTTTGCAGTCTCCTGCTTCATCTCCTGATTCTACTGGTAATCTCTGGATTCCAACTTCTTCAACTTAAAAACTACATATGTCCAAACAAAAGTATGAGTAACATTTCATGATTCTTGTATGATACAACATTAAAACCATATATTTTACTTGTAGAAAAGTTAGTAAAATGAACTCTACTACTTCTGATCATTGGCAGGGACTTTGTAATGGAATTGGTTCCAAGGAAATGGCTGGTGAGATTATGAAGGGAAGTGACCATGATCATAAGGCTCATGCAGATATCCGTATACAGCAAGTTCATTCCCATTCATCATCCCATATGCATCACATGGATCCTTCACTAATTGTATTCTTCCTTGTGGAGGACCTCAAACAAGGGAATACAATGCCTATCTATTTCCCAAGAAGGGAATTATCAGATTCACTTCTTCATTTACTCTCTAAAGAAGAAGCTGATTCCATTCCCTTCACATCACAAGAACTCCATAACCTGCTCCAGCTCTTCTCTTTCTCTCAAGGTTCCCCTCAAGCCATAGCCATGGAAGAGACACTAGAGGAATGTGAGAGGAAGCCCATCAAGGGAGAGACAAAAATCTGTGCAACATCCCTGGAATCAATGCTTGATTTCATACAAATGATCTTTGGCTCAGAAACCCCCACCAAATCTTTTTCTACAACTCACCTTACACAGTCTAATGCCCTTCTACAGAAGTATACAATCATGGGAATCCAGGAAATTTCAGCCCCAAAGCTAGTGGCATGTCATACCATGCCTTATGCTTATGTTGTTTTCTATTGCCATTACCAAAAGAGTAAAAGCAGGGTATACAGAGTTTCATTAATCGGTGAAAATGGTGACAAGGTTGAAGCTATTGCTGTTTGTCACATGGATACCTCCCGGTGGAGCCGTAACCACGTCTCGTTCCAGGTGCTCGGGATCGAGCCAGGGTCCTCCCCTGTATGCCATTTCTTTCCAGCAGATAACTTTGTTTGGGTTCCTTCCACCACTACTATTATGCAGGCTTAAAATTATGATTATCTAAGTCCTTGTGTGTTGTCATATGCTTTGAGCATTCCATGAATGCGTATAATAACATCAGCATCTGTTTTATCTCACAATCGGCAACTTCCAAGAAAGCCATCAGCAGAAAAACAAGTAGCCATAAATATCTGGAAGACACTACATGTCTCAGTAAAAATTGGACATTGACCATGTCATTATAGATTCTTGGTTCTTTACTGTTATCCGATCCTGAGATGTGAATATTGATTGAAGGAGTTACTCCCAGAATAACAGTGCAACTCTTCTAGGGTTTTTTGGCGAAATATTACAATTTAATAAAATATTTATTATAATATCGTAGAATGTTTAGAAGTAATGGAATTATAGTAAAGCGTTATTGCGAATAACGCTTTCAATAATATTTTTTTTTTAATCATTAAAATTTGGAAGCGTTAATGTACGTAACGCTTTCAGTCAAATTAAAAGCGTTACGTTGTGTAACGCTTCCAATTTGAAACTTTTACTTAATTTTTTTTTTTGGATTTAATTTAGTTAATGTAGTTTTACTTAAACTAATGTAGTTTATTCATATTATGTTATTTATTCATATTATATATATCTATAATTTATTCATATTATGTATATTTAGCATTTTATGTAATTATAATATTATACACGTAAATATAAAAGTTAAATTTTTAAGTAAAATTTAAACAATAATTAAAAAAATTATTATATAAATGAATAGAGTAATCAAATTAAATATATTATGTACAATAATCAGTAATGTCTGTTAGTATTACAATCACGTGGTCGCCTATTCTATGCCCTCGAGCTCTCTCTTCTCTATCACAATATTTTGATACTACTGCACAGAATATGAGAGAGAGAGCTAGAGGACATAAGAATAGGCGACCACGTGATTCTGGTACTGACGGACATTACTGATTATTATATATAATATGTTTAATTTGATTACTCTATTCATTTATAATAATTTTTTTAATAATTGTTTAAATTTTATTTAAAAATTTAACTTTTATATTTACGTGTATTATATTATAATTACATAAAATATTAAATACACATAATATAAATAAATTATAGATATATACATAATATGAATAAACTACATTAATTTAAATAAAACTATATTAATTTAATTAAACCAAAAAGGTAAAATTTCAAATTAAAAGCGTTACATGACGTAACGCTTTCAGTCTGAAAGCGTTAAAAGCGTTATGTGTGGTAACGCTTTCAAATTTTAGTGGTTAAAAAAAATTATATATTATTGAAAGCGTTATTCATGATAACGCTTTGCCATAATTCCACAACTTCTAAACATTTTACGGTATTATAATAAATATTTTATTAAATTATAATATTTCGCTAAAAAAGCCAACTCTTCTAAGTCTTCAAAGATTCTTTTAAAGCATAAATTTTTATACTAAATTCACTTCACAAAACCAAGAAACCAGCAGCAAATATATGTACTCGTTAACCATTTATCCGAGGAAGGCAGACAGAGTCAGGTGGGTAAAAAGACGGTTCAACCTCGTAGTTATCAGGTTACGAGAGTGAGTTGGAGTACGAATCGCCAAGGCTTATCAATTCTGCAAGAACATATCTGTGACCAAATAGTTTTTAATTTTACTCAACAAATTAAATGAACCATTTGTCCAAATAAAGACAAAGAAAAAAGAGAAAACTATTCACCTACCAAAAAAGATGAATCCTTTTACAGATGTCGACGTCCTAAACCTTAAAGTCGACCGTTGGGTGTCTTGATTCACGGACGAAAAAGTCCTAGAATCAATTAACTGAATGAGCGGATGAATCTGGGCCTAGCTGGGCTAACTAACCCAAATGTGTAGTGGGCTTGGAAAGTTCATTTTTGATTGGGTCAAACTGGAAACTATTTTTTAAAAAAAAAAATGCTTGTTGAACTGGTGTATCATCTATGTGGGCTAAGACATGGTAACTGTAGATTATTTTGTGGTAGATCAAAATTCGAGACCAATTTCTTCTATGTTGTACCACAATCATACATAAGTCTCAAACAATGTAACTGTGTGAAAGATAGACATGAGTACCTTAATGGTCATGAAAGTAGTAATGATTATAAACAAATAAAATAGTTCCACTGGGTTGTGTTCAAATTCCATTTACCAAGTTTTAGTGACAAGTTAAACAGTTGTCATTAGGAAAATTCTTTCTTAGTTTGGCTCATATGAAATCAGAGGCTAAGATATATCAGTAATTCAATGAAATAAAATAGTAGTAGTAGTAGTAGTAATAATAATAAAGCACTGCACACACACACACACACAGAGAAACAGAGAGAGAGATAGAGAGACAGAATTTGCCCCTCAATTGAACTCTTCTACATATATGTTTCTTGTTTTGCTAGGGACAAAGTACAGCAGAACATAGCCCATTTCAATGCATGCTCATGCATTGAGATACTTGTGAACATTGATTAGCCCTTTGCTTAACCTGTAAAACTCTTTTTTCTTTCCTAACTGGAGGCTTTCCATTTTCTTCAGCAGGATCAGCATGCCTATGATAGATTATCACATTTGGTTTTGTTTCGAAAACCTTAACAAACTTATGGCTTGAATCTTGTTCAAAGAGCCCTTTGATCGCGTCAGGCATCGGTTTTCCATCCATCATTCTGTTCCAATAGTTTTCTGCAGGGTTGTTTCTTGCATTGATCTGGTTAAAAAGCTGTGTTTTTCAAGAACTTAGTTTAGTACCAGTTGGTTAAGCATTAAATATCAGGAATCTATATATATAATGATGAATTATTTTTGTGAAAGATGGGGTTGAATTAAAAAAAAAGTAGAATCATTCTAAAGTTGAGATCATTAGAGGGGTTTGAATAGATTCTTACCAGGACAGCATATAGGAAAATGAAGAAGGCTGAGAAAGATCTCATTTCTTGCTTTAACTTCTACTCCAGGATTTTCGGCTTGGCTTCCCCTGCCTGGTTTTTATGTACTGTAATATTTTGCAAAAGCAAATAACATAAGATTGGTTCTTCAAATGCAGGGAATACAGTATAAATAGTCAATTAATTTTGCTTCTTGTGTACCTCAGTTATTGTGCATCAGATGAAAATACACGTGTTTATTCAATGGCACAGTGCATTGTTCTCAATTTTATCATCATAATTCGAATAAGCATTAAAAATTTTAAAATACGAAGTTTGAAAACTTACAAGAATCAACTACTCACCCTCATTAATTTTTCTTTGTCTTACTGTAACAACATTTACACTATCAACAGACTTGTTAGGTGTGGTTGCATCACGAATACTTATCTGTTTTCTTACCTTTCTCATTGACAGTGATCCAAAAGGCTGAGTTAGTGATTACATGGAAATTAATTGTACAACTGCCTTCTTTATTAATGTTTGGTAATGGCCGATATCAGATGTTCTGAACCTGCATCATCTGTATATTTCTGAACCTTCACAATTTCGACTTATGAGATGGTTGACATGGATATAAGCACAAGTTTCACTTGTAACTTTTTTTTAGTGAACTGATCTTGAAGATACAGCCATCTTATAGCACTGCATTTTCACTTGTTTTGAGGTAAACCAGTTGTTTCTCATGCTCTATAAGCTGATCGATTCACAGTCGTACGTATTTGAGGATTTATACACACACACACACACACACACACATCAACACTAGAGCATTCATATAAAAAGTTAAAACAAATCTGAAATGTGGTTGTACTTGTATTCAAGTTTGGAAACTTGAATGTGCACCAGGCTTTGGAGCTTAAAGACCAGTTTTTTGTGAAGCTTGTGACCTCTCTGCAACAAATATCACATTCCAGGTAATTCTTTTTTCTCAGAAAAATTAGTTTGAATCACTACTAGCACTCAAAATTTATATATAATCATCTGCAATTTATTCTTTTCTGACAGATAAAATGCATCACATATATTTTTCTTACATCTTCTGAAACACTTGCAAGAACACTGCTGCTTGCTGAATTGCAAACTAATATTCCACCATAATATATGAATTATAAGATATCCAATCCTTCTGGCCGCAAGCATAGTTCTACAGAGCTTTAGAACAGTAAATTCTGTTTTTACAACAAAATACCTCCCACAATCTATCATCAACAATAATATTCCCATAGGTAAAGGTAATAATCGGACTATTCATAACGATATTGCCCCTACTAACCAAAAGGCACAAACTTAAGTTACCTAAACACAGAATTCAACAAGTTTAAAGGCGCGAAAAAGTGCACTACAAAACTCAAACTCGACTCAACGTTACATATTTTACAGAAGTTTCCTCACATACATTACTTAACCATCCATAGCAGAAGGCTTTGGTTTTTCAGAATGAACATGATGGCTGTGATATATTATAACATTAGGCTTGGTGTCGAAATTTCTAACAAAACGATCTGTTTCCATATTGGAATCTGAGGCAGAATTCTGATGGAAAAGATCAGTGATTGCTTTAGGCATGGTCTCAGCATTCATCATACTCTTCCAGTAGTCTCCAGGATCTTTTCTTGCATCAGTAACATAGGCAAACTGATACAGGAAAAAGAAAAAACTAAAGTAAATAACAATCAGACATATTTAAACTTTCTTGAACTGTACAGTTCAAGAAAAGTTGTAACAAAACAGAAACTAGTTTCAAGTTACAAACAAACAGCCAAGATTGACTCAAAACTTATTGTCATAATTCATAGCAAAATGAAATTAAAGATGTGGGCTTGTTCAGAAACATTACCAATGCAAGAGAGAGAAGGAAGAAGGCTGAGAAAGTTCTCATTTCCATCTTCAAACCAGTTGATAGCACACACCCCACTGTACAACCTCTGACTTAGTATTTATAGACAACCTAATCTACAATAAAAGATGTGTTTTCTGACAAGGAGATAATCACTCAATAGTCAACACCACACGTTAGAAGGCTGTGAACCTTGATTAACAATTGACAATTGAGCAATGAAAAGGCTTAGTGCTGGCTAGTGTTTGCATATGCATTACTATTCATTGCGTCTGGTGGATGTCACAGCCCGGACTATATACAAATTGAAACTTCTGGTACGTTGAGGGAGGGTGTAGCATATAATATACAACTATTTTTGTTACCATTATATCTTACCTGCTACATGCAAAAAAAATAAAATAAAGAAAAGGGTTAGTGATTTATTAAATATATCCTAATTTGTATAGACTTAAGTAATTGCTAACATTAAGATTTTTGACTATTATAACACTTTAAAAACGCGTTTTCATCTGCACAAGAAATTGTTATCATCATTTGCACAAGACTACAAGAGGGCTGCTATCGTTAGTCGTGATTAATCACATTCATCGCTACATTCTAATTTCAATTAGTCTAGTCACAATTAGGAAAAATACACACATATGTTCAACCCTTTTGCCTATTAGTTGAGAAAATGCAGAAAAGTTAAAAACCTTTATTCTTTAATGGCCTTCCATTTTCAAAGTAGGTTTTTGATGCTTTGACCTCTAAACTCAATAAATTTTATAAATGAAGCCTGTCTAGGACATTCAAGGCTAAAACCCCTTAACTTTATAACTAATACTTCCTAATCACTGAAAAAAAATTAAAAAAATATTAATGAGTTGGCCAATGATTGGCCTCCTTTTTGGAAATCTTCTGTTTTTTTTCTTCTTTTTTTTAAGCCCACCAAATTAAAACCACTAATTGTCCTTATGTGAAGCCTGCCCAACACATGGTCAACCAGGTTACAACCATAACTGATGTCCTTTTATTAACATGCAAGGTATCTAGATGTAATGTCAACCCAAAGTATTTATAAAATTTCATAATGATGGCAAATCTATCTATTGAAAATTGCAAATGATAACTTTGCAATTATAACTACCTCATTTGCAGCCAAATTATAAAGACAAAAGAAAAGGGGGTTATGTTTATGTTTAGTTGAGTTAGAAATTGATTTGAAAAGAAGTCAAATTTTAGAGGTGTTTTAAGTCTGAAAATAAAGTATCATATCACCATGTCATAGGTATGTTTACTTTACTTGTACCCCTTTTTTCTTACTGAGAGGGGTAATTAGAAATTTGGAGAGGATAAAAGCATTCCAAGAATAATTTTTTCCGCAAGTCAAAATTGTTATCTAAGAAAATTTGTTAGTGTGCATCCATTAAGTTATAATGTAAAAAGATTGCTGTTTTTTGGTTGATTATAGTAGAGATAGACAAAAAAACAGTCGATTTTAAGATAATACTATTTCAATTTCTTTATGTTTATACATGGAATGCTTAATCGACATGTTAAAAATTATATTGGAATTTGGATCATGACTCAATTAACTTCCACACCAAGACCTCAAATCCTTCATGAATTTGAGATGTGTAAGCGTATAAATAATTCTATTAGTTATCATCCACCACAAGTAAGGATGTGGTTATGGTTCAGTCAAAATAATTCTTGAAAGCGAACTCGACAAGTATATCAACAATTTATATTGTGTATATAGGTGTTTTTACATTAATTAAGTGATGTATTACAAAATATAATGAATTATAAGACTTAAAAAAAGCATAATCAATTTCAAAATCTGTGTGCTAAAAGTGAAGAAAACGAATCAAGCAACATATTCAAGCCATCAATCATGCATGTAACTTAGGTAAAAAAGACTCTAAAACATGCTTTAGTGGTTCATATGTAGGAAGGAATCTTGGCACCGAAAGCTCATAATTCTTGTGCTGGAATAGAGCTTTTGAGTGGGGTTGACTAAAATATAAAGATTTGTCCATTGCCCCCAAAAGATGAAGCAGATAAGGACAATGTGTATATGGTTTTATGCTATATGTCCTTTTAACACTCATCCCATATATTCCATCCACCATACCCCATACCCCATAGGCACCTTTGTCAACTCTCTTCATCCCCACTGTGTGCCATTCACATGTGTCTTCTTGTCATCTTGAAATTTGGCTTTGTTTGGATCTAAAGCTATGTTTGAACCCTAAATTTCGATGACGAAAAAGTGAAGAAAAAGCAAAATATTATATTACGTGAAGTAAGGGAATTCTTTTTCTTAGTGTTTTTCTAACTAAAATTTGAAATTCAAAAAGATTTAAAAGAGAGCAACGAAAAGTGGAGAGTAAAGTCGTGAAAAAATTTCATCACTTCTTTTTCTTTCTAAGAAAATAAGTTTTAATTTCAAAAAAAAAATTATAAATATACTTGGATGTTTTGAATAATTAGATAAATTAATTGATGTTTCTAATAGTAATTTTTGTTCTTTACAATCAAATAAAATGAAAATGTCTTCTCACTATTTTTCTCAAGAAATCTATGATCCAAACGAACTTGAAATGTGAGAGGTCAATTTCAAATCTTAAAAGAGCCTTTTAAAATGTGATCTACCTTAATGCAAAACACAATCTGCACTGATATATATGCAAATCTATCTGAAATCATAATGAGGTGACCTCAAGATTGCATGTTGTGGATTTTTGCCTTCACTTTGATGCTTTAAATTGTCAAAGTCATCTATTTACAATTACCAATGTATTTGTTGACTACTAAAAAGCGCAAATAACTTCTTTAATAAATATATAATCATATTTATGTATTTTTTGTCGATAATTAAATATTTAAATAAATAACCACATTAAATATAATTCGATATGATTTTATATGAAAAGAGATGTGATAATTACCGGCTCCTCAATAATGAATAATATTCTTATTTAAACTATGTGCACATTAAAATAATTTGGACTAATTTATATCATCCATGATAAGAATCACCAATCACAAAATTTAAAATAATCAAATTCTTGTAGAAATTTATAGAGCTTCAACTTCATCATGTTCCAGCCCTAAAGTTGACCTACCATCTAGAAGGGTTTTGTTTTTTTGTTGCTAACTTTTTCAAACATTGAAATATGAACACACAATAGTGGCATCGCATCGTCAAACTTGATTTAAATAGTTGGGAAAACACAATCTCTGCAAGATTCTGTTAAATGCATACAACAGCCAATAAATTTTCATGGTACATGTCAGTACCTGGTTGATTGCTAGCCCCACCAATTTGTGGAAATGGGGCAATTTTTATTTTTTTTTAAAGGGAAGAGGAAAAAGAAAGATGGGTTAATTAAAAGATAAATTACAAAAGCAAATTTGATATAATTATAAAAAATTAATTAATTTTTAAAAATATAAATACCTTTTAACATTTATCTTTGTTTTATAAATATTTCTTAATAGATGTGATTTATAAAATAGAAATAAATGTGGGGTATTTATAACTTTGAAATACAATGAGATTTTTTTATAAATAAATTAAATTTCAAAATTAGTTTCTATAATTTACCCTTAATTAAACCTTAACATGTCATAACCAAAATTTAGAAAATTTTGAAAATATAGGTGATCATTTGTGATTATGAGGATCTTACTTATACCTACTTCCTCTAAAGCCTGAAAATTTTCCATTGTCTTATATCCCTTATGGTTGTTATTGCGGGGCAAACAAAGAACACTATGAAATAGTTTTTTTCATGTGAACTTTAAGATATTCGAGAATTCTTACTTTTGAGATAATCACATTATACGTATAATATGGACCCCATATTTCCTGTAATAAAAAAAAAAATTGTTGTTTGAACATAGAGTCAATTGGTGTCCCTGTAGTCTCTCTGATTGCATAGACTTTGCAGAATAAAGTTTTCCTTCGGAGCTTATCTTCTGACTATGTGGCCATGTGCACGGTTACATGATCTTGATCTTTTGACTACAAGACAAGAAAATACTTAATTAATGTATTTGACTTCCAAAAAATTGGATTATTTAAATGACCTAAGCAAAAATAAAAAATAAAAATTGCTATTCAGAGACTGTATCTGGCATGAAAGAGGCTGAATCTTGAAATTTTAAATAAGGAAAAAGAGAGTAAAACCTCTTCTGTTTATGAAGAACTGTTAAGTTCCCCAACTCAGCAACAGGGACACAAACTATTAGTTAATATCATGTAGCAGCAGAAATTTCTACTTTATTATATCATTTTAGGGGTTTCAATATTCCATCAGCTGTTTATGGAAAAATCATTGTAGAGGGCATCAGCATGAGGTTATTTTTTGGTAATCATCAGATTCCATGTTTTAGGCCTAGAATGTTTACCTGAAGCAAGTAGCCATCTGCCCTCTTTCCATTTGCACAATATTTTGAGAAAATCTCATGAAAAATTAACAGAAAGCCTCATTTTCAGAAGTAGAAGACTATTGAGAGAATTTCAAGAACTTGAAGAAAAGAAGATATGGGTTCAGGAATCAGTCCTCTAATCTTCCTTCTGTATTCAATGTTTCTGCTTCAGGTAATGTTATCATAAATTTCTATCGCTATCGAATTTTTATAACACATTTCAGGTAAATTCTTACCTTCTGTACTTGATACCATTTGCAGTGTCTCCAAACAACAGAAGGGCACCTGAAAAATCTTGAAAAATATGTACCTGACATGAAACATGGTGATGATTGGAGCAACCATCTTCGATTACGAGTCGATCAGGATGGAAATTCTGGCAAGAAGTTGCATGATCATTCATCGGTATCTCACATGGACCCTGAACTCAATGTGTTCTTCTGTTACAATGACCTCAAAGTTGGGAATAAGATGCCAATTTACTTCCCCAAAAAAAAACCTTCAACCTCTCCCCATCTACTATCCAGACAGGAATCTGATTCAATTCCTTTCTCCTCATCCCAACTTCCTTACATTCTTGAACTTTTCTCATTCCCTGAGAGCTCCAAACAGGCCAAAGCCATGAAAAACACACTTCACCACTGTGAATTCCCACCCATCAAAGGCGAAACCAAGTTCTGCGCCAGTTCTTTGGAATCCATGCTCGATTCCATTCGTGAGATCTTCGGTTTGGATTCCAAATTCAGAGTCCTGACGACGAATTACCTTTCTGAGTCAATATCCCCTCTGCAGAACTACACAGTATCCGAACCTCCAGTGGAAATTTTGGCTCCAAAGATAGTGGCCTGCCACATGCTGCCTTATCCTTACGCGGTTTTTTACTGTCATGGCCAAGTCAGTGACAACAAGCTTTACAAGGTTCTGCTGGCCGGAGAAGACGGAGGCAGAGTGGAAGCTGCCGCCATTTGTCACATGGATACCTCGCAGTGGGATCCTGATCATGTCGCGTTTCGTGTTATGAAAACTGTGCCTGGTGCTGCACCTGTTTGCCATTTCTTCCCCGCAGATAACCTTGTTTGGATTCCAACATCCTAGAAATGGAGATTGAGACAGTGAAAATCTTGAGTACTTCAAGAACCATGAACTTTTAACCTTAGATCACTATGGTCTATGGTCCTAGGGCCATTAAAAATATGGTGTGTGTGACTGTGTTTAATGCTAGTGATGGTTTGTCGTTGCAATCTTGATCATGGCTACATGTGTAGAAAAGGCGATTGCTATATATGTTGGGAATTCCTAATTTCCAATGGTTGTTATGCTTTGCTGTCTGTAATGATGCAAGTTGGTAGTATCAGTGTTCATAATCAGCAGTATGGAATGAAACTGTAATGGTTATTACAAAGTTGGCTAATTATACTCTTAATCAGAATTTGTTTGACTTATAATGGCAAAGCAACAAATTTTGCAGGGTTGAAAGCTTTACAAAATAATGGTCAAATTGTTGAAGCTCAAATTAAATAATCGGTTTTCGCTAAACTCGCGTTTGAGTAGCAATTCCATTTCTTCCGTTTCAGCTAAACTTGCATTTGAGAAGTCGCATAAATGGCCTCTCCTCACCGCTGTTCTTGCTTGCAGGCTATGGAGTTTGGTAATCTTCAGTGATCTTTGAGATACTGCTCTGATGTACAATACACCGAGCATATAGATAATAGACAAATACCTCATCTCATGTCCACGATCCAAGTACCTATGGCAGCTCCACCAAATTATGTAGAATGAATATTCTCGGAGTTTGGGCTCATTGATGGGGTGCTGGAAACAGAATCGTATTTAATTTAGAGGCATTCGTAAGGCTTATAGATCCGTGAGATGACAGGCATTCTCTCTGACTATGAATTCCAGAAGGAATGTCATAAACTTTGATTTTCCTATGTGGTTCAATAGAATCTGTTTACAACTTATACAAAATGGCCCTCAACCGCACAAAAAACAGAAAAAAAAAAAAGAGAAAAAAGTTTTCCCTGTATGATTTGGAGCTCGCTGCAAATGTTCCTCAGCCACAAATATGTTATTCTTGCAAGTATACAAGAAAATGTCGCTTGAAGTATACCATTTCATGTACCTGGGAAGATAAAAAAAAAAGGAGGTGAAGGAAGTCGTGGTAGAACGTGTCAGACCAGATGCTTTATAATTGATTTATGTAAATAATCGAGTATATACAATTGTTGAGCCCTTGTGAGTCGTATAAGTTAACATGGTTTCCGAAAAACATCCTAGTTCACCTCTGAAATTATGAAAAGGAAGTAATACAAAATACAAAACAAAAAAATCTACTTTGACTTTGAAATATTCTAAAGTAAGTAGCTGTGACATTCCAATCGTCCCCCTCCCCCTTCTTTTTGTTTTTTGTTTTCTCCTGATAAGCACGAGAACAAATATCTTTGCTCATCCATCTTTGCTTAAAAAACATGAGATAAGATTTTTATTTGTTACGTTGAGCACTTGGAAAGTGACAATCACTGCTTTTTGAACAAGTTTATCAACACGATGGTGAAGGAAGGAGTATATATTTGTTACTCTCTCTCTCTCTCTCTCTCTCTCTCTCTCTAAATTCTTCCCCTCTATGAATTAGCTCAATAGTTTCTTTAGTTATCCATTGGGTTCAACACACATCTAACAGGGGAAAGTTCAGTCAGGCACATAAAAAGTTTACAGCCGATATACATACCATAGTTTTGATGCATCATAGTGAACCTATGAATGGCTTTTATGAGGGCACCAGATTTCATAGACTTCAAAGGTCCCATGTGTCTGCAACCAAAAGTACAGTTCAAAGTCCAGTGTTCATAAGAGATCGAGTATATTAATAAAGTATGGTCCAAAGTCCCACAAAGTGTTCAAGTATCCAGAACTTAACAAATGAGATAGATGATTGCATATTTTTGTTTTTAGCTGCATTAAGAGAGAACTAAGCAATATTTTTGTTGTTTAAATATATGCAGATCTGTCCAGCAATTGATATTTAAACTTGGAAAAGGTATAATTTCTTTCTGATATCAGAGATGTCCACTTGCTAAATTAAATTGCCCCTTCACAATGTTCCTAAACAGTAGCAAAGAAGTAGGGAACTACACTTTTTGTCCCTTAAGTTTGTTATAAAACTTCTTCAAAAAAATAAAAATGGTCCTAATTGTTTAAAATCTATTAACTCCTAAGGGAGATGCTGAAATGAATTGCAAATGAGCAGTAAAACCACATCAGAGTTGGTCCTTTAAGCTTGGCCCCAAACAATTTTAGTCCACAATTAAGGGACCAACAGTGCATTTACCGCACTCAAGTACATCACATGTGAGTAGTTCCATTAATCTTTAACATGGAAATGTGATGGACTAAATCTATCAAAGGGCTAACTATAAGGACCAAATTCATTTTTGTGGCAAACTTAAGGGAATAAAAGTGTAGTTTTTCCCAAAAAATGAGCTAACTTGATAAAGAATGATAACAAATACTCACACTATCTCCGTATAACGAATTCTCCAAGCTGGAAATCCCAGGTGGCATCTTGCAGGCCCATAAATCAACATGAGATCAGGTTCTGACCCCCCATACCCTGATTTCACCAAAATTGGGGATTTTTTTGTTGAACATAGAGGAGAAGTTATAATACTACTTGTATGTGCTGTTAAAGAAAGGATTAATCACAAAAATGAAATGTGGGGAACCTATTGCTCCAAGAGCATCAGTCATGTCAGACTCTGTCAAATTCGGTTTCTCAGTTTTGGCACTCAAATAGTGCCTCTCTAAAAGAAAATTAGCTGCTTTGGCAACCGCACGCTTTCCATCAGAAAAAGAAATGACTTCCAGATTCATATATTTCTGCTCACGATGTGGTTCGCCTGTAGTTTCCTGCCAGAGATGGTTCGATTTTGAATTGATTACAGCATTTTAGAGACAGAGGTGCATAACAGGCATTGCCTAATACTCCGTTTCATTTCTTCCAATTAACAAAAGCATCACAAGAAAAATAACCAATCTAGTTCCGCTTGGATCTAGGATTCAGTGATGGAAAATGCTGTAGAAAGCAAAATCCATCAAAATCAGTTTCCTCACATTTCTTTTAAGAAAATAAGTGTTGATTTGAAAAAAAATAATGTAATAGCATATGATAAATAACAAATGATATGATTGTCCAAATTAACAGATATTTCCCTTTTGGACTTTCCTCTACAACAAAACAAAGGAAAACATTTTGGTTGCTGTTTTTCTCACTCAAAGCCAAGATATAATGACGCAATGTTAAAATAAGCCTTGAATCGCAGTAAATTTTAATTAAAGAGTGAAGCAATTGAATTTCTAAGCTGGTTCAATTAACATAAATTGTTTTGTCAAAATGAAACTTTATTCATGTGGAGATCATAATTAATGATCCATTAGTAACATAGAATGTAGAAAATGGATGTCAGTAACATAGAATGTAGAAAATGTAGAACTGATGTTGGTACCTTAGACATTTTTTCACTTTTCAACCATAACATGAGGGCTTCTTCGGATTTCTTCAGCACTCCTACAGCATGAACAAAATGGCATTCATGATTATAGCTAGAAAGCTAGAAAACACATTTTCAAATTACGATCACTATGATTAGTTTATGGCTGGCACCTGTACCTTCTGTATCATAGAGGCATACATTTTTCAGTCCAATAGCTGCAAGCCACCGCAATAGGTCAAGAACTTTCATGGTCTGAAGAGCTTCTTCACTGTCTACAACAACTGCCAGGCACTGAACTTTACTAATATCAAGAGCTCTATACCTCTTCAACAAATAATTAGAGATAAGAAAGCTCTCAACCTCGTTCACCAGACCCAGCACAAAGTACCATATGCTCACGATCAGATGCATAATTTGCCATAGTAAACGAAGCCCAAGATTGCCACTCTGTAAGAAATTTGAGAAGCCAATTATCTCCTCTTCCAATTATTCAAGCAACAACAGTTCTAACAAAACAACAAACAAGAATGAAGCGCAATCACTTACCAAACAGATCCACACGCAGGCCTTCTGCATTTCATCCCCTAAATCCAATATTCTGTAAAGACCCCAATATAAAAAGTTTATTGGTAACAAATTCCTTGAATTTACATACAATATCATAAAACCCTTGCAGAATGATGTAATCATACATAACATAAGCACATAACTACAAAGCATAAACAACATATACAGTAATAGAGTAAATGATATTAACAAAATCAAAGAAAAATAAATTGAAGAAGTAAAGATAGCCTCTAACATTGATTCAAGCCACCGAAGGAAAGTGATCAGACGTATGAAGTCAAGCTCCAGCATAACTGCTTTGAAGGGGGGTTACTTTTTAGCAAAAATGGGGTTGGGATGGAATGCATAAATTATTACTCATCAGTGTCATTCTCTGTTCAATTTCACAACTAAATAAACGAACAAGATATGACTGAAGATTTGGGGAAATTGCAAAAAAGTTAATATAATTAAGGGAACATTTTCTTAGGGTATTCAAGGGAGAGGAAGAAGTCAGAGTTACCTCTAATTGCTGCTTCTGTTAGGAACATTTGTCCTGCATGACTCTGGTTGCAATAATTCTATTTTACCCTCACAACTTTTGTTAAATACTAATTTACCATCTTTTATTCTCTATTATTTCACTTTAATCTCTTATACTTTCATTCGATCTTATTTTATTTTTTTATACTCTTATTATCTCATTTTATTCTCTATATTATAAAAATATTTATCAAATTAACCTTACATTTTATTTATTATAAAATACTTTAAAATATTCTAAAATTAATAGACTTATATTTATATTTTAATAATTTATTAATTTAATTAATTAACACTTAATATTAAATTTATTTAAAATTTTATTGTACTTTTATTTTTTAATTAACATAATTTCTATTAAATTACAATATAGTATGATCTTTTTTATTAACTAATACACTTTACTTATAAATTTTCTACTTATTATAAATTTAAAAATATATAAAATATTTTTAAATAATATTTTATTAAATATATAAAATATTAGTAATAATTTTTTTATTATTAATGAAATCATAATAAGTTCATAGAAACTTAAATTCAAAAATAATCATTATAATCGAGTAATAGTAATAAAATTAAATACTAAAATGATTATATATTTTTTTAAATTGAATATAGTATCTATTAAATTATGATAATTTAACTATTTATAATTTATTTAATAGTATTAAACTATACCTAAAAATGATTTTTTTTAATTTAACATTATTTTTATAAAATTTTGATAATTCCATGAACAATAAAATATTAATAATATTTTACGTATTTAAAAAAATATTTTTTAGAAGTATGTCATATATTTTTTATATTTATGATAAGTAAAAAATTTATAAGTAAAATGTATTAAGTAATAAAAAATATCATACAACATATAAATTTAGTAGAAACTATGTTTAATAAAAAAAAATAACTATTTAAATTTAAGTACAAATAAATTTTAAATGAATTTAATGTTAAGTGCTAATTAATTAAGTTGAATAAATTATTAGAATATAAATACAAGTGTATTAACTTTAAAATATAAAATAATTTTATTATAAATAATAGGTAAAGGTAATTTAATTATTTTATTAAAATACATGAGGTGATGTGAGACAATAAAAATATAAAAAAGTAAAATAAAAATAATAAAAATATAAAATAATAAAATAAAATAATTAATAATATAACTAGATAAAATGAGATAATTGAAAATATATGAATATACTTAAATTAACCCTTATATCAAACCTCCCACCCCAACCCCGCCTGTGTTTTCCTGTGTTTTTTGTTGCTACTTCCACACTTCAGTTTTCTTTATTCTTCTTTTTTTTTTTTCTGGCAATGATATTGATTTGATGGGTAAATTCGGAACACGTGGGTTTTTAAAACAGATAAAAGTGTTTAACCCTGATTTGAACCTTGATCTATTTGGGCCATGCCCATCAGTGTATTGGGCCTAGTTTATCCGCTTTTCTGTCTATGCTGCCACACAAATCCATTACCTTCTGATTAATTGAGCTAGTGGTTTTTGGGTTAGGCACACTGCATTGTGTATAAAGTTTTTTTAGAACTTACAAAAGTTATAATATTTTGTTTGATCGTCGATTTGATAAATTCAAGTTTTCATTTTTTTGGTAATAAATGAGATGAGATTCATGATAAGAGGAAAAACAATTATGTTTTGGGGAAATTAGTGTAGTATAAAAACATAAAAAAAATGTTCAGGTTGGAGAGAGAAAAACACTGAGGAGAGATGGTAGAAAAGAAAATACAATGTTTTATAAGAGAAATTATCAAATTCGTTAATTCTAAAAAGGACTATTCGTGAATACGAAGTATACCAAAGCTTGAAGGTAACTTCTTTTCTACCCAAAAAGAAGATGGAGTTCAATTTGGCGCATTGTTTCTCGTTTCTAAATATCAAGTAAAATAGTTAATCTAATTTCAAGCACCACAATTGCCTTAAATTTCTCATATAAAGAAAGTCTTATAGATGACACACTCAATATACATCTGTAATTAAATTTCATAAGATAGGTGCCACAATTACCTCAATTTTTTTAGATAAAGAGGATCGTCTTAGGTATGCTACACCCAATATATCTTTTGCTAAGTGTCTATATGCACCCATTGTACATGCAATGGGTGTGGCATGAATTCATGAATTCAACCGATAAGGAGAATGATTACTAATATACCAGTCGCAAAACCTTGATACCATTTCTTTCACTTGCATTCTACCTAATATTTGGCTTCAAAAAAGACTTGGAACAATGATTTCGCAATGTTGAGCATACTTTGCTCCTTCTATGGTAACATCCATTCTATCAAATAACACTGTCAAAGAAGATTATATCTCTACTTTTAATACATTAGGAAGAACGCCACAGCAGGGTTAAAATTGTAACCTCGAAAAGTTAGTAACAGCAAGCAAGAAAAAAGAGCTGTTTCAATGCATTCTTGATCATTTCACTTGAAGCACTGGCAGAAGTAAGATTTCCAGTATGGGCTGTCCACTAGAATGAGCAACTTCAATGGCCTATCAACACAACAATGAGACTGAAGCCTTCTTTTCTGCACAGATAACCACAGTAGGCATAAGTTTATATCTTTGAGAATAGCATCAGTGCTATTGACTGGATGTCCATTGAAAAGGCCGATAACAAAAATCTTGCTTTCGCAGTTTGTTTCCACACCAGAAACTACAAGCTCAAAATCATTAAATATAACCCACTGGTATATGAAAAGTGGGGAAACGCACATTGTATAATGCATTTCCAAATGTTAAGTAAAAGAGGGGGGAAATAGAGAGTGCAAGGAGCATCCTTAGTTTGAAATCCAGTGCAAGGAGGAGTTTTCACAGCTTAGATGTTCAGAACATTCTACAGGGCCACCATCTTCATTTTCTATAAGTGAAACTAAACTTATTCTCCCAAGTTCATGTCCGGGGCCAACTACATGAATTATGCTCTCCCACTATGCTCAATCAACAGTCATTTTGAAAGCTAAACCACAAAGGCTCAAATTCTTTTTAACTACTTTACTACATGTGATTTCAAGACAAATTAAGTTTACCACACCAGTTTCATCAATGATCTAACAGCATATACTCAATTCACTCCATTTTTTCGAAAGTTAACCACATTGTAGCTAATGCTAATCTAATATACGAGGAAGATATGTAGCTTTCACTCAAAAGTGGGAACAAAATCTTTTTTCTCAGCTTCAAAACCAACTAGGCAGAGTTAGTTTACAGCAAATCATATGAAATGCCTATTGAGCATCAAAAGGAATACCTATTGAGCAGCATCTTCGGTAAATCGGGCATCAAACGGAGCGGCCGAGTTGGGATGTGATGAACCACCTCCAGACCCTGATCCTTGTTGCAGCTCAATCACTAACCACCGCACAGCTTTACTCATTTGCTCCAGGCGAACGGCGCTAATAGGTGAAAGACCGCTTGAGGCAGCCTGTGTACTTACAACAGAACCAGTGGCCTCATCTACAAGACACTCGGACCCTATTCTTTGCTTCACAGATTCCACAAACTCTTCTGCCTGATCACAAGCCACCCTGACCAATTCCCACTGTTGCTTAACGTTTTCAAGCTCAGCATCAGTGGCTGGAGTTCTTTGGCCATCAGAAATTTCTTTTGCTCCCAAAGCGCTAGCTGCTGATGTAATAAACTCCTGATACGCATTATTCAAGGAATCTACAATGGCGTCCATGATAAGGTCTGTAAAAGTGCATAGGAGATAAACGACCTGGTCCTCTGTAAGAATGATAAAGTAATGAGAAGCAGCGAAAGCACACTACCCACAGAAACACACATTGGCTCAATTAAAAATAAAAAAATAAAAATCCATGTCTTCGGAAATGCTGAGCTCAAAAAATCTGCGGTATGGATTTTAACTTACATTCACTTGAGGAGGAGCTTAAAATCTGCATGAAATTCAAGAAATTTAACGAATTTGAACTCCGAATTGCAAATTTAAAATTACAGTAATTGGGAAAATAACCTTCGGGGATTTGCTCTGACTGAAACTTCACCGGAGTTTCTACAGTGGGTTTTGCAGATTGCAATCTTCTCTCTTGCGGCCTCAGGCCCTGCTCTTTGGCTATAAGGCTTTGGTTGGGCCTATTGGGCCAATGCCCGTAAAACACGTTTAAACGGGGAGCCCAAGTCCTTATTGCCTGGAAACTTAATCACGGCACAAGTCCGGCCCAATTCAGAATCTATCGTCGTGGTTTATCAAATCAAGTTTTGGGGGAAAAAAAAAAAAAGAGAGGTTAAATGAAAAATAGAAGTGTATTAGATGTGTTCAAAGTGAATTGAATTCTTAAAATTTATCAAAATAAGATCCACAATTAATTTATATTTTGCAAAACAAATTACATAAATATTCCATTTTTTTCTATTCAATCTAAGTCAATTTTTCGATAATAAATTTTTTTGTTAAACCATTAATTGAAAAAAGTATTGATTTTTGCAAATGGCATGTTAGAAGAGAGATGTAAATTTACTTAACGACATCAATGAAAACTGCAAGATAATTTTTTTTTTTTTTCAGAAAATCCTAATATCTTCATGGTAATTTTAAGGATTGTAAATAAGTGTCCACGCAATTTTACAAGATTACATGTCCATTAATCGACTTATGATTTTTAATATTTCCCTATTCTTTAATCGTGCTTTTTTTGGCCTTCACAATGCATTAACAAATTCTTGATATGCATTATCAAGGCTAAATATTGTCCGTATTAATATAACTGTTAATTAAAACTTGTGTTATATTTGTATACTATACGTAGTACATATGAATAATTGAAACATATTTCCGCTCCAAGACACATTTTGAATAATCGAGTAATACTTTTTATTTTTGAGATGAATCGTTTAATATATGTATTATTCTAAGTAGTATAATACTTGACGAATAATATTTTATTTTAAATAATATTTAAATATAATATAAGAATTATTTAAAAGTTATTTATAAGTATTAATGAAATAAAATTTTAATAATTTATGAATATACGAATTATTATTAAATAGTTATTTTTAAGTTGTGTCATAATTATATATCAAATAATATAAAAATAATTCTAACATATTTTTTGTATAATTTAAAAATAAGTACAAACGTAATTCATATAAAAATAATATCAAAATAAATCATATTTTTACTCCAAATATTTATTTTACATTTGAATGTTACTCGTAGTTCTTCGAATCCGTTTATTAACTATTTTCGTATTTATTTTGTTGATTTTTTTATCCACAATTTTTAATAAAAATTCATAATATACTTATACGTATTAAAAATTAAATTTTTTTCGTATCATATTTAACTAACTAAGTTTTTAACTACAAAACAATTGATAATTGATGCGACTACTTAATTATATAGCTCATCTCACAATTATGTGAGCGAGCAAGCGTTGATTTGTCAAACCTTTGCCTAAACCCTCCTAAATGATGAAAACACGCTTTTATAGGGCTTTTTTTGGAAGTATAATTAGATTCACCAATAACAGTTCGATAATGTTGAAATACATGAGATCTACATGAATTACAAATGAATCTTATATAATTTAACCTATTGTTGGTGAATTCCACTGGACGATTCGGACTTGTCAACAAAATTTTGTATTAGTAGGAAGGGATTCAGATTTTTTATTTCACTTTTCCTATTTTACTCTGTATTCTTTTTTTTTTTTTGAATTCATAATATATGTTTATAAGATAAATATGTGTTGTTTAATATTTAGACGGGATTTAATTCATTTGCACGTGTCAGGAATCCAAAAAATAAAATATAAAATCAAATTGAAAAAGTTGAATAGAAATTTAAATCGAAAGTTAGGCTAGGGTTTATTTGGTTTTTTCCTTATTTTGCCATTTACACTAAATATTCATTTTACACCTCACGCAATTTTCATCTACATCAGTGCTCACATGTAAGTGCAGTGCTAGAGATGTTAATGAGTCGGGTAAAATATAAATTTATCCTTACTTGGTGTAAGTCTTGAAAATTATAAATTGGTACTGAGATGGATATTTGGTTTTAGTTTTAGTTTTTAATTTCGAACCCAACCTAAACTTGTCATGTTAAGATTTTGTATGTATTTTTATTTGTTATATATCTATTTATGTGATATATATATATATATATATATATATATATATATAAAATATGAAAAAAAACATGTGTACAACTTATACACTCACATATGAAATATAATAATAATATTTTTATATTGAAAATACGTTTAAAATTTTTAAAATTTTTAAAATTATAAAATGAATTAACTGGATCCAAACCGCCGAATTATAATTCAAACTTATAAAAATCTTGGCTGATGAGTCGTAAATTTTGACAACCCCACCTCGAATCCACTCTATTGCATCCATATGCAGTGATGCATGGATACTCTTAAGAATAGTCTCTTCTAGGATCAAATACTCTATAGATGCGAATATAGATGAATATGTATCGTATACATTTTATGGAGTATCCGAAAGTAAGAAAAAAATTAAAAAATATGGATATGACGTTTCACATACAATGGGTACTTTTTGATATTTTACAAAAATTTGAGTAAAAGTTAATAACAAAAAATGAAAATATGAAATCATCCCATTTTTTATTTATTTTTTGACTATGTGTTGTATTCTTTATCTTTCATAATATATTTATGTCCACGATGTATATTATCCGTATCCTTACATCCGTATCTTGTATAGAGGTCCCTTTTGCCACCTAAGTCTTATAGTAATAATAAGCAATAACCATAAAACTTATAAAATTCATTGAACTAGTTGGATATATACATAGGTTCAGTGAAAGATTAAACACGCAGAATTTTGTATTTGTTTGCATAATTCAAGAAAATACGGCTGCCCATATCTCCTATTAAATACACTGTTTTTCTAATCTTCTTAATTAGGTCGCATTTTCAACAAAATTTATCCAAGCACTAATGACAATCTAACCAGTTGGATTGACTCTTTTCTTTTCTTTTTTTAAATTTCTTTATGTGAAACAAATACATGTAATTATTATTTTTATAATTGGATTCATAATCAAATTGATCTTGTTGTTGGTCAACTTGTTCAAGTGATTGGATTAATTTAACTATCGGTTCAACCAATCTAATGAAAATTAATTATATTTTTTGATTATATTATGTAAAATATTTCAAAAGTAAATAAATAAATATTCAACTAAAAATATCTATCCAACCCTAAATTCAAATAATCATATATATATATATAACAAAATACAAAATTTATGATTTTATATTTTCTAAAAAATAAAAAATAAAAAATAAAATGATTTGACAGGTTCAACCACAAAAAAATGAATATTTAGAGTTAATTGAACCGAACCAACTATCAATTTATCGTTCAACCAATGTGAGAATACTCATTATAACACTGCAAAATAAAAATTATATTTTATTTTTTTAATACCTTATTCTAAGGGTATTTATTGGAACCAATATTGTATACTTCCCAACTACTAATCCAATTATTATGGTATTTCACGAAATTTAAATTATTGATTCCATAATCTTAGAGATTTTTTTTTTGGTAAAAGGGGAATTAATTTAATTATTGGATAAAGTAATAGGAATTACATAAATCAAAGGGAAAGGCAAAAGGTCCTGATTATTACCACTAGGGTCGTACCACTGGAGCACTATCAGTCTACCACAGTGTCAGGTGGTAATATTGTACGGTTGTACCTCATGTCTCTGTAATGACAATATTTAAAAAACAAGAACGAAATCTAGTATTATTAAAATTAAAATAAAAAAAAATAATTGATTTTACGTAATAGACAATTAGAGGCAACTTGAAACAAAGACAATGTGTTAATTTTTCTTAATACTCTTGAGTCCTAGTATCTTAAAATAGATCACGTTTACGACTGTGCTTTTCAGGATAAGCCAAAATCTGTGAACCCAAATCATTGCAGTATATATATTACCTTGATTTGTATTAATATATTTATGATAGGAAATTACTAAATTATAATTATTAAATTCGTTTTTTCATACGGTGACATGCAAAAAGTATTTAAAGTTGGCACTTAGAAAAATAAAATTAGTTTTAATAACTAGTATTAATGAGATGAATTGACCAGTTTTGTTCTTCTTGACATTAATAATGGTTAAGTACAGTTTTAGGATTCTTCAGCGTAAAAATAAATAAATAAATAAATAATAAAAAATCTTTGGAAATATTTTAATCCAACTAAAATGTAATTAAATTCATCCCTCCCCAGATTTTTCTTTTCTATATTAAGGTGGTGTGAGAGGTATAGTAAAAAAACTCTTCAAGTTTTTTTAAAATAATTCGAATAAAACACGATATATTTATAACACGCGGAATTATTATATATTTTTTCATAAATAATTTATTATTGTGACAAAAACTCGTGAATTTTCATTAATAAATCTATTTATCTTTTATTTTTGTTCCTATTTTAATAGGATTAAATTATACTAATTTATTTTTCTATCTTTTCAAAACATATATTTAATTTTAATTGAAAATAAGTTTTTTATTGATAATTTTCATACATAAATGCATTATTTTTATAAAATAATTAAATATTTTGCATCGATATATTTTTTGTATTAATCTCAAGTTTTAAATACAATTTTTGTTATGCTAATAAGATTTTATCAATTTTTTATAAATTATCGCGAATAATACTTGAATCACAAACTTTAAAAACACAAGAATTATTCCCAAATCTTGAATTTGTTGCATGGTAAGAGCAACATTTTTTTCTTAAGACTGCAACTCAAATGAGCAATGGAATTAAAGACAAAAAAAAAAAAAAAGGTCCTGAATTATACCATTTTTGTCAGTACTAATGTATGTAATTAAATAAGAAAAAAAAAAAAAAAGAAAAAAGAAAAAAGAGCAGAACCCTAGAATAAAAAATTAGTTACAAATTAAAAAGAGCACACGAAAAATTAGAATTTGAATGGCCAATTTCTCCGCAGTTGATAGAATTAACACACATTTCTGTTTCATCATCTCTATCTCTAACAAACTTCTACTGTCTTCTTCTTCTTCTTCTCTCTTTTTATTTCCTCATTTTTTTCCTCTCTCTTCTGAAGCACAGTGTGAAAAGATGAACAAGAATAACAGTGAAATGGACAAGAAGAGAAAGATCGACAGCCAGGATCTACCGATTCCAAGAAAATACCCTCCTGCCGATCGTCGCGTTGAAGAAAATCAAAGGGATATGTTAACCCTTACTTTGTCCACCTTCCAGCACCACCCCACTACAGTACCCCATAATCCCTCCCCAGTACACCACCACCCTCAACCGCTGCCTCCTCCTCCACCACCACTGCTGCCATCTCCGCCACGGCCGACACTTTCATTACCGTCCTCTTCTCATTCTCTCTTTCTCAACACACCGCTTATTGCTGTCCCTCTAGAGACCGCCGCATCACCTTCTACTGCTGTTGCTGGCCACTCGCGTCCGCGGCGCTCGCGGCGGAACCCTTCCAAAACCCCTCCTGAAGGAAAAAGCGTCACCATCTCGCCTCCCTTCCCCTGGTCCACCAACCGTCGCGCCACCGTGCACGGGCTAAATTACTTGCTCTCCAAGCAAATCTCCTCTATCAGCGGCGACGTCCAGTGCAAGAGGTGCGAGCGCCAGTACACGATGGAGTTCGATCTGCAGCAGAAGTTAATGGAAATCGGGTCGTTTATTGCTGAAAACAAGGCCAGCATGCACCATCGGGCCCCCAAAATCTGGCTGAACCCGACCCTTCCCGGATGCAGATTCTGCGAGCAAGAAAATAGCGTCAGGCCCGTGATTTGCGATAAGAAGAGATCAATCAACTGGCTATTCCTGCTTCTTGGGCAAATGCTGGGTTGCTGCACCCTGGATCAGCTCAAGTATTTCTGCAAGCACACCAAGAATCATCGAACTGGGGCTAAGGATCGCGTGCTTTATCTCACATATTTGGGTTTATGCAGACAGCTTGATCCAAACGGCCCTTTTGATATATGATTGATTGGTAGCATGGATTGATTAAGTTCAAGTTTTAGGAAATTCTTGTTTAGTCGCATTTAATTTGTTTGATTTCTGATTAATGGCACTTTTCATTGCCATGCATGCTGATTAATTAGGGTATTAGTATCAATTTATGAAGTTTCAGCATTTAATCTTTCTAGTAATCTCTAGGGTTTGAGTTGGACATATGTAAGACACTAGTTTGTATGAGACTCAGTGAAGTTCTATTGGTTTCTATATTTCCTAGCATATTAATTACTCCCTACAATGCATCTATTATATAATTTGTTTTCCAATAGATTTAATTAATTTAAACACCATTATGAAATTATGACCATGTTTTTGTGGTGTTTTTTTTTTAATGGGTTTTTGTGGATTTTTATTAAATTTTTATGTTACTTCAAAGATGAAACTGATGAGTATTTTCCTTGTTTGTTTCATTTAAAGAATTTGGGAATTTTATTTTCTCTAATTGTTTCTTTATTTTGCTTAATTCTATAGATCGTATTTAATTTTTGAAATAATCAGTTAACGAGTATGGTCTATATAGTTCTTCTATTTTTTCTTAAGCTAATTTCATATAGTCGTGTGACAGTGCATTGGAAATTGGAATTAAAAATTATTATTTTTTTGTTTAATATATATTGATACATAAGTGAGTAAAATTAGATATCTGAATATTGTAGTCTTATTTAGTCTCTTCATTTCTGTCTTTAAGTTCATGAGTCATGACAATTGACGAGGAACGTTGCAGTAGTGAGTCCATAATACTAATTATTTTCTAACAACGTCTTATTTCCTAACTTACATATTTTTATAAAATATATATAACACTTATACATATATTTGACCACGGTTTTAAAACTGTTAGTTTCACGGTTCAGGTCCAATTCTTGATTTTTTTTTTAATTATGTTTTAAAAAATTATAACTTTCTAATTAACCATTAATTTTACAAAATTACAACTTTTTTTTAAAAAAAAAACTTGAAGTCTTAAATCTAAATTTGAATGAAAAATTTTGAACTAATATTTAAAAAAATTATTATTAATTTTTGAATATAATGAAAAAACTTTAACTTAAATTTGATAAAAAAATGTTATTTAAAATTTAAATTATCATATATTATAATTACAATAAACTTAAAAATTTAAAAAAAATACTCAACTTGAAGTTTTAAAATTTAAATTTATTCAATAAAAAATTAGCACTTAAATTAAAAAATATTAGTTAAAATTTAAAATATTTAAAAAAAAAACAACAAAAATCACTGTCTTAATATTCATTTCTCAGACTTATTGATTATTTTGTGTTTACTTATTCTACATTATCATAATGAACTTTGATATTCTTTTGTTTTAGTGCTATAAATTTTTAAAACATTCTCATCTAGTTACTTAGAGATGCTTATATGTAATATTTTTATGAAAAAATATTATTATTTTTTTAAAAAAACTATTGTTCTTATTGTACATAAGAGCAATTTTGCTAGCTATGTTAAGTTACTTATATTTGGCAAAGGGTACCCGAAAATCAATAATTTTAAAAATGCAAAAAAAAAATAAATTCAATTTCGAACTGTCGGGCCTGACCTAGCGGTTCAACGGTTTGAAAAAATTCAATCCATAACCGGCCCGTGAGTTCACAAGCCAATTATCGATTCTAACCCGTGACCCATGATCAATAGATTCTCACTCTTTGACTACAAATTAATCACGAGCCGAATTTGATTCGAACTCGACCCGTGATCGAGTCTACTCACACATTTGTGGACTTTACGTCAAATATAATTGCTAGCATCAATCGATTTAGTTTTAGGCCTAATAGGGAATTTAGTTCATAAAAATGTTTTGAAATTTAAGAATAAACTTCAGTATATTGTAGTAATGCCCATGGTGAAGAGTTCATAAGAATGTTTAGAGCCACCAAGGCAAAGGTAGAGGGTGGGCGCGGCAGTAGTCCCTTAATTTTATAAAAATTTTAATTTGGTATTATATAAAATTAATAAATTTTATCCTTTAAAATATTAAAAATAATTTTTTATTTATTATTTAAAAAAAAAAAAAAAAATTTTGCCCCTCACTGTACATTTTCTGGCTCAGTCAATTCTAGTATTCTCATTAATGGGTGAGATGGGTCAAATATTCGAAGTTTTGAGGCACAACCTCAAATCTTAAACCATATTTATAGTACCAAAATTCAACACTAACTCTTAAAAAGATCTGTGACAAATTAAATGACCAGCATTGCCCCAACTTTCTTCCGAAGGTGGCGACTGTGTTACCAAGCATTTTTCTTTTTCTTATAATGCCTTACTCCTCCTTATTTCCAAAGTTGGCAATATATTTCTTAATTTTCTGTTTGTTTTTTTTTTATTTTTTTTTCTTGGTTCTCATCCTATCTCTTGAACAAGAAACAAGGAAAAAAAAAGAAAGTGTTGAAAAACAAAGTTTGTATCTTATTTGAGTTGAAAACTTAAATTTAATGGATTGAGAGCATAACAACTTAGAATATAGTACAATAATAAAATTAATTACATGAAAAATATCAAAACAACTATTGTGAGATCGAAATCAATAACTTAAATTTTACGTAACCATTTCTATCTTATCAAACAAATCATAATTTTGGGTTTAGATGTTACAATTTTAAGCCTCGCAAATTTTAACTAATGATAGTATAGCTCTTCACTACAAATTAAAATATGGTACTAATAGTAGTATAACTCTACACTAACTACAAATTAAAGATGGTACTGAAGTTTAAAAACAAATGTTGTATTAAGGGATAAAAAGTGAATTAACAATATTTTGGAGCTCACAAAGGATATTCTGAAATCATAGGGAGCAAATGGAAAAGTTGTCTGAACTTTTCCAAACAAAAGAAATAAAAGAAAATAAACATTCCTTTTTAACAGCCTCCTCCCCTATTTTAGGGACAAAAATAACTTCAAAAGCTAACCGTTGATTCCTTGTCCCAGTCCCAACAATCAATGATTATTATAAATTCTATTTTTAATATACATACATTTCATATAAATTTATTATTAAAGTATTTTTTTATTTTTTATTTATAAAATAGACACAACAAAATAAATATTACCTTCAAATCATTTTTTTATTTTTTATTTAAAAACAATATATAAAAAGAAAAAAAAAATCTGAAAAAACGCAGGCGGGAAATTATTGCGCGCTCAAAATGAACATCACTCAGGGCGAAGACAAAGAGCAGCAGCGCATCACGACGCCGTTTCGTCATCGTCATCGAGCCTGTTACTATTCACAACTAATTTCCCGCGTTACATTTTCAAAACCACGTACAGTTTTATGCATTTTTCGATCAATGAGGAATTTATCATAATTCGTCTATTTTTCTAGAACCCTGACTGGATTTCGGGATGATGGATTCGTTGGTGGAGCTCTGCGATTGGTCGCACAAAATCCGACACAATTCTCGGGGAAAATCGCGTGGATTTGCAGCCGTGACCCGCCGGCGGAGTGTCTGTTAGTTGGATCGCCTAGGGTTCCGAAATCTCAGCTCAATCCGATACTCGCGCTCGCGCGATTCTTCTCCAAATGTGCTAATTCCGACCAAGAAACCGCCAAATCGATGCTCCTCGCGTTTTACCGCTCAATTCCGTCCTCCTTTTAGCATTAATTTCTGGCCGCAGTCATTTTCTGGTGACGCAATTTCTTCGTTTTACAACTATTTCTTGAAACTACATGATATGAGAGGAGAGCCCATGGAACATATGAAATAAACTGGCAATAGCTTGATGGTGGCTGTCTATCAGCTTCCAGGCTTTGGCTCTAGTATTGTGTAAACATCCAACCTAAATTTTAAGTCAATGGCCACAGTAGTCTCACGGCTGTATAGCCCCCTTTTAATCCTTCAACCTTTTTGATGTGAATCATTGTTTTCTGAGTCCTCAACACTTCTCATAATCAGACGCTATTTTATTTAATCAGATGCTATTTTATCCTTAACTCTAGTTAACATATTACTCCTATTTGATACGTGGGGGGCAAAATGTGTTATTTATCTTGGCAACAATTAACCCTAATCTGTATGAAATCAAAAACTAATCCAGAACTCTATATGTCTGAGGATAGATATACTTATTTGTTTGTCTTTATGTGGTTTGCTGTTGTATTTCTGGGATCGGGAAAGGGAAATATTTATGATGTATCCTTCAACCTTTGTTTGCATCGTATGGAGGTGCACTGTTTGCGATATAGAAAATTAGAAATTGTGCTAGTTTCCTTCGTTGTGGTGGTTGTAGCAAACAACAAAACATTGGAAATGTGATTAATAGAAGTTGATGAATGTTGGTTGGAGATACTTCTTGGATATGTAATGCTGGTTTTCTCTAGAAATATATAGTACTTAGCCTGATGGAGCTTGCTTTGAAAATAGGTTGGAGAAATTGCCGACAAGACGTTCTTGCTTTGCAGGTTATATCACTTTTGAAGGACATCTTTGAAGCTGATGGGCTTAATCGCAATTTGATTCCTTATGGAGTACTCTCGACTGGCCCAGAGAAAGGAATTATTCAGGTAGATTCATGTTTACTATTAGAGTTTACTTTGAAACTACCATCAGCTCACTTGCACGCGTTCAGATGTGTCAAGAATGCAAGTTCTTGTGATCTGAGATTTATTCTTGTGGGATTAGAATATATTTGGTGGGCTAATATTTAGTGCAAATATCATCTTTCGGGGTTTTCTGTCTCGTGAATGGACGCCTCTTATTTTCTAGTTTTCTGCTCATTCACGAGTTCAAATGCAGCTTAAACAATTTGGATGTAGTTGCTGGTAGTTATATTTTGATTTTCACAAATCTGACTTTGTTTGTGTGTTGTATACAAACTTCATCCCTGCATTGGCTGCTATTATCTTTCCTAATAGTTCCCTCAGCCTTCATGCCACAGACACGCGTATTAAAGTGCGATCTCACCATTTAAAATAAATCCAGTGGCCTAATAAGTTCAGAGATACTGTAGTCTATGTTATATTGGTTAGTGCTGCCCAAAGTTGTTTGTGCAAGCAACCAAAATAAGCTACAACTATTGTTTGATGCCACAATGTCTACTGTGTTTTTGATTCACTTGAAATTGGTGGTTAACAATGTATGGCACCTAGACATGAGTATTATAACACAAGTAAATTATATGGTTATATTTGTTATGAATAATTGGTGTATACACCATGTTCTGATAAATTGATTAAGCATACGAAGAGTGTCATGAGGCTATTTCTAGAAAGAATAATGGAGCAGTCATCTGGACGAGGCTAACTGGGCTTTAGCTGATGAAGTTTGACTGTAAAATCATCTAAGGAGCAGATGCAATTGTCTAATATATGTTTGTGTACAATGTGTGGATACATAAGAAGGCAGGTTTTGCTTGTCCATTTCATTATGCTAATCGCTGTGATGAAAGTACATTTTTGGAGGATTTTGGTTCTTTATGCTGTATAACATAGTCTACTTTGTGGAATTAGCTATATGCACAGAGCTTCGAGAATGGTTCTTACAATTGCATGAGATCTTTGAGCTATAACATTCAATCTATTGTTTGCGAGGAACTGTCCACTTTGAATCATTTCTCCTTTTTGCTCAGCAGGTTTGGCCCAATTCACGGTGCAGAAGTCAGATGGATGAGACCACTGACAGTGGAATGTATGAGATTTTCCAACAGGACTTTGGGACTGTTGGTTCGCCAAGCTTTGAAACTGCTGGCAGAATTTATTTATTAGTAGTGCTGGATATGAAGTTGCTAGCCTCTTGCTTCAACCAAAGGATGGACACAAGTAAGCAGTTTATTATGCACTGTTCATTGGCACATCAAACTACGAGGTTGTTTAGCTAAACTTATTTAAAAGGTCTTATAAGCTTCTAAATTCTATAAGATATTTTTAGAGCTTATAAGATGTTAAGATTTATTTTAAAAGTAAACTCTTGAGTGTAAAGACAAAATAAGGTTATGGAGTTTATAAAATATTATAAATGACTATTTTGTAATAATATAATCAAAACTAAAGGAGTTTGTTATGATCTTAAAAATAAGTTAGGACTCCTTATTTCATTGAGGAGCTTATAAAGATCCTAACATCTTAATAAGCTTCTCTCCAAAAAATTTTACTAGGACATATTATGAGATGTTTTAAGGAACTTATAAGTTCACCAAAACACCGTCTACAAGGCCACAATTAAGTTAGTATCTATTTCCATATGTATAGATGCATTATTTGGTTCATAGACAGAGGTAGCTGCAGAGGGTCATAGGCCTGTTAATCCTCAACTTGTAATTGCGTATCTTTTACTCCCCAAGATATTTAAGTTATGTGCTGCTTTTAGTTGCATATCCTCCAGATCTAGTGTTTTCAAGACTGGCTGCATCATCTAGGACTACGGAGAAAATGATGCTGCATCATCTGGAGATGATGGTTTACTCAAATCATATTCAGATTTTGCTCTTGTAGCATTCATTAGTTACCCCCACAACACACAGGCACACACCCTAGTGAGACCCTAAAATTATAATGAATAATTCCACTATCATTTTAATCATCTGACATCATATTCTCAAGTGATACTATATCTATTTCGAGATAAAGTATGTCTTATCACCAAGAGTTTTGGGCATCCAGTGATCTCTGGCGGTATTCTATACAAACCATCTGGCTGCATTCAAATCCTCTACGCTGTTTGGATGAAAAAAACAGATACATGAGGGATTAAACTGATTGTTAGATGTGTGCCATGCTAACTCATAGTTTGGTAACCATTTGATTATTAGATCTTCATTAGTCTACATTTATAGTATGAAATATCACGTTGTTTCAATTTTCAAGTGTGCAGTTTATGAATTTTGCAACGATTACATATGTTGTCCAAACTTTTCTTGTCCAACATGACTTTATTTAGAATTGATTTAGACCATGTGACATCACAGTCTAACCTTGATTGTTTGTGAATGCAGCCTGGGAATGCTTGTTCATATGGATTTCGGTTTTATTTTCGAAACTTCTCCTGGTGGAAATAAACTACTTGGAAGTGCCCACTTCAAACTGAGTCATGAGATGACTCAATTAATTGATCCATCTGTACACGTGCTACCAATTTGTCAGGTAAGATTGGAGGTTTCTGACTGAACTATGTTTTTATTATTGTTCCTTTGCTCGTTTTCATCTTGGTGTCTTTTGGTAATTCTGCTTGATGTGTTTATGAAGCTATCAATTCTTCTATTTCCTGGTGCAGCTTGTGTGTGAAGGGGGTCACCTAGTTGCACGCCGCTGTATGGATGGGATCTTGAATACAGTCTTACGGATGATGGAAAGCGGATTGCCTTGCTTCAGCAGGGGCGATCCTATTGGAAATCTGCGCAAGAGATTTCATTCTGAAATGACCGAGCACGAAGTAGCCAATTTTATGATCCATACATGCTGCAATAAGTGGACAACTGCTGGTTACGATTGATTCAATTTTTACAACAGGGCATTGAACAATGGGCACGATCTCAACTTCCTGCTGTGAGTTGTATTTCTTGATAAATCCTGATTTTTTCTTTCTTTTCTATTTTGCATCTTGGAGGGAAACTAACAAAACAAGTATGTGCCTTTATTTGTTTATTTATTTTTTGGGTTGTGGGTTTTTTTTTTCCTTGCCGTGTTTGGGGGGGGTGGGGGGATTATATTAAAAAATCATTATAAAAAGAAAGAAATGCTGTTTGTTGGGATGTGTGGCTATTGGAATATAATTCATCCATCTTTAAAATTATTTCATATATAATTCATTCTATTGAAAGCAAACTGAATAAGCACTTATAACAACTTTGCCAAAATATTAAACAACTTAGCACCTTTACACGCATACCTTACGATTAAATTAGTCCCGTTTCGCATTTTATTTACAATTGAATTCGTGTTTATATAGATCAGTTAAAAAATGATTTCTATCAGTCATTTTAACTATTTAATTCAATCAAAATATTAGTATGTAAAACCTATTTTTTGCTTATTATTAGTATAGATTTAAAATTAAAGATTTCTGATAAATTTATTGAATTTGTTTTGATAATTTCATATTACAATAAATTTTTTATTAAATTATTTTTTGAATTATTATAATAAATTTAAAGTGTATCTTAATATAAAATTATTTAAAAAATTTCTCTTAATTTTTTTCATCTAAATACAATCTAAATTTATTAGCAGATATTCCTTTAGATCAACATTAATTGCGTAAGTCGCGTTCAGAACTTGAATTAAGTCATCAAGTAGGACAGCTTTATTCTTTAAAATCTTAAATTCATAATACAATTTTATTTTGGAGTGTCTCACTGTTGGTCCTTGGCCTTGTTTGGACCACATCCAATCTCTTTCAAAAAGTTTTACAAACAACCAAAAGAACCAATGCATTTCACTCCACTTGTTTGGAGATAAAGACTGAACGTGGAAAATTTAGGACTACCACTCATCAAATGCCAACCATAATGTAGCCACATGAAACATGGGACTCAGATTTTCCTGTCCTTCTACACTATTGTTGGAGATTTCCTACCTCACTTTTCACTTTTCGCATTGACTTGGATGTAAAAAAAATGCAAACAACAAAATAGTACTACTTATTTGTGGCCCTAGTGTCATAATTGGTGGAGATTTCTTGCAGCACTTTTCACTTTCGTACTTAAAAGAATATGGCTTTTATATATTTCCTCTCTGTCTTTGCTTGTTATCATTAGGGACTAGGTAAAGAGAGGGGCATGGTGGCGTGGAGGTAAGTTTCAAATTGGATACTCAAGTTCCTTTAAAGAATTGGGCATGATTTTTCACATGCATGACATTTATATAGCTATTTGGAATAACTTTTATTTTCAATAACAAGCAAGTCCCATCACCAAACAAATGAAATCATAACAATCCCATCAACATTAAATAACTTTGTCTTCAACCTCTTGTTCTCATGTTTCATTTTCTCCCATATCATGATTCCATCCTACAATAGTAATTTTAACTTGTCACCCTCCATCCCCCCATCTCTTTCTCATCTCTCAGCCACACCATTTTTTTTATTCCCAATTTAAAAAGTTCTATGTGACTTATGATCCATGAACTTCAAAATGACATATAAACCCTTATCAAGAGAATATTTTACACAACTACACTTAACCCTAACTCTAGTGAGTAGTAGTAGTCGTCGTTATCGTCCCCAATTGGACTTGCCCGTTACTCTCACCCTTCTTTTCCTTCAATGCCCTCATCGTCGACCTCCACTTAAAGAAAGTCCCAAACAATGTCTCCATTTCCTCGAGTGTTTTCCCTTGTGTCTCGGGGTATAAGGTGTAAAAGAACACCAATGCAACAACAGCAATCCCTGCGTACAAAAAGAATGCCCCTCCAATACTTATGGCCTTGTACAAGGATATAAATGTCATTGAAATCACCCCACTAGTGACCCGATTCGCTGCAACTGCCATACTGCACCCTTGGGCCCTTAACCGCAAAGGGAAAATCTCCGAAGTATAAACCCAAGTAATTGGGCCCATCCCAATCGAAAAAAACGCCACGTAGGACAAAACACTAGCTATACACAAAGCTATGGACCAAACCAATCTGTGATCCGCGTGTTCAATAATAGTAAGCCCAATCCCCAGGCCCGCCAAAGATAGAATCATCCCCGCCACACTGGATAGAAGCAAGGGCCGCCGTCCGATCTTATCTAACAAAAACGTGGCTACCAAAATGAACATCGTCTTCGTGAATCCGACGGCCATCGTCGCGAGTAGTTTGTCTGTGTCATTCGTTATTCCCGCTTTATCAAAAATTTCCGGACTGTACAACACCACGGAGTCTATGCCACTCGCCTGCTGGAAAAAATGTATCCCCACGGCGCACATTAGTATGTGGCGCACGGCGGGCGTAGGCCTGAAGAGGAGATCTCGCCAGACTCCTTCGCCGTGGTGCTGTTTGGCGACCGAAACGATGTCGTCGTCGCAATTTTCGGGTATGCCGGCAGCTTCTTTGATGTCGGCTAATCTTAGTTTGGATTCCTCGAGTGAGTCGGAGGTTCTATCAAGGACTCGTTTGGCTTCGCCGAGTCGGCCTTGCATGACGAGCCAACGCGGTGACTCGGGCATGGCGAGGACACCTATGGCGAGAAATATGGAGGGGATGGCCCCAATTCCAAGCATAAATCGCCAGCCTAAGTTCGTTGGGAGCTTGGAGAAGGCAAAATTTGAAACATAGCCTAGTAATATGCCTGTAAAACGAAAATCACAAATAAATAATGAGTGGTCAATATTACCCTTCGGCCTTAAATTTTATGAATTAAATTATTCGTTTTTAGTCCTATTACAATTTTTTTATTGCGCTACACTAATGTAATTTTAATACAAACATTAACTATTCCTCCTTCCAACTTTTTGCTCTACTATTTGAAAATTTTCTTTTTTAGTATTATATATTTATATGAATTAGCACAAAGTTTGTACAAGGACAGAAAAGAGAATTTTTCAATATATTTAGGAGTGGTTAAAATATAAATGTTAGTCATATGTGCATTAAAGTTAATATACTTTTAGATTCACAATGCTAAAAGTTTTATTTTATGATGTCTCAAATTGAAAATATATATAGGAACAATTATTTATTCGATTCATTCATTTTTTCGAATGGTACATAAATTGTCTAGTACGGTAGTAACTTTGAAATGTAACCTAATTGGTAGACATGATAAATAAATACATGAATAGCAACAAAAAAAACCTACAAAATCAATGTCCAACTTTAAATCTTTTGTGCATGCGAAATTTTTTATTATGCACATTAATGCACGATACATGTAAAAATATATTATATATATAAAAAAATTGTGATAAGGAGAGAAAATAATTATTTTTATTATAATTAAGTATTTGTATATGCTTATTGGTAATTATAATAAAAGATGCTAGCTACATATTATAATTATAAAACATTTGAATATATGTCTTGTCATGAGGCCCGCGTATGGGTAGGAATAGGAAACCATGCATGTTTATTTTCAGTTTGTGGGCACGATATCAATTTTGGAACCCGTGATGCAGATATTTCAACCGCAAAAATTGTAGTAAATAATTTATATATTTTTCTTATACAGTCGTTTGCAATTCTGAAGAAAATTGTTGACGAGTTAAATAAACTTAGGTGAATCAAATAATTAAAATATTTTGTTACATGCATTAATACATGTACATTTTCTTCTGTTTTTTTCATATAAAATTTGTTTGCCTCTATCAATTATTTTTCAGAGGAATTAAAGACCAGACCAAATCAAGACAAAAATTAATGATGACTTAAAAACTCTAAGGCCAATTAAATTAAAATATTTTTTGGATTGTACTCATTGATTAGTTTATATATAATCTTCCCCCAAAAATTTTATATCAAGATTCAAATAAAAAAAAATTATAAATCCCCTATTGGGTACATTGTTGAAAATTTTCAGTAGCAACCAATCATATTGCTTCCCCCACTGGATATTTCATGTGCATGAAAAAGACAAATAAAAGCCAGAAATTAAATTAACCAAAATAAACACAAAATAGAAAAATAGAAAAAAAAATGCACCACTTATCACGCACCAAAATTGATGAACACTTCCGGGAAAGAAGTGAGGAAGCCGCGAGAGGAAGCCGGCGCCACCTCCGCAGTGTACACCGGCGCGATCATCAGCGCGTAGCCGACGCCTATGCCTGCTACGAAGCGGCCAACCATGAGGAAGGCGTAGTTTGTGGCGAAGCCCATAAGCAGCGCGCCGACAAAGAATATGGCTCCGGCAAACACTATTGTGTAGCGGCGGCCAATCCAGTCGGAGGTACGGCCGGCGGCGGCTGAGCCAAGGAGCGAGTAGACGTTGAGAATGCCCATTACCACCTCTTTTTGGACATCGGTTATGTGAAGGTCTTTTTGGATGTAGATTATTGCTCCACTCATCACTCCTATATCTGCATGTAAGCAAATAATATTTTATATTGTATAAATCCTTGTTTTGGATTATAATACAAGGAATTTTTGGTAACAAATAACTATTTTTAACATTAGTGTCATGAAATTCTTACATGGTCTCGTAAAATTAATTTTGGGGTATGTTTCATTCACTATTTCTTTACTTTTATGCCCTTGCATAAATATACATAAATAAATTATATGTAGTATTTTATCATAGGTTTCTTCTAATCTATTGTTTAAAGATTCCTCCATAACAATGATTGGATGTTGAGGATTTTAAAGTAAACTCCCCTTTATAGATAGAATCAAAGCACTAAGTTAATGTATAAGTGGAAATAGTGATGTTAAGTATAGAAATTACAAGAATCATACCATATCCAAGTAAGATGGAGGTCATGGAAGCTAAGAAAGAACAAGCAAAAGCATACTTGTTTCTTTTGGGTTTCTGAGGAGGGTCGAAAGCGGGTATGGGTAAACGGGTTTGGCCGGAGGAGACGCCATTTTGTTCGGGTTTCCTTTCGGCCATGAGAGGGGGAAGAGGGGTGGGCTAAATGTTGGTACCTAATAGTTAGGGAAGAAGAGAGTTTGAAATGGAAGAATGATAGATGTGTATATATTAGTACACTTTTATGTTTGGATGGCTGGTGTTGGGGGAATCTATATATAGACAGAGAGACCAAGAAGAGTGAGGAAATGTTTTAAGGATTAAATAATCAAGTTGAGTTGGCTAGTTGCAACTGCCAGAACATATGGTCAAAGATGAGTGTAATAACCCAGGTTCAGGTCGATATCTAATTCCTTAATCAATGTCTACACATGGCTAGTAGCTTGGAAATATATACATGTACATAATACACATATACATAGGTGTATTTGTCTGAGAATTCGAATTATCTTTTTCGCACAGTGTAAACGACTATATGCAATACACAAACGTTGTAAAATGTATCAAAGATGTGGTGATGGAGTCAGAAATTTTAGATTTGAGGGTGAGATTGAATTTTTTTTCTGAGTACAATGATAAAGAGATATTACAACTATGTTAAACGTAATTTTATCATTTACAGGAAGACAAAATTTATATATTTAATGTAGTTGAATTTAATAATATATAGAGTTTGGGGGAGGGGGCCCCTGCCAACTGGAATCTCCCGACTCTATTCCTGCAAATCTGTATGTTTTTATTTTTTTTATAATAATTGTATATAATTAAATGTATCTTGTTGGTAAAATATCTTGTAACTATTATCTCATTAATTATAAATTCAAGTCATTTGAAAAGAAAAATAATGACTAATCAGTATTCTTATATATATACCATTAAATAATTGTGGGTGCATGCATGTTTCCCTGCAGCAAGTCATGAACCATTTTAAGTTTGGCTAGCATGAATTACCCAAATCTAATTAGGGCATTATAATTAACAGTTTTTGCTCTTAGTTATCTATAAATCTTTCTTTGTCCATATAAACCAATAATAACTTGTACAATGTCTTAAGGTATACCACAATTGGTTTCAGTATAGAGCACCTTTATAATTAAATAACAATCATGTAACTAATTAAAGTTATGTGTTTTCAGCAGTACGTGTTTGTAGGTAGTGCAAAAGAGAATTTTATGCCGCATGCAAGTTTTAATAATTGGAAAATGATTGAGGTATTAAAATTGCCTCACTTTTATATCTATTGACATGAAATTATGTTTGTTTAAATTTGTAATGTAGTATTTCAATATAATATTTTTTTATATCATAAATTTAGTAGAGTAGATTTTTTTTAATATTTTAAAATAAGACTTAATCTCTTAAAAAAAATTCTATGATCATTCTTTTAATTAAAGTATGACGCTATACTATTGATTGTCAATTATAATTCTTAAAGACATTTGTATAAATATATATAAATATTTTTATTTATTTAATTTTTATTTAAAACTTTGTACAAGTTAAAATGATTAATTTATTTTCAGTGTTGAGAAAGTATACGCGTATGTGGCTGTTTCTATAATGCATATATGTTTTTTCTTTTTTCTTTTTTTTTTCTTCATGCTATTTTGATAGAAGAGTAGAATTAAATGATCAACCACGTCTCAGGGTGTTTGGTATACTATATTTAATTAACAATACATCAATATTAAATTAAGTATATATACATCATTCAAGCATATAATGTATATTATATTAAATGTAACATAAATATTATCAATTTCTATTTAAAGATGACATCAAGGTCTACTAAAAATGACAATAAGACGAATTTATCAAAACTCGAAACCCGTGTTGTTAAGATTTTTAAGGACTCGAGACTCACTTTGCTCCGAACCCATTAGACCTACTTTATAATTTAAAAAATATTAAAATATATATATATTTTTTAAAATAACACCACTATAATTTTTTTAAAAATATATTTTTAATATAATATTACATAAATACATATATATTAAAATAAAAAAATCAAACAGAATGTATTCAAGATGGGGTGAGATTGAAAATAAAAAAATAAAATTCATTTTAAATTTATTTGATAACTTTAAAAACTTACTCCAAATTAAACGAATATAAAATAAATTTAAATTTGAATCTATATCATTATATTTTTAATTTCTAATGATAATGATATCATATGTCCGTCAGTTCTATTATTGAGAAGCCCTCTCTCTCTTCCTCTCTTTCTCTCTCCTGTTCCCTTAAAAATGTCACAAATTTTTAAGTCACTGTAGTCAACTGGAGAGTGACTTGTTGGCTTGTTGCATTAATAAGCAATAAAGCTGCAAATTTTATATGGAGTATAAGACTAAATAAAATTTTAACTATAAGACTAAATAAAATTTTAACCATGGTCTGTGGTTGGGACTTCTCGTGGTCAACAACGATGGGCAGCCTGATATACATGGATTACTATTTTAGAAGACCTAAGGGGGTAGGTGCTCACATGTTTGAGGTGGGGCGTAAATACCGAGACATGCAAGATATGTTTTTAAAATTTTTATATTTAATATTTATAAAATTAAAAATATGATATTAAGAATTTTAAAAGATAAGTCAATATATTAAAAAGAAATAGTAGAAAACAATTGTAAAATTAAATCGAGTGGAAAAGGCATAACATATAGCTCTCGAGATAAAATAAAAATATTTTCTTAAAATTATAACGATGAGATAAATAAAAATATTTTTATTGGAGAACAAAAGAAATTGAAGTTTTAATTAATTTTAAAATAAATTAAAAACTTGCCAGTACTAATAAGACAAATATAATAATATATAGATAGATAACTAGTCCAAAAGAGTAATCAATAGGACGCTTGAGAATATATAATGATAGAAAAAAAAAACATATCAATCTATTATATCCCTCTGCATTTAGTATAGGGAATTAAATGAATATTAATAATAGATAATAGTGGCGTGGGGGTAGAGTACGAAAATATGGGTCTTTAAACATTTTGATGAAAAATAGAAGCAAGAAATTGTTGAAATAGTTTCTTGTCGAATCATTCTCTAATTATTTTCATATTAATTAAGTAATTTTAATTTTAAATTAAATGTTTATCACAAATTTAAGAGATTAAGTCCTTTTAAAATTAAAAAAAAATCCAAATTTCTTTTAGGACAAACGTCCAATTTGGGATGCTTTTGGTCACAAAAGGCGTACGCTCCTGTTCTGAGCATATTGTCACTCATCGGGCATTTTGACCCTCCACACGATGTCCGTGCATCGTCCCACCCTCTCAAGGCCAATTTAATTCAACGGAATAATAACTGATTTCAACATCAAATTCAAAACTATCGATAATTTTTTCGATTTCAATCGGGTCAGCATGTCTGAACTCTGATGAATTTGCATAAATCTCTCACATTTTTTGATCTAAAATCTTTTAATTATATGCATTTCAACTGTTTCAATCAATAATGACGACGATAAATAAGCACCTAAACTCTAGAGAACGAACGTTTGCTAACATTGTCACTGAGGCATTTTCCAAGCGTACTGCCTAAATACATTGCCCCAAACACGCCATGCGATCACCTTTTAAAAACACTAAGTTAGATATTACCAAACTTTCACTTTTTTAAAGTCATGTTTGTTTTTCTAGTTTTGCTTCCTTTGTACTCATGCAATAAATAGGTAAGGATCCATAGTAAATTTCATGACAATTTTGACAAAAAATAATTTAAAATAACAATAATTTCTCGGTCTATTTATTTTTAATTATTCAATAAGTGATCTTGATTACCAATTATATGCCGTGACTACATATTCATAAATGTTGAAACTAAATGGATTCTAATTAGTGCTTAAATTTCAAAATATAATTTGATAAACATATGAATAATGAAGATCACACTTATAATTATCGAGTAAGAAATTTTTTTTAGCATTTTCTGGCCAATCTTTTAATCTTTCTATATGGACTTGTGTTTGTGTAGTTGTGCTACATATACATATATATATATATATATATATATATATATATATATATATTTATACTTCAAACTTGACTCATAGTTGTGCTACATATATATTAAAAATGTGAAAGTTGAAATGCTTATTAGGAGTTGAATTTGAATTCTCTATTATATTATGCAAACAAATACAAGTTGTATTATATAATAAACAATAAGGTCTGCGGTTCAATGGCGTCTCATGTATTAAAATAAACTATAGTTCGTGTGATATAAAAATGCTACAATAATGTAACTTTTTATGTACTTCCAATCATCAAAAAACATAAGTCCATGAATTAGAGTCCTTTTCAATTTTATTTTTTTTAAATTTAAATTTTGTCACTTAATACTTATTCAAACACGGCTCAAGCAGCCCACAGTCCCATACGACACATTATTGTTGATATTCTAAGTTTTTAATTGAAATTTAGGATACTTTATTCGATTTTATTAAACGAAATTTTTTTGTGTCCTTTTCATGTACACATTATAAAAAATGTAATTATTACAAAAAGAATAAAAAAAATATGAATAATTATTTTTTCTTTCTTATTTTTGGAAAGCGTGGGTCAATTCTTTCGTAGAGAAAGCAATTAAAACTTCAATATGTTATTCTTTTTGGGCACAAGGGAAAAAAAAAAAAGAGAACGTATTGGCAGTTAGGTGTTTAAAAAGCATAGTCCTTTTCAGTCTCACATCAAAAGGTCGCATGGGCATAAATGTCTTTTGATGTAATTAAATGTTTAATAAAAAATTATAGGCATGTTAAAATTGCCCCAGTTTTGCCTAACCTAGAGAGATTCCCACAATTAGTTACAATAAACAAGCTGTCTTTGTCTTTATTGTTGTCATTAGTTGGGCAAGCAAGATATATTTTTTTAAAGGTGAATTATAAAAAATATTCTTGATATTTAGTTTAATTATAAAAAAAATAATTATTTTTTTAAATTACTGATACCTCTTGAAATATTACAAATATCTCATTGAAATTTATTTTTATTTTACAAATACCCATCTCAATACATGCAATTTATAAAATAAAAATAAATATCAAAAGAATATTTATAATTTACATACTTAAATGATTTTTTTTTGTAAAGAACTCAATTTTTAATAATATTTTTTTGTAATTCACCCTTTTTTTTAATTTAAAAAACGTAACATCTTTTTTTATTATTATTAGAATATAACTCAAAGCTTGGTGAGTCGAGATGACTTGGTGTGCAGTTATTATTAGATTACTATGATCTCAAAATAATATTAAAATGGAATATTTTCTTACAGCTTGTAAATTGATGTTGCTAATCTCTTATCTAGTGGTGATATTGTCAATTCCACCGAATACGACGGATCTTAGGTTTAAAATAAGTTACACATGGTGATGTGCATTAAGTGTGCATTTCATCATACATTATATATATATATATATATGTGTGTGTATGTGTGTGTGTTTGTGTGAATGTGTATAAATGTATGGTGAGGACGTACATTCGATACACACTATCAAGTATAAAATCTACAAAATCGTGGATCGTGGGCTTAAAATAAGTTACACATGGTGATGTGCATTAAGCGTGCATTTCATCATACATTTTATATATATATGTGTGTGCGTGTGTGTGTGTGTAAATGTATAGTGAAGACGTATATTCGGTACATACTATCAAGTGTAGCATTTACAAAATCGTGAAACGTGTGAATGCCCTTCAGATCAATGAGGTTTAACTCATACGAATTTTTATTTGCAATACAAATAAATTATTAGAGGTGCTGGAGAAGCTCTGATAAAAATCCTTCCTCGATATATAATTGAAAGTAATAAATTGTAGTATCAATTTTATATCCTAGAAATGAAGGAAAAATGAGGTATCCACATTACTTAAAAAAAAAAAAAAAAAGAAGTTAAAGCTCCCATACGAATGCATGCACTTGGCAAGGCTTTTTATATTTTGGGCCCATTTCACCGGACCTATTGGATTCATTAGAATATTATAGAGTCATTATAGTCAAAAAATATTATTACGATTCCAGAATAATAAGAGTTCATGCATTTCAAACTCCATCTCCTTTATTTGTATACAATTATTAATGTGAAATTTAATTAATTACTAGCCATGAAGTTCTAGTTCCATGAATTGGAACCTATTTTTCTTAATAAAACCTTTTAGACAAGCGAAAATCATTTTTTACAACTGTAGTCTCTATGGTACCATTTACACTTAGCATTAGATATTAACCATGTCAATTAATGGTAGTTCTAATTAATCATACTCATTAACTATTTCGCTCACAATTTTTCTTTTTTTTTTTAGTGAAATGTAGATCAAAATATCAATAAATCCAATATAATTACCAATAACCAATTAATTATGACAAATGATAAATAATAAATTCACACAGTTGATGGAACTCACACCAAATATCTTATATTTATAAAAATTTAAAATTTTGACCTTAACCACTTAGACAAACCCTCGTTGGTATTATAATTGTAAATAATATATATAATATATTTTAGCTCATATTAAATATATACATATTTTTGTTGAATTTCTGCTAGAGCGACAACGATGTCGCGGTCTGTGATATTATTGTGGATTCCAGGTGTCAGGTGTAATAATATATAAGAGTGACGTCTAGCTTCAATAATTGGAGAAATGTGCCCACAATTTTGGGGCCTTGATTTATAGTCTTGGGATGGTTGGACCAGCTCACTGACATGTCCAAGTACAACCAAAATATTATGGAAAATGTTTGGACGCGGTATTAAGATTCACCACGTAACTCATATATCATAAATTAAAAAGAACAAGAATATGATTTAAAAAATATTAATAGTAAAAAAAATAAAATATTTAAATTATAAATAATGTTTTTATTGCCCGTGCAATGAATGCAACATTTCATGTTATCGGAAAAATTTAAAAAAGGAAAATTAACTTAAAAATTTGTGACGTGATGCCAAAAACATTGACGCACGAGATCATAAGTTCAAAAACTTTTCCAGATAAATTTATTGTAAATAAATCAATATAAATTTTCTTATAAAACCTCTCAATTGGTGTGGATGAAAAAATAAATTAACTAAAAGGTTCATAAGTCATTTCTAAAACATCACCTCACCGTAAAACCAAAGAATAAAAAGAAGAAAATAAGTCCAAAATTCAAAAAAGACGTTTTCACCCTCCACCAAGCAAGAGCCAGAAAAAAATTTCCTTTGATTCATTGTTTCTATTTTATTATTATTATTATTATTATTATGGAATTTTAGTCAATTTAGCAAAAGTCGATGCTGCCACACATTTTTTTTAACTTTGTCTCCATATGGTCATTCATTCGACTCTTTTTGGACCATCCTCTACATGGATCCACTTGTGGAAGTTGATTTTTGACTCTAAGCTTATTATATAGCCTTAATAAAACAATTGCTACATCATAATTTTAAATTATTTTTTAGATGAGGATTGATGGGCTCGTTTGTTTTTGATTTTTTTTTTCACTTTTTACTATTTCAAATGCATAAATTATATTTGTTTTACTCAATTTCATTAGTAATAATCTATTTTATCTTTTTATTTTCTCACTCAAAATAATTCTCAATTCTATTCCCCTATTTTCAAACTCTATTCTTACACAATATCAATTAATTTTTCTCTTTTAATCAACTCATTTCTTCCAACTCTACACAATGAGACCCACAACTACACACTACTTATCTCATTATATATATTTTTATTACTATTTACATTAAAAATATAGGATCTACAACTACTCACTAACTTTATTTGACATATTTTTATTACCAACTACATTATTGCTGCAAAACCCACAATCTAAAATTTATTCTATTAAAATATTCAACTCATATAAAATATTAATTGTGAACCCTACCACTACCAAATCATTAAATATTATATACACATAATTTAAAAATAATTCTATTAAAAATAATAAATCAAACATAATTTCATGCTTCCTATAAATTTTTATCTAAATTAATTATTTAAATATATTTTCAATTTGACACAAAAAGCAATAAAACTCCGTTGAAAATATTAGAAATAAAAATTTTCACTGAAAAGAAAACCTAACATCCCTATATGTTTCATGAAATTAACATATACAATCACAAGGTATGCATCATTTTAGCAATTTATTTATTATGTAAATAATAAGAGATGACTAAATCAGTGCCCGTAAAATTTGAACAAATTTGTTTTTAGTGGGCCACATTTTAACTTGTAGTTGTACCTTTTATGGTTAATTTTGAACCCAAGACCTTAAACAAACAAGCCACATGAGCCCAGTTGATTAGCCCAAATACTTATGTAATGATCTAATGGGCCAAAATAATATTAGGCCGTTTGCATAAATTTCTAAATTGTAAGCCTAAAATATCTTTCTGGTAGAGCCCAAACTCTTCGTGTTATAACTAATTAATCATTTAGTAATCTGTGTTGGTAGAACATTTGCAATCACTGATGCAGTGAAGAAAAACCATTGACGAACAAAGCGAGGAGGAGAGCAAATTAATTTTCACAAGAACCCAGTCCCGATCTTCACATGGTAATGTTTTTTTGGTATTTTTAATTTTATTTACTATTAACTAAGAATTTCTTCTGTTTTTCCTCTTGTAGGTTTCATAATCTTGCAATTGTTTACTTTAGTTGTATTTGATTTGATTTTTTTTTTGTGTTAATTCCAGGCAGTGAATAAAATGGGTCCAGTTTTAGATACTGAAGCAGAAGCAGTAGTGATTGGAGGAATGGTGCTTGACATAAATGCCACCCCTTCTATGGTTGCTAATCCCAGAACCACTACTCCTGGAAAGGTATACTGTGTGTGGTGTGTATATTTAAATATGCCTGTTATAGCTTTTGGTGTTTTGTTAAAAAGTTTTTTGTTAAGAATTTCTATCCATGAAAAATGTAGCCTTTATGCTCTTGGAAAGTAGATTTCAGTAGTGCTAGAGATATAGTCATTTGTTGTTTGGAGTTTCATCTTGTTTGAAACTAATAAACCACGAGTGGATTGCATGTAAAGGGGGTGATAAGCTATCCGAATTAAAGTTCTGATCCCATGTCAAAATTGGGAAAGTTTACATGCCCATATTGTTCTAACCTTGGCTTGCGTTTATACTACTACTTGTAGGAGCTCAATTGTTTATAAACCACTTAAATTTTTTTTAATTAACTCCCCATGATTTTAGTAGTTCAAGTGTGTCCTATGATTTAAATTTTTTTGGAACTCAATGTTAGATGGAAATCTCTACTTTGATAATTGGGAAATTCATGACCATGCATAATTGCTTTCATTTCCCTTATTTATTTAAAAGGCTACAGTGGACAACCAAGTGAAATTGCAAAGCAAAACTTTGAAGGTAACTTAACAATGTGTAATGTAATCTGCTGCCAAGAAAAAAATACTGAACATGCTTGGTTAAACTTTGTCATTGTGGATATTCCCAAGTTTCGTACTTTCTCCTGAAAATGATCATGAGTGAGAATACATTTCTAAGATGGATTAATATCAAAGAATTGGAGAATCTACTTTTGTGCTTCCTCTATTCAAGATTTTCAATGACACGAGCAATATTTAATTGCATATTTCTTAAATACATGGTTCACTTGTAGTCACCTGTTGGTTCCTATTTTATTTTATTTTTGTTTTATATGTTATGAATAATTAAGATGACAAAGTTGCAATCACTTTTTAGATGTCTAATGCCAGCATGTCTGGGACTTCCCTATTCAGGTTCTCTATGCATTAGGTGGCGTAGCAAGAAATGTTGCTGAATGCATGTTAAAGCTTGGAGCAAAGCCTTACATGATAAGTGCTATAGGATTTGACTTGGCAGGTTTATTCTCAATCTATCATGATAGATAGCACCAGTAATCATGTGTGATGTCTTATTCATGGTGTAATTTACTCCTCTAATGAGTTCCGTGGCAATGACTAAGGAGGAGAATGATCAGGCCTTAAAAAAACAAGATTCATGCTTTGCAAGTGACAGAAAGTTGCGCTATAGAAGCTCCTAAAGCTCTTCTCCATCCTTATGAAACGTAGTGATACCACAATTTCCAAATCATTCACGTAAAACATGTTTCCCCAGACCAATATGCTGGCATTCATCAAATACACATCATGTAATTTTTCATCATTTCATTGTTGTTATAGTTCCTGAGAAAATGGATGAGCTAATCCATTTTACTGCTGAGATTCAACTATCAGGACTCATTAAATCAAGTTATGTTCTTGGATTGGATTGTGACTCCTTCACTTGCACCTCCTGCGCAAACTAATTTCTTCCCTTACATCTACTAAGAACAGTCAGTGATGGCATGCCTTTTTGACTAGGAAGCTTGCTGTTGGAACACTGTAGATTTGCTGGATTGTCTTTAGAAGGTAAAGAGCCACTTTGTTTTTCTTGATGATCATCAATCATTCTCCTGTAGCATACTTGTCTGTTGAATTGTTAGGGATGTCCTGCCATATGCGTAGTAGTCATTTTAATAAATGATGCTAGAGGAATCGATAGAGGAAGAAGAAGTTAACTGAATTATGATGACGAAAAATTGAGGAAGGTCACACATTTCAATGCAGGCCTTTTCAGCCTTTTAATAAAAGAGTGACTTAGTTAATATTGTTGTTATTCTTGTGTTATTAGTAATTTCTCCCTATCTCAGGACAGTGTATGCTTCAAGTAAACTTTTATCAAATTTTACAACTCATCCCTGATTAGGCATTAGGAGAAGCCAAGATATTGAGACAGCTGTTGTCTGCAACATCTTTGATGGTAAAGGAGAATTGGCTGCTGCTGTCGCTAGTGTGGAATCAATTGTAAGTTTCTTTTTGGAAAATCATATTTGTGTTACAGGATCTCATTTTATGCCTCTGTTTGGTGACATGATAACAGGAAAAGTTTCTTACTCCTGAATGGATTCAGAAATTCAAGTTCAACATCTGTTCTGCCCCTGTATTGATGGTCGATGCAAATTTAAGTCCTCCTGCTCTTTTAGCATCTTGTCGAAGTACGTTAAGCACCTGGTCATTCTTATACCTCCTCCCCTCTTCTTTTTACATATGTGGGATCAAGTGTTTGAGAAAGTATAGGAAATATTTTAGTAATATTTAATGCGGAAGTCAGTACAAACAAGTATTTTGAGTCAGGATGTGTTCATGGATCATCTCAGCATGGCTGTAGATGAGATGTAAAAAAACACGTTTTCTCATAACGTGGGTTCAGTTAATGAACCCTACATCTATCGGAAGAATATGATATTTGCATATATGGATTTAACTTCATGTTATGGACTACATGTAGTTATTTCTTCCTTTCAAATTGTCAAAATATGTCTAGTCTGCTTTTTGCTTCCAAACTGCTCAAAAGAAAGCCTGCATGGATAAATCTCGCTGCTGAAGCACATCAAGTGAGAATTCACAGGGTGGACATTTCACAATGGTTCATGCAGGATTTTAACTGAGTGGTGAAAATTTAAGTAAATTTGAATGAGAAGCTAATAAAGGTGGTTGTATCATGGTAGAACAACCTCATCATTGCACTATTGTTGAGGGACTTTTGTAATTCTACTTTATTTGGAGAGCTGATAGGCTGGTCATGGTGTTGACATCGAGGGAAATGATCTTGCATTCATGTGATGACTAGTTCTCTTGACATTCTCATATTGTGCGAGTGCCATGATATATGTCTGACTGTCGTTAATGTGCAGTGACAGATAAACCACTTGTGCCATAGATTTCTTCCATGAATGTGTGAGTTTACAAATATTTGGTCGCTTCCATATTTTCTGAAGTTATCAAGCATAGATAATTGACATATTTCTCTGGAGATATAACTCAATATGTTAATCAACTCTGTTATTGCATAATTTCCAGTTAATTATTACTTGTTAAAGTACTTATTGGGTGAATAAATTTCCTTCAGTGGCAGCAGAATGTGGGACTCCTGTATGGTTTGAGCCAGTATCAGTCACAAAATCCAAAAGAGTTGCTTCCATTGTGAAAAATGTGAGCGTTAAAACTCTCATTTATGTATGTCCCTGAAACTGGATCACTGATTCAAATTTCCTGTACAGCTAACTTATACCTCACCCAATGAAGATGAGCTTGTGGCTATGGCAAATGCTGTGTGTCCTGGAGATAAATTCTTATCAATTCAAAGAGATTCTAGCAGTTTTAAGTTTTCCATTGAATCGTTGTTTCAACTACTAAAGAGTCCAATATGGGTTTTGCTAGAGAAAGGTATTAAAGTAGTAATTGTCACCCTTGGACCAGATGGGGTATTTTTATGCTTCAAAGCAATAAATGGAGTGGAGAAATGTGATTCCATGAAAAACGAACCTTTTTCTCTCAGCAGAAAGTTATATGAAGCTATAAACTTAAGTTGTCCCCCAAGTAGGATTTTAGGCGCTCCCATGTCCAGGGGAAGCTATTATATTGCCATACATTTTCCTGCACTCTCTGCCTCAGTAGTCAGGCTTACTGGTGCTGGTGATTGCTTAGTTGGTGGCACAATAGCTTCTCTTTGCGCTGGTTTAGATATAATGCAGAGTGTGGCAGTTGGGATAGCAGCAGCAAAAGGTGCTGTTGAAACAGAGAGCAATGTCCCTGCAGAGTATGAATTGGCCAGAATTGCAGGTATCCTCATTTGCCCTTTGTACAGGTTATGAAGTTTGAATTCGTGCTGAATTTTGCAACATTTGGAGCTTTATTTTCCTTCTTTAATTAATTTTGATTTTTATTTTTTCTTAAAATTCTCGTTTTAGATCGTAGTTTGATTTATTACTTGTTTTCCCTTTTGTGCTGATCTCTCATACCTGGAGCCTTAATTACTTCTGATGAAGCTATTAGAAAAGTGAAACAACTCCAAACCAGATTGAATTACATTACGAAGGATTTTAAAATTTATGAATCAGTAACTAGTATCGGCTTAAATCACATCTTACAGATTATTTTGAAGTTAGGTTGGCATATAAAATTCTGACAACAGGAGAAACATTGTAAATGCAATATGTTCAAGCAATATTTTGAAGTTAGTATTGAATGGTTTTTCTTGTGTGCAGATGATGCGAGTACTGTCTACTCTGAAGCAAAAGTTGTCTTCTGCGAATCAAAGTTATAACCCGTGTGGAGTATTTACTTGTACTATATACAGTTGAACAAAGGATAACCATTACATCTGATATCAAGATGTGATTGAGATTGTTTACTGTTCACTTCCTATTGCTTTGAATGAAGTGAAGTTTCTTGATGCTTTATCTTGAATGCTTCTCAACAATGGCCAAGTGAGGTTCTTATAACTCCTAACTGATAAGGGAAAAGACGCATTCTTGGTGCATCATCTAACTGCATATAATTCTGCATTCTGATGGTCACTTAATTCCACCCTCCCTTGCTTACAGCTTGTTGGGAGCAGGTTCTAGTTGAGTTGGGTTCTCCGAGGTCTGGCAAGCTGCAAGGCATCGTTCCTGGAAAATTGGTCTAGCAATGGAAAATTACAAATACCGCACCTGCCCTGCCCAGCAAAAAGGTCCCTGTAGCTTGTCTCAGTTACAATAACTTCTTCTTACGCTTACCAACAGTTTACAATTTCTCCCAGCCCTTAGCTCTCCAATGAAATTTCAATGTAACCCTCGACATCACTATTACTCAGGTTTGAAAATTTTTATACCTCCTTCCTGTTCGTTCGAATAGCAAGGGAGGTAGGTATCGAGACGACCCAGTTGGTGGAAACATAAGACATGATCATTGATCTTGTTGAACAATATACTACTACATTCACACACATGAAGTGTGAGCAGATAATCTGTTTCATTAAATTAGCTAATCAGAAGCTACGCAATTATGCTTATGACAAAGATCAAGGTGGTGAGGAAATGTTCCTAATCAAAGTTGAGCAACACAAAATTCGCCGAAGATGGCAAATTCATGGATGTGTTATTTGATCAATCAGATAAGCTTGATCCGGTTACAAATGAGCAAGGTCATTCCACAGTCAGATTTACAATGAGCAAGGTCATTATCCCAAAGGCATGGTACAACGATAAGATGGTTAGAGTTTAAAAGGAAGTATTGGGGTTTGATTCTTGGTAGACACATATGCCTTGATGCGAATTTGTAGCCCCTTATAGGGTACTATTGTGTGACGTAAATGGGGTAGACGAGAATCGTTGACCATATTAAATGTCCTACTCCAATTGTTTATAAACTGTGACAGCATTTGGATTTACCTAAAAAATAAACGAGAGAAAAAGTCGTCATGTTATAAAATTAGTCTAATTTGGACATTTGGGTCAGAGAAAAAAAATTTAAAAAATTCAAATAAATGCACTTAAGACATAGATAGAAAATAAAATAGAATTAGGATGAATAAATATCAGAATGAATTCAGCAAATCAGTAGCTCTCCTTTGTGTATATCTTTTTCCTACTGATCGTAACATGTTTGGGCAGAAAACTGGGATAGATTTGCCCCAGCATATACAAGGGACCCAAGAATTGTGTGGTTCCTTCTACCCGATTTAAATTAGGGGGGTGAATTCGAATACGTTATTTTTTATCAGATCAGATTTTTCGAAAATAAAATCAGATAGTGGGTACCTATTTTTAAAAAATTGGGTAAATTAGGTCGGTGGGTAATAAAAAACTATTCGAATACCCGATTAGATACATGATATATTAAAAATAAATAAATTTTAATTTAAAAAATAGGGAGCCTTCTTTCTTTATTTTCCATTACACCAAAACTTCATCTTTCTATTCTCTTTCTAACTTTTTTAAACCTTCCAGTAGAAGAAAAAGATAGTCTGATTCTCTTTATAACTCTAAAGTAGAAAAAGAAAATATGTTGATTGAACAATACTAAGAAAATGAAAGAAGAAAAAGAAAAGGAGGAAAATAGAAAAAAAAAATAAAGAGAGAGAAGGCTGACAGGGGAAGATAGCAATGATTGAACAAAGAAGAGCAAAAAGGCAAGAAAGAAGAAAAATGAAAGAAGGGAAGAACCGAATAAGAACAAAGAAAAAAAAAAAGGAAGAAAGAGAAATAAAGATAGAAATTGTGTGTTATTCTGACTTTTTTCCCATTTTCATCTTAAATATTAATTTCAATTTCAATTTCCATTTCTCATTTCTCTTTTTATTTTATTTTATTTTAAATTTTAAAAAAAATTATTTATTCGAATACCTTATTCATTCAACTAATCAAATATTAGGTAACCAATTTTGAGAGCGATCAAATATCAATTTTTGCCATATGATAAATTTAGTATCCAACCCCAAGTACTCGAGCTCAAATTATCAAACCGAACGTTGACCCCTACTTTAAATGGTAAACTTATATATGAAGTTGGAAGAATTTTGTGATTCTCCATATTCACACTCTGGTAGAATAGGAAAACCGGGAGTGAAATATTAAAAAAAAAAAAGGAAAACAAGGTTGTAGGATTTATTTTCTATTATTTTCTTTATTTTCGTGGGGGACACTGCGGTTGACAACTATTTCTGACAAAGCAAATAGCCCCAATAACATCAGAAGCAGTTTGACCACAGCTGCCAGCGAAGCTCCAAAGTGGAAGATTCTTCGAAATTTCAGTAGTATCAGAGCACAGAAATTCAACACATTCAAACTTCGTACAGGTCAGCATGGTCATCATCTCTGCTTTTGCATAAACCAAAAATCATCTTTCAATAACTAGTCCAGCAATCAAATTTTCAATTTTCTACCCCATTATTCTTTTTATTTGTGTTTGAATTTGTATGCAATACCCATTTTTCCCTTCAGTATATGAATCTTGTTCGAGTCAATCTATATAGCGGAAAGTCCAAATTGATGAAGAAGTTACGATCTTTGGGCTTCAGAGGTTTGCTTGAAGCTCTATTCCAATAAAGATTGAATTTTTCTGGGAAAAAAGATTTAGTATTTGGAGTTTGTTTTGAATCTTGGTATAGTTGACTTCCCAAAGAGTTTCTTGATTTAGCTGAATTTAAATGGGTAAAGGAGGAGGGTGTGTGCCAAGTAAAAACAAGGCATCTCTGGGGGTATCTGATCATGATGCACCCCTTTCACTGAGTCAGAGATCAATCTCATTTAAGGGTCAAAGCCCCAGAAGCAGTGATGCTACTTTCCCTGCTCGAGATGGGGCTTTGCAAAGACTCAATAAGAAGTTAAAAATATTCATTGTGTTTTATTCAATGTACAGACATGTAGAAACCATGGCAAGGAAGATAAAGAAAGGGGTTGATGGGGTTGAGGGTGTTGAGGGGATTTTGTACAGGGTTCCTGAGACCTTGGCACCTGAGGTTTTGGAGCAAATGAAGGTGCCTCCTAAAGATGATGAGATCCCTGTTATATCAGCAGAGCAATTGGTGGAGGCTGATGGATTGTTGTTTGGATTTCCAACAAGGTATGGATGCATGGCCGCGCAGATGAAGGCGTTTTTTGATTCGACAGGGACATTGTGGAGGGAGCAGAAGCTTGCCGGAGTTCCTGCAGGGTTCTTTGTCAGCACCGGAACACAAGGAGGCGGCCAGGAGACCACTGCGTAAGTCTACTTATAAAATCTCCGTTTTGGAAAACATTGTAGATGCTTAATAATGCTGATATCTTGGCATTTTATTGAATGATCATCATATAATGGTTGAAGCTTGGTAGTTTATTGCCTATGCATCAATTGCTTTAAAAATTGAGTGAAATGCAGGAGTCTTGTCATCCAATTGAGGTTGTCTTGTGTTTTCCTTAACTTTTACTTGCAATAACTATTCTTGATTCTATTAAGAGATTCATAGTTTTTGAAAACAAAGAAATGACAGTAACTGTGAGGATAGGAGACTAGCAGGTACAGTTTAAGATGGTTCTCTCCAATAGAATTTTCTCCGCAGTTAACTTTCACACCGAGGCAGTAGCCTTACAGATATCGCCTACCCCCACCCTCAATGACATTCTGTCTTGCAATCTCCGGGACAGGAAGGAGAAAACAAGCTATTGTCTGAAATGGGGATTCAGGATGGTGCGAATTCTGGGTGAAGTCACAAGTCATTTGTTGCTGTTGTCTGTCTATCAAAGTGTTAATTGTCAAACCACATTTAAGTCCATTCTCGTCATTAAATGAATTTTTTGTTCTCACTGAGATTATTTTCTAAGTTCTGTGTTGACATTCTCCAATCAATTCATTACTCATGTGCATGATTTCTCTTATCTCTTGACCTAATTCAGTCACCAAGAAAAATATAGTAATGCTTATCCTATGCAACCACCATGATACATTCTCAGAAAAAATCATGAAAGGTAATGAAGAAAGACCATGGCGTAGAAAACATGGTTGAAAATGATGTTCAAATGAATGCAATTAGTCGTGCAAATGCACTTCTGCATTTTGGTTTATGTTCAAGGTTTTAACTTAAAGTACAGCACTGAAGTTTAACACATGCTAAGTGACAAATATTCATCAAACTTATTAATTAGTTATTTACATGAAAATTATATTGTAAAGACATTTCTCCAAGATGGACTCGATTGTTTTATGCAAAATCAAGTAGCTTAGGCATATGTAATGTAGCAGGTGGCGTCCGGAGAGGTGGTTTTCACCATAGATGTATCAAATGATTCTCCATGAACAAGAGGGAGTTTTCATTAACTCCACAATATCCTAGGAATAGCAGCATAACTGCTAGAGGGCTGGATGAATTCCATAAGAGCTTTTAGATCTTTCTCCTTCATGTTTTCATTTTAATGCTTTATCCCGTTCCAGTGACAACCTCCATATGTGATTTCACGAGTTACGCTTCATTTATCATGTTGCAGTTGGACAGCAATCACCCAATTAGCCCATCACGGTATGCTTTATGTTCCAATTGGATACACATTTGGCGCTGGAATGTTTGGAACTGATTCTATTAGAGGGGGTTCCCCTTATGGAGCAGGAGTCTTCTCGGGGATGGGACGAGGGAACCAAGTGAAACTGAACTTGCTCTTGCAGAGCACCAGGGCAAGTACATGGCTTTGACAGTCAAGAGATTTGCTCAGCCATATTCATTTGCTACAAAGAAAACAGTAGCTAACCTTAGGACAGGTTAACACATGATTTTGGGTTGTTAATACTGTCTCCATTTGTGCGTTTCATGACTTGATTGTTTGTATTGCCTTGAAGTCATATTTGTATGCGACTGGTTTTCCTTTAGATTCTGTTTAGAGTTTCTTAAGGTCCTGATAAGTTCATAGACTATTTTTTATGCAATTGAAGACATGCCTTCATGAGGGATGTTCTGTTATGGGCTTTCAGAGACAGAGATTGTATATGCTTTCTTTCTTCTATACCAGAAATTGCTTAATTCTGGAAAAATAATAAAATTGTTGAAGGAATCATAAATGGAGTAAAACTTTTGGTCTCTTCAAGCTCTCCATCTTTTTCATTTCTTCTTTTATGTTAACTTCCACATATTCAAAAGATATTGTATGGTGACGCCCTTCCACGTTCAAGATTATGCAATGGCTAGGAACTCAAGATTTGTCTTGGGAGAATTCTTAATAACTCAAATTCAAATTCATTAAGTTTTAGTTACATGTATTATATTAGCCTCGTTATATTCATTTTATAATTTAAAATATATAAAATTATATTTTTTTAAAATAACATTACTAAAAAAAATTAAAAATTAATATTAAAAAATGCATATAAAATAAAATAAAAAATAAATTAACAGAACTAATTTGAAAAATAAAAAAATAAAAATTCAATTTCAATCCATTTACAAATTTAATTACTCCGCCAAAAGGTTCCCTGTCACCATCCCTAATCATAGCGTAGCAATTTATTTTCCTACAATTCCATGTTTTCTATTTACACTCTTTGAATGGTTTATTTGTTTCTGGGTCAGTTTGAGTTCTATTGTTTGACTTATGCGCATTTTGAGTTTGATTTCTCGGATTCTGCTCATTTAGTGTGTCCCCTTTGTATGTCACTTGTGTGAAATACAATGTTTTTACCGACAATGTTCATTTGTAATAGATTTCATTTTGGCATTCTAATCATTATTTCTTCTTCTTCTTGATTAGCACACGAGACGGAGGAAGAACACTCTTTGAATGGTTTAGTTTTACCAAAACTAAAAATCTAAAAATTTAGAAAAAATGTAATGAGATTTATGGTATGTTTGGATTTGAAATTTGTCGGGGAAAAAAATAAAGAAAACAGAAAGTCAAAAATAATACCAAAAACAAAGCAGAAACTAACGAGTAATACCAAAAAAAATAATCTAAAAATATAGAAAAAATGTAATAAGTTTTATGTTATGTTTGGATTTGAATTTTGTTGGGAAAAAAAAAGAAGAAAACAGAAAAGAAAAATATAATAAAAAAAGAGTAGAAACTACTGTCATTTTCAGTAAGGAAATTATTTCCCTTAATCCTTTCTTCACCAAAATCCAATAAACAAAAATTGCGTTGATAGAAGAAAGAATAATGTATGGTAAAGCTACTAGTAAACGCCGTCTTGCAAGAACAAAAAGAACGGCGTTATCAGCGAAACTTCCACAGGTTGATTTGGGCCTCCCATGAATCAGATAAGAACCAAAATTTATCAGCTTATCTGGGATTATGAAGGCACCACCTACTCTGATACAAACGGAGTGTTAATTAACGGATTAATAAATGGCTGAAGCCGAGATTTTAAGAAAAAAACGACAGAAAGAAAAGAATCAGGCGGATGACGGCGGCGGGAACGGCCACACGACGCGGCGGCTATGATGCTGGCCTTTCTACTGTAATATCACTAGTATTTATAACAGGAGCAGGGGGCTGCTTCCTTAAAAACCCTAATACTGTCATTAGTTATTTATTGCTTGTTTAATATAATGTTGTATATGCACTTGAAAATGGATACAATAGTGATAATTTTTTTTGGATTTAAAAAGAATTCGTATAAAATATAATATTTTCATAAGATTTCATATATATGTTTCATAAATAATAATGTAAAAACAATAACTTTTTTTTATTAATACAGTGATTTATTTTTGAATTTATTCATATTTTAAAAAAATTATTTTTAAATTTTATTTATATTTTAATATAATGTATGACTTATTTTTAGTTTTATTTACATTATATTAAGTTATTTTAATAAAGTTATTTTTCATTATATATAAATTTTGTAGATAATACAATTTCTATTGAAAATCTTCACACGTAAATACGTTATTTTTATAAAATAAGTAGGTATTTTGTATGGGAATAATTGAATTAATTGCAAATTGTAATTACGAATTTTATTAAGTAAATAAAATTTTGTTAATTTTTTTTAAATTATCTCAAATAATACCCAAATTATAAATTTTAAGAAGTAACAAATTATTTTTAAATTTCATATTTATCCCTATAAATATAAAGGCGAATTCAATATTGTACAATCAATTGTAATATGAAAAATAAAAGTTAGGGCATGAACCCTAAACTCGAACCTATAATTTCTCGCATCACTTATACTTGCAGCTTAGGTTAATATAAGAATAAGAATGGCATTTTTATTTCTTTTTCATTTTCCAATTTTTGGTTTTACACTTTTTTATCAGTGATAGTTCAATTAGGGTCAGCCCATCTAGCTTTGATGGGCCAAGGAAGCCCGACATGTTATCCTTCAATTGCTGATAGAGATGAGAGAAAAGCCCATGCATTTACTTGGACCCGTGTGGCCCAACTCTCCACTTGGATCAAGGAAGCCAACAATTACCATCCCAATGGCCCAGATAACTGGGTTAGCCCAATGTCCATTCACTTTAAGAACCCCACTTGGGTTACAAGCCCACGTTACTCCTTGAAGAAATGTAAACCAATAAAGTTGGGTCAAAAGTTCAAGGGGGTATAAATAAGTTTGGACTCTTCTAGTCCACTTCATTCATTGTTTTAAGTTTTAGAACTTAAAAATTATTTCCTCCAATGTACCAATAAGCTTTGTTTAAGCAAGTAGCTCAAAATTATGAAGATTGTGTTTGGAAATTCATGTCAATGATATTTTAGATATGAAAGTTTATTTGTAAAAATATTATATGTTTGATTTGAAAGTCAATTTTGAAGAAATATAATTTTTTAGCTTTTGAAAGTGCATTTCAACCAAACAAGCAATAATACTTATAAATAATTTTTCAAAAATTCATATTATAAATAAACTTATATTTGAAAATTGCCCCAAACATGCACGAGATGTGTTGCTAATATATAATGATCGAGAGCAACTTAACGTGTATGACGTCTTATTGCCGACATCTAATTTATAACTAATAATCTATAATTGGATTTCATGCATGCCTAATTTGTAACACACTTGACGTGATATACACCTAATTTTTCAATAAGTGTGAAGTATTAAATCCAAGTCCTACTGCAAATGGGTACGTGCTTGTCTCACTCTATATATTACTGTGAATATTATTATTTCTTCATTTATTGCACTTCATAAGTTACTGATACTTATATAATTAATATATTAATATAATTATCGCTTCACTCATAAACTATTAAAAAAAGAGAAAAAAAAGGAAATCATATTGAACGATCAATATATTACAAAAGGTAGTTCGATTACAAGAAAACTAACATGAAACAGCTTGCTAGCCAGCCAATAATATCTCTAACATTGAACACAAAAGTAGAACCAAATCAGAAACACTAGAACAGAAACAAAACACACAAACAACATGCAAAAATCAACTGCAAATGAAACAACTAGCGGCGGCCGGCGCAGCGTATGTTTTTTTAGCAGTGGGCGCTTCGACTGGGGTCACACTTGGAAGGGAGCTGCATGGCCCGAGCAGAATCGATTCCAAAAAGAGGCAAATACTTGCTGTTCTTGAATGTGCAAAAGCACGTCAGGTTGGCGTGTGTGACAGCCGCGCAACAGGCGGCGGTAGGTGGTGGTGGGGTGGCGGCGCCAGCGGCACCGCGGGCTTGCACTGAAACAGCTCATCTTGGCTCATCCCACAGAGGCTGTCATCATCATTTCCCTTTGCTATCCCACATAAGGCTGCTGCTAGCACCACTAAGGTCACAAGTAGGATCCTAGTAGCAATGTGTGAAGCCTCCATCTCAAGAAATAATGTTACCTTAAAATTTCTTGTGCAGTTTTCTTATTCTGAGTGGTGTGTTTCCCTTTTTTTTTTTCATGGGTTTATATAGAAAGATTTTTCGTGTCTTGTGTGGGGTTGGTGATATTTAGGTTGTCAAGGAATCAAATTCTGATGTTCGGTACTTTATTTTATTATAATCTAACATATATTTAATTTAAATTTAAATAAATTTATTGATCTAAAATTATATTAAGGGTTCACGAGATACACGTTCAATTAAACATGTATAAATATTCTTTTTTTTTATTTATTTATAAGATATGCACTTTATTTTTTCGCTTTGGTAACTACTCCATCTAAAAATTTTACTGACTTAACTATTAGAAAGGTTTCATACGACAAACTAAGGGTTCTCCTAACCAGGCACCCAACTCTAAAAGTGGCAATCAGGAAACAAGTAGTGGAGCAAAATTGTCATACCCCAACATATAGAGGTAACCCGCATCAAGGAGGGTATATGGCTAAATTTATTTAAAAGATTTTATAAGTTTTGGTTAAAATTATTTTATGAATTTATAATTTTTTATATGTTATAAGATACTACATTTTATTTTTAGAAAATATTATTGAAGTATTTGGATAAAATAAAATCATATAACTCTTAAGATGTTAGTAATTATAATTTTGTAATTAATATAATTAAAATTAAAAAAATAATATTAAAATATTTAATTTTTTTAAAGAGTTTATAAGATTTTAATATTATATTTTGAAAGTTTATCAACTCATATCTTACAAATTTTATCAAACATTTCTTATTAACGCTTAAATATTTTATAAAATATTTTAAATTTTTTATAAAGTCACCTGAACACCCTCAAACATCCTCTGGATCTGACCTTACTATGATTATACTTTTATATCAATGATTCGAATTTGGTAAAAGTCCAATATTACAATGAAAGTTAGGTTTCATCGGATAAAATGATAGTTAGGTTTCATTGGATACCTCTTATGGACCACTCAAATTTTATCAAGATGTAGAAATTTGACCTCGTGAGTGTGTGATGACAAAAAAGGTTGGCAAAACTTGGCTGTATACATCACGGACTTGGTTTGTCAACCGGTTTAAGTGTTCAATTAACGGACTGCTTTTGCATTGTAAACATAAATTTTGTCTTAATTATTCTGGTTGCTACACACTCAACGTGGGAATGTATTTTATGTTAAATATTCATGTATAAAATAAAATAAAATAAAAAATAAAATATTTGACACAAAATTTATAATGATTCAGACGAATTATTCTTATAAGATTGATGGATTGGTACATAAGAATTATTAAATAATGTTCTTGATTAAATATGTGACTCTTTTTGGGTTTAGTTGTGATTGTTAATTAAGTGGCAATTACGAGGCACGGACACGTTAAATTTGGTGTAAGCTTTGTGCATTAGGCAGGTATAATTAATCTTCTGCATTATGTTTTTTTAAGTAAAACGATCAAAATATTATGAATTGACAATCATTAATAAAAAATTTAAATAAATACCCATATTTCTATGGAAAAGCAAGTACAAGACTTTTAATTCTTAGATCACGATTCTATACTATATTAAATATATATACACTAAATGTATGAATAATTATTAAATATCATTAAATATACTAATTCTTTGTCCTATTTATATTAGAATTGAGTTATTGGTTGTGGTGGTGGAAAGCGGGGTGGTTGGTTGTAGGAGGTGGGGATCAAACCCCATTCACTTATCTAAGTGATTGAGTCGGGCTAAATATAATATTTGAAGAATGATTGTTGTATAAAATGTATATAGTATATACAATATTTATAAAATCGAAAGATAAAAGAGCATCATTCAACCCTCACAGTCACGTGCACATCTTGGTTATTTACTGAGAAAACTAATAAATTTCTCAATAGTATTTTTTGGGAGCAAATGGATCTAATTTGAGTTTGGCTGGATTAGTGACATGACTGCAATAAGTGATCCTCTTCTCTATCGGTACTATATACTATGATTGTGAGCTTGATTTGAGTTTGTCTTAATATTGTTATATGACGGCGCTACTGAATTTTATTTTTATTTTTTAATTCTCGTATTTGGATTAAATAATTTAAATTTAAGAATAAGACTTAAAGGAATAATTTTAAATAATTTTTAATGAGGTGGATTTTAAATCTACTATAATAATTTAAAAAATAGTTCAAAATACGAGGCCAATAATTTAAAATTCTTTATAACATACTTAATTCCAAATGAATCAATTCAAATGAAATTTTAGTTCTATTAAAGTGAAAGGAAAAGAAAAAATAAAATTAATAATTAAAAAGGAATTACAAGAAAATGAAAAGGAAGAAGGAAAAAAAGGTGGGATTCAATACTAGTTATGAGTTATTATGTATAGCGAAAGGTTCTAGTAAATCATTTATGTATGCTATTAATCATCCTTTATCCTTCATCTTTTTTTCACTTTGTATAATTTTAGTGAGGAATTGTTGCAACTATTTCTCTTGGATAAGTTTTAAAAAACAAGGCTAGATAGGTTTGGAGTTATTTTTTTAAAAATACTTTGTTCTCCCAAAACGAAATTGTGGTTGGTGATTAGGAGGATTTTGGGAAGAAGATTTATTTATTTATTTTTTCACCCCAAAACACTTATCATTACTATTTAAATAACTTTATATTATATCACAACTAACCACAATAAAATATTACTGACAAAATATGCATATTTAGAAATATCTTCAAAAAAATAAAACTAAATGCGTTTTCAGTATTTTTCAAGAATGAAATACATTATACCATTATTTTTCAATAATTCATTCAAATGTATTTCTATTCTCTACACGTTTTCAATTCCACTTTTTTAAATATATTTTTCCAAAATTTTATTCCAAAATAATAAAAATAACACCAAACATAGCATCTATGTTAATCCGATGCCCAAAAAAACATCATTAAATGATTAATATTTGTTCTATGCAGACATTTTTTAATTGAAATCAACCGAGTAAATATTGAAGAATAAAAACTTGAGTTATTTTGTACTTGAAGAAATTCAAAAGTATTAATTAAATAAATAAATAAACTATTTCTCTCTCTCTCTCTCTCTTGTTAATTGATTTAATGTTTATATTAGTGGGAGAAGAATAAAATAATATTTAATTTGATTTCAAATTCTCTTCAAAATAAAATCAAAATTTTAAAATAATATACAGTCTTGTAAATACTACATTACGTGATGTGATGTGCATCGAATGTACAACTCACTATGTATTTATACATATTCATACACACAGATATATATATATATATATCTATATATATATGTGTGTGCAAAATATGTGGTAAAATACATATTCAATACAAATCATTGAATATAATATTTCTTACACCGCACATATGACATATTGAAACACATGTAAACTTTTAAAACAAATAATTTCCAGCTTTTAACCAAAACGTCCATTGAAATAATCTTGTACTATTGTCAATTTACATTATGCCATAGAGTACATACATGACATGCATATTTTGTATCACACACACATCATGTGTGTATTCCGATTTTCCTGCTGCCATTATTGTTATTAACTAAAATTTTGTGAAAGCCAGGACATGAATTTCCTGCATCTAATTAATATCACATCTAATTGCTTAAGAAACCAGCTACAATTAATTAATGACATGGGAAATTTTTTTCCCTATTCATGTGTCACATTTTCAAACATGTACAAAAATTCAAGTTTTCGGATTTTTATGTTCCCTGATTTTCATGTAATAATTGAAGTAATTAAATAGGTTATGCCTTTTCTTAAATTCACCGCTATCCACTATATAGAATTACAGCTCATGTCAATATGTCATTTCGAATTAATTAAATTAATTAATTATTTAATTAGTAATTAATAGACGAGTATAGCATCGAGTGTCCAAATAAGCATATCTCAATAAATTGTGAAGTTTACGTGGTAATTAATGGTGTAAAAGATGTTATATTTGATTATGTGCACTCAATGTGCATGTTACTATATATTTTATATACACTCATATATATATATAAATAAGTGCCCGTAAATATATAATGAAATATACACTAATTAAATATAACATCTATAAAAAAAAATAACTATTTCTCCCGCACTTCAATATTTAGTAGCATAATGCAGTAGGTAAATTGTAAAGTTTGATGAGCTAACAGTTTCATTCAAATAGTTATTTTAATTTTTTTTTTCTTTAGTAATTCATATCATGTTTCTCTAATTTTATATGAATATGGGTAATTGGTATTTTGCACCGTTCAATTAAGTATGTTTGACATTTTACATATTAAAATTACAAAAATAATAAATTACACCCTTAAATTAACATTTACTTGGCACAGTGCAGTCCGTAACATTTTCCAACCAAAAGTTTCGCCCGATAAATGATTTTGCCAGAATTGAAAGGGTAAAATGATCATTGCAAAATTTTTGAAATTTAATATTATCTTAGTTATATTAATTCAATAGTTTTGATTTTAATAGTAACAACATTTTTTTTAATTTGTTTGTGAAATTAATATTTTTCACTATAAAATATTTGCTCTATGGCTAAATATTGAAAAATGAAAATATTGACTTTTCTATCTTTATTCTTTTTTTACAAGAATATAAAAAGAAAAAAAAAAGAGGATGGGGAAGAGGAATTGCCGAATTGCAAGGCTCGCCAAGAACACGTGACAATAAGAATACATTGACGTGTCGTGGAATCAAATTTGAAACATATCTTAAGAGGAAACGACTAAGGAGTTGACACGTAACGAGTTGTGTGACGTGTCATTTGGTGGCTAGTGAAGAAACAGGTGAACGGGTGTGGGGGCGATGCACGCTGTCATTTCTAAATTCTAACTCCATTCTTGACGACTTGCGTAGTTGCGTTTGATTTTGTTCGGCATTTTAAGGATTTGTATGTATTCATTTTCTCATTTTATAAAATTTAAAATTGTGTTAGTTATTTCAATGACAATATTCATTTTATTCTTTTTTTTAAGAAAAATTAATATTTTAAACCTATAATTTTAATTTTCAACTTTGTATATAACTCTAATATATCGGTTGTCAATTATTGTACCTATCTTTTTAATTCAAATTACATTAGTGGGATGCACCACTGTCAAATATATCTACTCACTATATTGCTAGTTATAAATTATATCATTTTAATAAGACATATCACTTATAAATTTTACAAATAATATATTATATTCAAATTAAATATTTAAAGTGAACTCCATCACTATCAATTTTATCTCATTGATATATTATTATTTTCTAAGTATATTTTTATGCACCGATTTAATAAGGTGCACCCCAAATAAGTTATTATTTTTGCTCCTCCACCTCTGACTAAATGACCTGTAAAAGACGCCGAACTGACCCCATGTAAAAACTCTGACGCTCAAGTCAATAGATGTATTTTGAGAAAAGATAAAAGTATACAGAAATATTTATATATCTGATATATGAAAAGTATAACCTGTAAAATGAAGTGAATTCCTTCATTTATGGATATCAAAACAAGGGTAAGAGATATTTTAAACCTCAATTTGTTGTAATTGATTATTATACATGTATTCATGCTTTCTGATTTATCCTAAATAAGAATTTTTGTCTTTTTTCAATTATAACCGTTTCATCCGAGTTTTTTGCGTGAACTTGTCCGATGTGGCAGACTGCAGGTCTTCCGACACGAGAGGTAAAACCTACGATATGTACCTCCTGCAACATGTACAACAGGTCATGCAATTCTTACAGCTCACGTACCGATGTAGCACTCAACCACTTATCGATTTTCCACAAAATAAATTGATGACAGGTTTTACGTAGGTTCGATCCGACCTATACCACATTATATATCATTTCAGTGGACTCATCATCTCTTAAATTATCATAATAAATTATTATTTTAAAATTAAATATTCAAAGTGTAATCCACCATTATCAACTTCACAAGTTATTATATACACAAACTTCTGAAAATGATATTATAAAATACATAAATAAAAATAATTTCATTTTTATCTCGTACTTTTGTAGTTAACATTCTCTCAAAACTATTCCATCCAACATATTCTTATTTCCAAAATTATATAAAATTTTATATTCATTCATTCATCCAAACCTAATTTCACTTCTCACGTAAAAACAATACAAAATCAAATTTTTAATAAATATACTGAAATGAGAATTCTCACAGAAAATACAACTATACAATGCCTAAGGTTTTATTCTAGTCCCTCACGAACAAACAGCCTTGGTGATAATAACGATAATGCCATTTAATTTTCTTTTGGAACAATCCTTTTTTGAGTTTGTTATATACAACAAGATTGAAATTGTGTCACTAATAATTACTTTTACAGCATTACAACATTAAATTTTCACCACTATAGGGAAGAGGATGTTAAAATTATGTCAAAAATGTATAATTAATAATATTAATAATGAATACATAAGAAAGTCGATGTTATTGCATATTTGTTACATCAGAAAATAATTAATTATTACTCAAAATAATTAATACAACGCTCCGACTTTAATACGTTAAACGTACCATATACGCAAGGACATCAATAGATTACAGCAAAAAATTTATGAATTACCTGAATACATAATATATAAAGGATTAACTCAATATCAATCATTTGGCTTGTCAGAATCTTTTCGTATAGTTTATTTGTATGAAAAAAACTACTCATTTCATACTTAAATTGTATTTTTGTACATAATATTTAACCACAATACTATATATATATATATATATTTAACTAGTTTAGACATTATAGTGTTCTTATATGAATGTCTTCCCAATGGGTAAAGCTGGATTAATTATGAGTGGATAAAAATTTGACTTATTGTGCCTTTTCTTACATGAATAACCTACCTTTTTTCAGTGTCCTAATAATTCCAGTTCTTATCCCAATATGCTGGAATTTATAGAATGCTTGTCTCACAAGTCTTTTTCATGGCTCCAAAACTCTATAAATATGCTATTTCAGTACAGTGTTCGTATCTGGTAACAGGATCTTTGCTACCTGGCCGCATCAACTATTTGGGAGTTCTCCACCTTTTGTGAGGTTTTTGCTTACACTTTCATTCTTGTCAATTTAATCAATGTTTGAATCTTGCATGAAAGGGATGTACATAAACTTGCTCAATTAGTCCCACCACCTCAAAAAGAGTTGGTCCGTTTGGAGGTCCGTCTACTTTAAATTTTACAAAAATAGCGGCAATTATTTAATGTTGGAACTCACCATTTTTTATCTGCAGGTTCAATAATTAAAAAATGCCTCATGCGCAACCCACCAGCTCTATTCATTTTGTATGATAGGGTTGGGTAGGGTGTTCGGTAAACCGACCGAGACGAATTGAAACGGAAAATTCTAAATGTATGAACAGAAAGATCCGATTCGGTATTTAATTTTATTTTTTTGTGAAAATTCAATATTCGGTTCGTGTTCAATTTTTGAGTTTGGTTTACTGAACCATAATGAATATTGAATTATTGATTTTATGTATTTTTTTAATTTGATTTATATATACATATTTTTATATCTATTATTTATTTTTTTACAAATCAAAAATAATAAATCATAAATAAAAATATTTTAATTTTTTAATTTTTTAACTATTTTTATTTTGGAAAAAAATTGATTAACTGTATACTGAACCGAAATGCCAAATAAAAATTCCATAAATTGATTGGTTTGGAATAATTCGGTTTGATATTCGATATGTCATTTTGGCATTTTTGATTTATCAAATTTTCAGTTCGATTTAATTTGGTTTTGCCGAATGAACATTTTTTGGTAAAATCGATTGCAAATTTTTGGTACGCCAAAATATAATACCGATTTCAAAATGAAATTAATCGGTTCGATTTGATTTTATTATTAATTTTCTATATTTCAGTTTAGTATATCGGTTTTTGGATTTTAAAAAAAAGTTTAGAAATTAAATATTAAAATCATAATTAATTTTTAATTTTTTAATTTTATTTTTGGTAAGTAAAAAAATTAGTATATAAATAAGTAGTAGATATAAAAAATGTATATAAAAATTATATACAAGAATATAACAAAATAATATTTTGGTATTTGATGCTATTCGGTAAACTGAAACCGAATCGAATACCAAATATTCATAAAAATAAAAATTAAATATTAAACCAAAATTTTTCATTTAAATTTAATTTAATTCAATTGGTTTTACCAATCTATAAACACCCAAGTATAATTGTTCTACTTTTTGTGAAATTTTACAATCCATTGGCCCTCTCTCCATCCCTTCTGTACTTTTTCCTAATTGTATCTGCATGGTATCTGCTTGATTTACATCAATAAATGATTGTTGAAGTTTGTGTGAGAAATATAGTAACTAAGAAGAAGTTACAGTCTTTTATGTTTATTAGTAAACTTTCAATAGATTTATGATTTTAAAAATATTTTTTTCATCTAGTTAGTATAAAATAGAGGTTTGTTTTTGAAAAAATGTAATTTGTTTTAGGTTCCATATTATTAAAAAAAAAAAAACTCAAATTTAGCATCGAAAAATAACTAAGCCTTGGTTTAGTTTTTGAAAAATCCTTCTTACTTTTTGCAATTCTTGTTTCATTTTTTCCAAAGAGTTGGTAATTAGGAGTACCTCTGTCTTTGGCTATACCCTCTTAATTATTACTAGCTCATTTTCATAATATTGTTACCGATTATAAAAAAATTCTACGTGAGTGGATTAAGTGCAACGCGCACGTGTTTTACACGCACCTCGCTCGGTTTAAAAATTCAAAATTGAAAATTAAAATTTCATTATTCAAGCAACTTTCTATTCTTATTTTCAATTATTGAAATCAATCATGAACAATAGTTATATTATACTAAATTTATTTTCAGTTGTTCATCTAACAGTCGAGCTTTGCCAGTTTTATGCACACATTTGTTTGAATGTTTTGTGGCTACTGTAGTCTGTACCTTAAAATCATCACTTTGCTTTTTTTTTTTTGTGTGTGTAAATATCAGTTTCTTTGAGCTGAAGTTTCACAAACTCTGACTTAGTAATCAGTCCCTTTCTTTGCGCGTTCTAACTGTTGAGAATTTTATCAACTTTTCTCTTCTGTAAAAATAAACAGTTCTTCTTCTAGATAAACACTTTTTTTTTTTAATTATGATAATTCTTGTAGATAAAGATTTATATATATATCTGTATGCATTATGCAGTAGAGAGGAAGACATTGCTTCCCGCGTTTTCCATATGCAATTTTCTGAATAAACTCATGCGTGCAAGCTATTTCTTGATAATCTCAAGCCACCTGCACCACAATTTTTTCTTGCCTCCTTAACGGTTTTTTTTCTCTTTAAGCTTCTTCATCCCTCATCAGCCTCAATCTTTATCTATATATATATATAAATAACATCACTTTCCTTTCTCTCTTTCTTTCTCTCTTTCTTACAACAAGTACCCATCAAATTATCCGACATAATTAATTTTTTTCTTTTCTGATCCCGGAGTGATATATCTGTTTCAAGGGCTTGATACTCCAGTCATTTTCTTGCTGATTCGCCAAGAACTCTATGAAGTATGTGCACTTTTTTGGATAAGAATTGAATCTTTCTGTTTCTGGGTAGGTTGTAAGGGTGTATTGTTCATGGGTTCTGTTGGATTCTTCATTTGTACCATGTGGATTTGGTTGAAGCTTGTGTTTTATCATCTATGGAAATATACTCTATTCTTGGAAGTTGATTCACCTGTATAACTGTTTATGTCTGCAACTTCTTTTGTTTATTAGCTAGATAGATTTTCTTCTTAATTAAGTTTCCTAAATATGGAAATTGAATTTGTATGGTTTGAAGCAAGGAATTGAGATTTTCTTCATTTTTTCATTTATTTATTTTTTTTTTTTCTCTGTAGCTTTGAAGCAACAGTAGCATCTTTAACTTGTGTGAAGCAACCCCGCAAAAGCTGGAAATTTGAAGTTGGTTTCCTTTTTTTTTTTTTTTTCTGTTTTTGGTTTGTTTGCAGATCAGGATTTTTGAGACCATGGGAAGCCACCTGAGCAAGAAGCCTACTGAAAGTACTTCAGGTGCAAATGCAATGAACAATCTTCCTTACACAACTGAGCTGAACTCGTACGAGGCTGCCTGCAGACTCGACGTGGATTTGCAGTCCTTTGATACGACCCTTCAAGCGCGAACCAACAATGTTATCAATTCTCTTGCTGAAGGTGTTGAGGTTAAGGCTTTGTCCTTTGGTTCCCTGAGGGAAGTCACGGCATGCCTGTTAGAAATGAACCAGGAAGTTGTTAAGGTGATTCTGGTTTGCAAGAAAGACATTGGAAGAACCAGGATTTGTTTGAGCTTGTTGAGGAGTACTTTGAGAACAGTCTCAAGACTCTGGACTTTTGCGCAGCGTTGGAGAAATGTTTAAAGCGTGCTAAAGACAGCCAACTGCTTATCCTTGTCGCGCTTCATCAATTTGAAGAGGAAGATGGGGTGGAAAGGAATGAAAGGTATTCTAAGACATTGGAAGAACTGAAGAATTTTAAGGATGCTGGGAATCCATTCACTGAGGAATTCTTTCGGGTTTTTCAGTCTGTTTACAGGCACCAAATGCTGATGCTGGAGAGGCTGCAATCGAGGAAGAATAAACTGGATAAGAAGCTGAAGTACATCCATGCATGGAGGAAGGTGTCTAGCATCATCTTTGCAGCTACTTTCGCTGCTGTGCTGATTTGCTCGGTGGTGGCTGCCGCCGTGGCTGCACCACCGGTGGCAGCCGCCCTGGCGGCAGCAACCTCCATCCCATTGGGCTCAATGGGGAAGTGGATAGATTCACTTCTCAAGAACTATGAGACTGCTGTGAAGGGACAGAAGGAGATCATCAACTACATGAATGTGGGCACTTATGTCGCAATCAAAGACTTGGACAGCATTCGAGTGTTGATCGATAGGTTGGAGCTCGACATTGAAACACTCATGACAAATGCTGATTTTGCCATTAATGAAGAAGCTGTGAAACTTGGTGTGGATGAGATTAGGAAGAAACTGGATGTGTTCACGAAGAACATTGAAGAATTAGGGGCCCAAGCTGATAACTGCAGCCGCGACATTCGCAGGGCAAGAACTGTTATTCTGCAGAGGATCATCAAACACCCCAACCATTGAAGGATTATGAAGATACCTATCTGCAATCTGCAGGGTACTAATAAAGGATCAGTTTACTGATCTGAATTTTCTCTGATAGCTAGCTATATCAGTGATGATAAACATTAGCATTTGTGGTCTAAAACCCCACCCCTAGTGCTCCTGATTGGGATGTTGATTTTATCCCTGGATTTTTTTTTATTTTTTTTTTATGTGTTGATGGATTATCTCTATTGCTATTATATATGCTGGTTCAAGTTTCTGGCAATTGATGATTCTTTTTATTTAAAATGTTGGTATCTTAGTGTTTATGTTTATTGATGTGATGAATATCAGCTAGCAAATTTTTATGTATGCTATTATTAGCCAGAATAGATGAGTTTATTTTAAATCAGGCTGATTTAGCATTTTATTTGGCACCATCATAACTGTGAAATTTATTTGTGGGTTTTAATCATCCACAACGTACATATATATCACATATACGTGCATATGTTAAATTTGCACAATCCTTTCTTGAAAATTGAAATAGCTTTTTAGCATTATTCAACTTTAACATTTATTTGTGGGTTTTGCACATGTTAAATTTGTACAATCCTTTTTTGAAAATTAAATTAATTTTTTAGCATTATTTAACTTCAAAATTTATTCGTGGGTTTTAATTATTGAGAGAGTACCTATATATAACAAATACGTGCACATGTTAAATTTGCGCAATCCTTTCTTGCAAATTAAAATAGCAATTTAGCATTATTCAACTTCAAAATTTATTTGTGGATTTTAATTATTGACAGAGTACCTATATATCACAAATGCATGTGCATGTTAAATTTGCACGATCCTTTCTTAAAAATTAAAATAGTTTTTTAACATTATTTAACTTCAAAATTTATTCGTGGGTTCTAACATACATGCACATGTTAAATTTGCACAATTCTTTCTTGAAAATTAAAATAGCTTTTTAGCATTATCTAACTTCAAAATTTATTCATGGGTTTTAATTATTGATAGCGCACTTATATATTACACATATATGCACTTGTTAAATTTGCACAATCCTTTCCTGAAAATTAAAATACTTTTTTAACATTATTCAACTTCAAATTTTTTTTGTGAAGTTTAATTATTGACAACGTACCTATGCACATACAATGGATACGTCTAATTTAGGAAAGAAATCTAAAAATAAAAATTCCAACTCATCAGGCCCATTTGAGCAAAAAGGTGTATCATGTCATGAAAGGATTTGGAATGAAGAAAAAAGTTGACAACATTTGTGATTCTGTGATAGAATTCACTGTAATGATGATTAAAAGTGCCAATTATTAGTAGCTGTAATTTGAGTGTAAAGGTTGAGTAAATTTACTATAATTTGAGTATAATTTATCTACATTCTTCAAAATATTATCACTTTAATAATCTTATATAGATCATGTGCGCTTTTTGTTCGTATAAAAAAATAAACACTCTTTGATTAGTAATCGACTAATAAATTGATTATTACATTACAATCACGTTAAGAAACAACAACATAAAAGCACGCCATATTAATAAAATATTTATTGAGTAATTGGCTAATAAGTTGATTATTGCATTACAATCACGTTCAGAAGTAACAACATAAAAGCACGCCATATTAATAAAACATTTATTGAGTAATCAACTAATAAGTTGATTATTGCATTATAATTACGTTCAAAACAACAACATAAAAGCACGCCACATCAATAAAACATTTATTGAAACCCAATGAGAATGAAACTCATTTCATTAATAACGAATTACAGTAGCTAGCTTGTGTACAGTGGTTTAGAGTAGGAGACTCTTAACAAAATTCTCAAACAACTAGTTTTAACAACACGTTCTCATGTAATAGACTTAAAAAGATAAGACCCGTGACAACATGATACATTAAAAATTTGAGAAACGTTATTAATAAAAATTTATACGGACGACCCATCGAAACGGTCCAATAGCCATGAGGCACGTCAAAGGGAGGCTAATTGGGAGGCGGTTCTTGCACTCGGTCAGGGCTGGAAAGATTAGTTAAGCAACAGAAAAGTGTACACATGAATTATCTTCACTTTTCGATTGTCCCTTGGGGAGGATCTCTGGGCATTACCCAAAATTGTCGTACTCATAAGCATAATATACCTTAAAGCCATCAAATTGAGGTTTAGTTCACCTAAAATACTTTATGTTCCGTTTGGTTGTAAGAGAAATATCGAAAAAAAAAAAGAGTTTCTTTCATTAAATTATAAAATAATATACAACATAAACGTTTTCTTAGTATAGTGTTTTGTAAATTTATTTTTAATATTTGTTTATTATTCTCTGTTATATCTGAAATGTTTCCAGACTTGGTATGCAACAAATTTAATGTTCTCTAGTTTTTTATTTTGCTTTTCATTTTTCATCATTATAAATCTTACCAAGCATGGCAGTAATTGAATCTCTGGCCAGTTGCTTTTCCACTTTCCAGATGAAACAAAAAGGATAAAAATGAAAGCACAAGAATTAAAGACAAACGTACACCTGCCTTTACAGTGATCCTGCAATTGTGCTACCAGTTGTTCACCGTGTCGAAACCAAGAATGGAATTTCTAGCAGGTAGAATGCTAAATTCACACTTTTCTTGTAAGTTGCTGGAAAGACAAATAAACAGGTATATTGTCTGTAAATAGTACATTATATTAGCAGATACAGGTCTTGTTTCATATAATTTACTTTAAGGCTTGAATGTAGCATTTACTGAACAAGAATGGGAGAGGGTCGAATATGGAAATATGTAGCGGTTGCCATGTAAGCACAGACTAAAGAGACATATATTTTGAACCAGATTGAGGAGAAAAATGTGAGAAATGTACATGTTCCAGTCAAGGTCATTACAAATATGAAGTTTACGACACACTTCACCATGTTAAGGTCAGGTTCTGTTCTTTCGTGAGGGAAATGCCCTCCTGAGTAAAAATATGACAGCATCTGATCTTTTAGGCTGAACGTATCCATCAGCCATGATGATACCTGGTCTTCAGATGTCGGAATGTCACTGAGGGAAATACGCAGCACATGGATGTGAACCTCGGAGGGGTCTACTCCAAAGGCATTATCCAAGAAAGACGGGCAACAATGCCAGTACCCTATTGTTATGTCATAAACTGCAGATACCAAAAGTCCAAATGGAGTGAGTTCCAAGTGCCAACATTGAGAAAATATTGTCCACAATATAGGATGAGAACAAAAATCCAAACCAAGGTATTGGCTCAAAAACAATGTTGCTATTTTCCTTGGCACAAATAGTCTCACACTTCAGAATACAAGACTATGGTGTTACAGGTTGCAATCCCTTAGTGCTGACAAGACACTAAATAGTCTTGTCCGTTAATATAACTCTAGTTGATTGATTACTTTATGTAGTTTAGGGATTCTAGTATTTTCTAGTGGCCACCTCTAACAAAAGCTATTAAAAAAGGGGAAAATTTCCCTCCTGATCAACAATCTCACAACTCTCTTGAATTTTGAACTCTTCAGTTTGGGACTTTTAAAAGATGAGACAGGCCACCACAATTAACTTTTTGCTAACATCCACAACTAAATGATGAAATAATAATTCAAGGGAAGGGAAAATGAGTAAGACCTCTTCATGCTATGACCTTTTTACCCCTCCACTCCAAGTATAGTACGAATATACTGCATACGGAACATGAGGTTATTTGGATGTTTCTCACCACAAGGTGTAGTACAACATTTTAGGTTACCCCACCAAGAGAATCTAAGATAGCGTATAAACACCTCTCCACTTTCACGATAGAGTATGTTCTCTCAACTTCACAAATGCACTCCTGAGTGTCAAACTCCTAATATCACATTCTGGTAAGAGTTCCTTAAGCAGTGTATGCAACATTTGAAGGCCGACTTCAAGCACAAATATTGGATGGGGAAGAAAAGTGTTTGAGCCAGAAACACCCCAACTCCTTTATCACTTTGTTCATCCTGTAGGTTGCAACCCGGATCATACAGAGGAATAGTTGCTTGCAGTATTGGACCATCAGGACCAAAAGTCCAGAACCTCAGAGGTCAGAACACTAAGACTTCACTTGGACTCTTTCTGGGAACCAAATAACTTAGCTTGGAGTATGGAGGTAGGACTTCACTTACAAAATCACAATGTGTACAAAATTCACCCTCATCAATATCCAATGAAAATTCAGCCTCACTCTCAACTATCTATAGAAAACTCATCTAATATTATCCAAATTTCCTAGCTTTTTTTTCACACACTCATTTTCTCCATATATCGATAATGATATTTCTTTAAAATTTCTTAGGAATTTGAATTTGATTCTTTTGAATTCCAAGTTAATAGTCTAAAATCTTTCATATTGGTTTATCAATACTCATGCACTTGAATTTAGGATGGAGACTACATATAGGCTGTTCTTTCCGTGCAAAGGGCAATGCTTTTCAGTAAAATCATGAAAATAAAATCTGTCATCCTGAAATCATATAAATGATTGTAAAAGCAAGCTGTTAAATTTCAATATGAATAAGAAAACCTAGAATCATCAATATACAAGGCTGTCAAAGAAGAATTCCAGTTCTGTACTAAACTTTGAAAGGTGATAAAGAAAAGCAAAATGAAATTTTGACATCGGTATTATTGAGATAACTTTTTACACTTCCCATTATTTTCACAGCATACTGTTGCCTTTCTAAGGAAAACAATTTCTATCTACTAGGATAACTAATCACCCAAACTTAATTCAGTAAAGCTTTATTGTTGATCAGGTTTCAAAAACTCAGAATAGCAGCCATGCAGTGCATAGTGGAAGGAAATAAAACAGGTTACACAGTCATTAATTCAAAACATCTACAAGCTAGCCTATAACATCATACATTTAGTTAAAAAGACATAGTACAGTCCCGAAAAATTAACTCCATTCACCAAATATTTTGTCACCTCGACTATGTAATAGTCACAAAAAACAGAATAGCAATAAACAAAGCGAAATTGCGACAGCGACACTAGGAAGATAAAGAGAGAACCTGCATCCAAGGAGCCCTTTAAATTTTCCAAACAAGCATAAAAACCCTTTGTCTTAGGAAGCAGCACATTCTTCAGAAGAGGCAGCCCATTTTCAGAAGCATATTTTTGACTACGCAAGCACTTCTGTTCTCTGCATATTAATAGCATAAAGAAGTAATAAGAAAAAATGTGTTGCTTAATGAAGAAATTCCAATTACATTAGCAGCATATTTCCTTCCAAGATAATGGAAATTTTTTCCTTCTAAGGTCCCAATTCTTTTGGTCTGAAGACTAATCAGACAACTAATGGCCATCAATATCTATTTGCTCTCACATAATTTATATTCAGAATAGGAAAAAGAAAGCAATGGCATCTGATCAATTTAGGAGAAAAGGCAACAGAGAAATACATGAAATCTGTGCCCTCTGGAAAAACTGCAAGCCATAAAGGATCTTGAGGATCTCTGAAGGTTGACAGCATCTGGCGCATGGTTAATTCATCAGCCTCCCATTTCCTCGCCACCGGAATGAACTCCATTACATGAAATACCCAACCAAACACAGGCAACTTCATCAAACTGCTCTTAAGAATATACTTAATGTAACCCTCACATCCCTTCCGCAATGCAAGATACCACAAGTACATCCAGTCTACCTCAGTTCTATGGTTTGCAATAAGCAGCACACTTTCCTTAGCAGGAACACTTTCTCCTGAAAAGACCACTTTTGTCTTGTTTATCTTCTCAAACAGGAAAGGCCAAAGAGCTATCCAACTTCCAAAGAAGAATGCTGTCATTTTCCTACTGTGATGCACACTGAAAAATCTCAAGACAATGGCTGTCCAAAATCCACAATACACCAACAATATAAATGCAGTTCAGATTAACACAACTAAACAGAAAACACCTCTTACTACTCTCAAAAGAGTCAAAGGACGGTGCCTTCGTCCTTGTTTCAAATTGCAATCTGAGTCAGATTCCATTGGATAAACAAAACTGCTGCAACCTCTACTATCCGGAGAAACAATCAGAGTACTCTGCACAATAACAAAACTGATCACACACAATCACAGTAAGTTTTGGTGTGGAGTCAATGTGCTACTCCATTTCAGTTAGGCAAAACAATCGTAGAAGTGGGATTAAAGAACTTGTGGCAAGCTTGGACATTTAGAATCAGTAATGAGCTGCAGAAAATGGAAAACATAAGTATGTTGTCTAGTAAAAGAGCAAGGCCAAAACTCAAGCAGCAAATTGATGTAGTTTAGAAGTTCCCTGATGTTATACATATACAGTGTTCCAAATATGAATGAATTAACACAGTGAATGAAGCGTATATCAACAAAAGAGAGGTTGTATAGCTGTTTTTCTTATTTTAAACCCATAAAGTTGTATAAATGTAAAACAATAAGCCCATAACCATAAATTCAAGAATCTGCAAAACCCACAAGTTCATAATTGTTAAACTATTTTGTTCGCTTTCTTATTTTAACCAATCCATAAATAGAACAAGCAAGCAAATATAATAGAATTGTGAAAATGAGCAAGAAAAAGTAAAGCAACTCAAAAAAGAGGGGGAAAAGGAAGCAAAATAAAAAGGCAGAAACCCCATTATCATATCGTAAAAATTTAAAGAGAAGGAAGACATCTGAAGCATGTAAACGTGTTTGAGTGGAATCATCAGGTGGTCATATACTCCGAATGCAAGAACCACAAAATTTATAATAATAATAATAAAAAAAAAAAAAAACCTTGCCTCTTGGATACTGAGAGAATTTCCTATAAATAGTTCTTCTTTTTCATACATAGCTTTTTTAATTCTTGGTAAGTGTTCGTTATTTAAGAAAATATTACATTATTAAAATTAACTAATCAAAAACACAAAAAGAGAATTTAGTTTGAAACGTAGAGAATACAAGTGTAAATATATTAAATTACAAGTTGCTATTGCAGTGCCAAAGAATAGTCTATGGATATGGGTCATAGTCCATGGACGTGCCATATGGGTCAAGGCCCATGGACGTGGGAGGTCCGTGGATCTGATTTTGGTGCGCAAATATTTTTTTAAGACCATTATATTGGGCTGGCTGCCCGTCTAAGAATTTGAGACGAATAAATTAGAAACTATTTTGCCACATTTATTTAATGATAATAATTGCTTACTTTTTTCACACGCAAATATACTATCTTTTATTCATCTAATATTTTATTTTTTATATACATATCTGATTTACAAATAAAATTGTACATGAGTTCGGATTGAGGTAATATGAGTTCAGTTACTTGAATTCGATGTGATCTAAAAGGATAATATACGTTAGGGTCGTTTAAGTGCCCTTAACTAAAACCCTCAAATTTTTAAATTAGTCAGGTTTTGAAGTTGAGAGGAACTGATATGCAAAGTGAGTAAATGATACGAAACTCATATCAGTGTATTTATACTAATTAGTTCTCGTAGGTTGTATAGGCTAGGGCAATGTTTTCATAATCGAACCGATAATCAAACAGGTCTTATTAAAATTAGCGGTTCACCTAGTCGGACCGATTTAAGAAAAATAATTATATTTTATTATATAAAATAATAATATAATAGATTAATTGTTATGCAATACATTTTAAATGTAAAAATAAATAAATAACTACATAAAAACACATATAACAAAATACAAAATTCAAATAATTACATAAATATAACAAAATATCAAATTTAAACCTTTATAAAATTTTAAAATAAAAATATATATAAAAAACGATCAAATCTATTTTGATCGATTTTGGGCGATTTTGACCGATTTGACACGTTGTTGACCGGTCAAAATAGTTTTTGAGCCTAACCAAAACGGATCGACCTTCGATTCTCGATTGAACCGGTTCGATCCTGTTACAAATGTCACGATTTGGTCAACTTGAAAATCGATCAGCTCCATTAATGGTGGAGAGCTCGATCCAAACTGAATTCGAAATCAAATCGAGTCGGGGCGAAGTAAAAAATGCGCGAATTTTTTGGTATTTTTTATATTTTAATAATATTTTAAAGACATTAATATAATTTCAGTATTTAGTACATCAATATAAAATATATAAAATATTTTTGAATTGTTTTATATTAAGCTATTTTCAATTTATAATAATCCATTTTTAATATATTATTTTATAACTTACTCCAACACGTTCCAATAACTTGCCCTAATTAGGAATGTATATATAAGATAGATTCAAATTTGAATTCACCTTCATTTGATGTATTTTAATAATATAAATGGATCTATATCGGGTCTTGAATATCCAACCTAAAACCAACATGTTTAATGTTTTTGTTTTCTAAAATTTTATTTTATGTATTTATATAATTTTTTTAGAAAATAGTTTTTTTCAAAAAAAATTAATAATATTATTTTAAAAATAATTTTTTTATATTTTTTAAATTATAAAATAATTTTTACGACTCTACCCATCAAATTTATGTTTGGGATAAATATAAGTATTTAAAAATTTTAATGGATCGAATATCAAATTTTGAGTCCAGGCAAACTTGGCCTCAATCCAACCATTGGCATATATGTAAGCCTAATCTAGTTCCGTTGGGCAATCCAAACAGATCCATGAGTTCAAAAAACAAATAATATATATATATATCACGTATATAGAGGATTATTTGAAATACAACCATGAACCACATCAGGCATGTGGCCAAATCGAAGAAAAAACGCCATCCAAACAAAAATATTGCTGAAAATAGTTTTAAAATTAGAAGCAAGACTTATACATCACAATAAATAAATGTTAATTCATGGACCACGAGCGCAGCAGGAGATAAATTACGCACCAGAAACATTACGTTGAGAAAAAAACACTCATTTCTCACGAACGTGCGCGTTGAGCTAACTCCATCATCCACATGGCGATTTCTCTGCAGTTCTCTCGTATCTCCACTCGCACCGAGCTCTCCTTGCCCGATACGAGAATATTCCGGCATGGGAAACCGTTCTCCGTTCGATGCTCCTCTGCCGGAGAAGCTGCCACGTCCTCGTCCGTGGAGTCGTCGGAGTTTGATCCGAAGGTTTTTCGCCACAACTTGACGAGGAGCAAGAATTACAATCGCAAGGGGTTTGGACATAAAGAGGAAACTCTTGAGCAAATGAGCCAAGAGTATACAAGTATGTTTTGCTTAAATTTTCGCGATTTTGTGTTCTTATTATTTTTTCTTCTTTACTGTTTTTTTATTGAAAAGAGAATCAGTTGGAATTTAATTGTGAAAAAATTGCAAAGTATTTACTTTATTTTTGCTCAGTGTCCGACAACAATTTTTTATTTCTAAGAACTAATATTTTGTCGAATTTTGGCTCGCTATTTGCTTCAAGTGTTTGACCTTAGTTTTATATTTGTTGTACTTGAAGTTCACTTGATTACCTTTTTGCGCCTTTTGGATTGACTTAATTGAAAAATCCTACTTTTCGCCTGATTGTATATGTATTTGATCGTTGCATTAGTTTGTAGATGTTTATTTGTGTGTCCTGGTTTTGATGCAATTCTTTTGCAAGTTTCTTTTCTTAAATTTACTGTTTTTGATGGAAAAGAGGATCAATTGGAACTTTGATTTCATTGTGAAGTGATTACTTTATTTTGTGCTATTCTTGCTGCCTCCAAAGAGAGTTTTCTTTTTACAGAGAGTAATTGTTGAATTTTTTGTTTCTTTCTCGTTTGGCCGTAGGCACGTAATTCTTGCACACAAAATTTGGTTTGAGCTCCAGATTCTTTGATTTCACAATTATGCAGAAGTGCGAGGGCATAAAATTAATTTTGTTATATATTCAATCCCTTCTAAACTCTTATCTGGAGTCTTAATCACACTTTTATGTTGTATAGTTTCCATGAAATAGCTTTTAGATATCCTTGGTGTGATTTGCTTAGACATTCTTTTCTTATGTTATGTTTGTGGATTTTGGTTATACTCTAAAATTGTTTACGTGTCTTCTGTTTCTCAAATATCTCAGGTGACATTATAAAGACATTGAAGGAGAATGGGTATGAGTACACATGGGGAAATGTTACTGTGAAGCTTGCCGAAGCTTATGGATTTTGCTGGGGGGTTGAGCGGGCCGTTCAGATTGCCTATGAAGCTAGAAAGCAGTTCCCAACTGAGAAGATTTGGATCACTAATGAAATAATTCACAACCCAACTGTTAATCAGGTTTTTGTTTCCTGCAACCTTATTAGTAGATGTCTTTGGTTCAGATTGTCGCTGTAGCGGTTGTCAATAATGGGAGGAAAGACTCCAAAATGTGGTCCTTTACTTTTTTTCTAATCTGCTCCTATTTATGTGGTTCTTTACTTTCTTGCTAATCTGTAGCTTTGTTCATGGTTTATCCTCTTAAGTACTCAAAAATAAATGATACTTAATTATGATTTTTTTGTTCCCTTCCATTTTGCCACATATGGTTGAGTTTGATCATTTGTCAAACAGCAGTTTTTACCACCTGAAATTACATATATATTATAGCATTATTGAGATGATGGTTGTATATACATGGTTCCATTAAATCAGTCTGTACATTGTATATGAGTGCTGTGATAATTGAGGACCTTCGTTCTCAGAAGCGGTCTTGGGTGCTTGACTTGTACAGTATGCTTTAATTTAATGGGTTAATAATCTACCAGAAGAAATAAAATTTAACAAGTAAAACAGATTAGACAATTTGACTTTCTGTCGCCAGAGGCTCACGGAGATGGAAGTAAAAAATATTCCTCTTGATGGTGGGAAGAAACAATTTGATGTTGTTGACAAGGGTGATGTTGTGGTACTGCCTGCCTTTGGAGCTGCTGTAGATGAGATGTTGGTTTTGAGTGAAAAGAATGTTCAAATAGTTGATACAACTTGCCCATGGGTATCTAAGGTACTTTTCAACTCTTAACTGCTTTGAGAAGTAATTATTCTCTTTTCTGTTAACTAACCCAACCTTTTTGAACACAGGTTTGGAATGTCGTTGATAAGCACAAGAAGGGGGAGTATACTTCAATAATCCATGGTAAATATTCCCATGAAGAGACTGTTGCTACTGCTTCTTTTGCAGCAAAGTATATCATTGTAAAGAACATGACAGAGGTATGTTTAATTTTCTGCCTCATTCTAACTTTTAAATTTGTACATCGAGCATTGTTGTTGTGCTAAGAAAAAGATAACGCACCGTCGCAGGCAACATATGTGTGTGATTACATTTTGGGTGGTGGACTTGACGGATCCAGCTCAACTAAAGACGCATTTCTGGAGGTAGGTTGACATCTCTCATCTTAACTTTAAATTTTACCTGCTAGGATTTCATCTGATTTGTTTGTGTGCAGAAATTTAAATTTGCAGTATCCAAGGGGTTCGATCCAGAGACAGATCTTGTAAAAGTTGGTATTGCAAATCAAACTACTATGTTAAAGGGAGAAACAGAGGAGATTGGTTAGTTACTATCCTGCATCATCTTTTCTCTACATGTTTGCAAATGCATCTTCTGATACTGATTTTCTTTACTCTGCAGGGAAGCTAGTTGAGAGAACAATGATGCGCAAGTATGGAGTGGAAAATATTAACAACCACTTCTTAAGTTTTAACACTATTTGCGATGCAACTCAAGTAATATCTCCTTTTCCATATTCAATTTCTCAAATTTTCCTGGCTTCAATGTTTCGTTAATATGATTGTGTAACAATCAAAGTGTTATATACTTGGTTTTGATGACTGGAAATGACCATATTATATTCTGATGCCTGGTTAGGGGACTCTGTGTGTATGTGTGTGTCTCTGTCTGTGTGTGTTTCCTTGCCCCTTGAATATTAGCATTCAGCTGTTTCATATATATTTATTTTTCCTTCTGGGAAGTGATTCTTTATTTGTTTCCGGATGTGTGTCTTATGTTTCATAGAAAAGCAACTTACAAATTGCAAACTTTTGTATTTATGTCACTAGTTCAATACATCTTGTCTCACATTTGACCATTCCTCATTATATATAGGAGAGACAAGATGCCATGTATAAACTGGTTGATGAACAGATAGATCTCATGCTAGTTGTTGGTGGGTGGAACTCAAGCAACACATCACACTTACAAGAAATTGCAGAGGAACGTGGAATTCCATCATATTGGATTGACAGTGAGAAAAGAATAGGTCCTGGGAACAAAATAAGTTATAAGTTGATGGTATGTGCCTGCTAATCATTCTATCTTATGAGTGTCCCTGAGTTACGCGACCATGCTTTGATTGTCTAAACGTTACATTTGACAGCATGGTGAGTTGGTAGAGAAAGAGAATTTTCTGCCAGAGGGTCCTATCACAATTGGTATAACATCCGGTGCATCCACTCCTGATAAGGTGATTCGACTTAATTCTTCTTTTCTTTTTACTTTGGATTAACTTTGTCGAGCACAATAGGAATGCTTCCTCATTGTTCAGCTTTTTGCAAATGCAAGTGCACGTGCAGAGCCACTCGCATACGGTGGCACCTCAATCTTCTTGTAGAACAGATTGAGCTATTTAAAATTAAGAGCCATTTAACTTGCTGCAAGTTTTCATTCAGTTCAACTTATTAATTGTCTATTATCTGAAGATTCAAGCGAATAGGCTGCAACTTATCTTTGTCCTTTGTTAATTTGTTCTGAGTTGTCTTTGTTCAGGTTGTTGAAGATGTCCTTGTTAAGGTTTTTGACATAAAGCGTGAGGAAGCAATGCAACTGGCATAGACTATATCTTCATTCTGCAGATCTATATTATATGGGTAAAGGGCGAATTAAACAGGGAATTTTATTTCCTCACTTCATGTAGCACTATGAATGTATGGAGTCATCTTAAGAAAATATTGTATGTTACACATACATTCATATATGAAACATAAATATAATACCTTATAAATTAGAATAAGAATAAAAGTTAGTAAATAGCATACATTTTAATGTACACAAAGTGAAAAAATGTGTTTAAAGTTATAATGTAAAAAATTCAAACAGGCATTCATAAGTGTGCAAATAATTAATTACTTGTTAAAACATTGTTTTCTCATATTTGGAATGTTGTGATGGTATTAATTTTTAAAAAAAATGCTTTTTAAATATTTTTTAAAATTATAAAATATATATCCAATGACTCTAGCAGGTCCCCGATGGGTTTTTGGTGGGGTGGATTTGGGTCGGATATGAACGGAGCTCGTTTCACATTTGGGTTCAGGATGGATTTGGTGCTGAAGTGCCATCCCTATCCCTAGTGGGTAATAATTATGGGTCAATTAAAAAATTTGGCTGTGTTGGGAATTTCAAGAGTCATGTTCAATGGCGTTAATTAAAAATATATATATATTAAGTTAAGGACAAAAGGCACTCAAAATTCAATACTTAAATTTAATTTCTAGAAAATCTATGCACAAATAGCTTAATAAGGAACCTATAGTAGGATTGTGAATTGACCGACCTTATTTGAATTTAAATCACATCAAAGTACGTTTAGTTTAAATAAGGCTAAAATTTGAATTTAATTTAGTAAAAAGTATGATATTGCATGCAAAATTATGTGAAAAAAATACTTGTAAACCCAAATAATCAAACACCATGGTAGAATTATAAGGATATCTAAGAAAATCTAACATAAAAATATAGAACAAAAATCAACCTAAATTGCACAATCAATACCAGTTGATGATGCATTAAGTTGTATATGATTTCTAGGGGAACTGATTCATGTTTTGACTTGATAATTTAAATTGAACGGTCAGTTGCTTTGCCAATAGGTTTTGTTTGCTTGTTTGTTTGTTTTTTTCTTTTTTTCTTTTTTTTTTGTGGGGGGGGTTGGGGGGGGGGGGGGGGGGGGTTGGCGGGGTTACATACGTTTTTGCTTTTGAATATTGTTATATTGAAATGTCTTATAGTAGCAAACACCTTCCTAAACCTGAGCTGTTGGTGGTGACATTTTTCTATCTAAAACTATCAGCCAAACAATGAAAAAGCTAACTCCGTTATCTTTTGTTGATAAATTATTTAACTGCATTTAAAATAGATGAGTAATTTATATGAAAATATTCTTCTGTTTCATTATTCATATTCTTGCACAGAATGATTGAGGGATATATGAGGATTTCATATGGCTTTTCTGCAAAACTGGGAGATGGATGAGTTGATTGTAACAAAAAATCGCTAGAGGAAGGGCTTGAACCTTCGACCTTGTGGTTAACAGCCACACGCTCTAACCAACTGAGCTACTCCAGCTTTGCGTCCGAATTTTTAACTAATTAATTGATGATCTTTTGTTTGTTTTTTCCCCCATGCTACCTACATTTTTTGTGGGAAAATGGTAAATATTATTGATTTCAAGTTCTAACCTATGTTCTATAAATGTTATAAAAATATTGATTAATTCAAACACAATCTAGTAATGGATCTTTTAAACAAAATGTGGCGAGGAATTAATACTATTAAACTAATTTTTTTATTAATCATCTTACTAGAGTAGACAAATGCTTTATAATTTTGTAAAATATTAAAGAATCAGTTTTACTTATATGTTATACTTTTGATCATATTCATATAATTAATTTTTTTGAAGTAAATGTTATGTGAGTACTTTTTTTATTTATATTAATTTTTTAAAAAATGCCATTCTATGAAAACCTTATTTCGACACATGGGAAGCATTTTTATGACAAAAGAACAGATACGGTAATGAACAAGCAAGACATTATTTGGGCAAAGGTTGGGGGAGCATGTGAATCTTTACTTCAATCAATTATATATTTTTTGATCCAGATTCAATGATTGATAAGGGAATGAAGATTTTCTACTCTTTCTGTCTATGAAGAGCTTCGAGGATATAAAGAAAGGATGTGGTGGTAATCCCCACAATATTATTTAGAATCGGGCGAGCGTGTTGTCTAGAGGCTTGTCATAAAATTAGAAAACTCACTTTGACACCACTCTACGTGATGAAAAAGTTCTTTTAAGATGTGACCATTGCTTAATAGTAAGTTGCACCAACATTCTTTAAACTTTGGGTTATGAAGCACGAGTAATTTCCCAATGAGTTGGCTCGTGCCGGAATTGAGTTCCTACTTCCAATTGAATAAGGGCTTGTCCCTTGTCAATAATCTTTATGTAGCATTAGAAAGTTTGTCATGAACATGTATTTATCTAAATTATCTATCTATTCTAACTCTAGAAAATAGTACGCAGTTGACCCTCTTTTTTTAAAGTAAAAGGCCATTAAGGCCAATAAGATTAATGCTTTGATTTTCGTAAAATCACTCCATATTGTATATGTCACTCAGAAGCCCTAAGTGAGTTCCAATATTTTCTCCAACTATAACCTAGGGGTTGTTGTTCCCAATAATGAACATGTGACCGCAAGTAAGCGTCAATGCCTAGAGACTGAACAAGATGGTTGATGGCTCGCAGAGTAAACCTGGTCGCATGAGTAGTTTCATTTCGTTAGGTGGGAAGATGAGAATCGGCCTATTTGCACTTTAATGGGTTGGTCTGGCATGAGAAATTATGGGAAAGAAAAGAATAAGTGTAACTTAAGACGTTCTTCTTCTTCTTTTTCGCAACAAGGGCGATTATGTATAGTATAATAGTTCAACAATAACGTATTTTTCAATGCTTGTCACTGAGGTTGGATATCTTGTTTCATATAATCTAACAGTTGAGGTTGGAGAGTGATCAAATTGGAGAAAAAAGGAATCCAATAGGAGACAAATAAAAAACTACAAAAAAAAATATTAACTTGTCGTCGTACGCCTTAGCAGCCTCCTCGCTACGACATTAGTGGCTTAGCCCTTCGCTTGGGCATCCCACCGATCCTCAAATCAATTTTGCTAGTTGGCTTTGCAACGAAAGCATAGCATCCAATCTATAAAACTAGAAAATTATAAAAAAAAAATGCTTAAATAGAGATCAAATTATGATAATAAAGCTTTTACATGCTTATCATTTGCTTCTTAGTTGATAAAAAATAAAATAAAACTTAGGTAATTAATTGACTAACTATTTCAAATTCAAAATAAAGGGGAAAAAAATCTAAACTATCAAAATGTTTGTTTTTAATTTTTCAAAATATTTTTACTCTCAATTAATTCTTGCAAAATAAAATCAAATATATATCACGTTCTCTAATATATTTCTATCATATTATATAACATTTTCAATCCATTCTTTCAAAACAATTCTCCCAAAATACTTTCTAACCCCAAAATAAATCCAAACATTCCCTTGGTTATTACTTCGGCCCTTTCATTACAACCATACATTTTGTTTTTTAATCTTTTATAAATATGATATTCCAATAAAGATTGATAAAAATACCAAATAATTTACTTTAAACTCGCAATTAAAATTTTTATTATTTTTAATTTTTTATATATGTTACTCGATTGATAAAAATGTCAAACAAATTTACTTTAGACTCATTATTAAAAATCTAAATTTATTTCTTTGTTGAATCAAAAGATTATTTCAGATGCAAATTTATAATTTCCTCTTTGTTGGATCATGACCCATTCTTTTGGATAGGGTTGGGCTTGACTAAGGATACACAATCCCTCAAATCTATCAATTGCCGCAGTCTATGATGCCAAACCAATGATATTACATTCTTGATTGTATTCTTCATCAGGGTCAATTCATAAAACAGAAAGGTTATTATTCTTTTAATAAAGATTGATAAAATACTAGTTATCAAAAAATCTCACGAGCGGTAGGACGCCGTCGTATCACTAAAACCTTCCATCACACACTTCCTGCAAACGACGCCGTAACACCATTCTAACACTCACAATAAGCTCTCTGCGCACCTGAAAAGCGCAGAAACAAACCCTCTCTTTCTGAAACTGACAGCTCACTCTCTCTTCCTATCTTCTCAATCGCCGGCAAAATTTCGCCGGAAAATTACCCGCCGATTGATTTCCGGAGCCGATCACTGTAGTCGAAGTCTAAAGCGGTTAATTTTCACATATTTTTTTTTATGTATATACAGATATTGAGAGAGTGATTAAATAAGTGTTGTATTATGGACGACGATTATTATATGAGCGGCCACAGCGAAGACGAAGAGGATTACTACTCGTCCGATGGAGAGGCGGAATCGCTCGACGGACTCGAAAACGAGGATTCCGATGCTCAGTGGGTCCCATCCAAAGCCCCTTCTTCCAAGGTATATACACTAAAGTGCAGCTTTCTATGTGTAATTAAGAATGCATGTCAATATTTTTCTTTATTTTTCAAATTCTTTCCAGTAGGAACAGTTCTGATGAACTGATTGTATCAGCTTATTGATTGAATTATTTGTTTGCAAAGAAAAAATAGGGAATTTGGTTGGGTGAATTTGATGAAGTAGGATTTTTGATATGTAGTTCATTTGATGTTATTTCATGCTTTTGAAGGTTAAAAACGCTGATTTTTTGCTTTTGTGACTGGGTATAAAAGGCTGATTTTGTCAATTGTAGAAGGTAGACCTGGTTTATTTACAGGAAAAATGATATTTCGCCCTTCTGTCAAAGTAAACTTGCCAATGTAGTCTGAAATTTGATATTTGTAATTTGTAATTTTTTATTTTTTTTATTTTTAACGTATTCTTCAGTTTTCCTGCAGGAATAGCTTTATTACGGTTCTGCTTGAATTATTCGTTTGCAGTTAAACATCTATTTTATCACACTTAGAGATTGCAAAGATCCATCATTTTCTTTTTTTGAAGATGAAAACAGCGGATCTTTGTTTTCTAAATTTGAAGTAGAGGTTTCGATGTCTAGTTTATGTATGCGCTATTTCATGCTTTTGATGGTTAAAAATGCTGAGTTTTGTGTTCTTGTGATTAAGTCTTTCACATGAAGATGAAAAGGGAGGTTTTGGGGTGACTTTGAAGTATGGCTTTGATATTTAGTTTGTGTTGGGCACATTCCATTTTGAATGTTTGGATTTGTTTTGGGTGTTTCTGGGGAAGTGTTTTGGGAAAATGTGTGGGAGAATGCATTGAGAAATGTGAAGTATTAGGAAGGAAATGTATTGGAGAACGTGATGTATGTTTGATTTTATTTTGGATAAGGAAGGGAGAATGACAATGTTTTGGGAAAATGAAAGCAAACATTACCTTTTTGTGTTTCTGGCAAGGTTATTTTGCTGGGTAGACTTCATTTGTTTTGAGAAATTTGGTCTCTTCTGCCATTATGCGAACTTGTGGAGATACTCTGAACTTTTTTTAATCTTAACTAAACATGTGTTATTTTCTGGTTTTATTATCCATGGCTATTTATGTTCAGCTTTATGCTTTCTGGTCTGCCCTGTTTATTACTATACCCAGGTAACGTCCTCTGAGTTACCCATTTCTTCTTGTAGATTTTTCATAATTATTAGTGGAAAGAATCTTATGGTAGCTTATGTGTTTATTCTATTGATTTGGAATTGTTTACTGACTCTATGTTGTGTCTGCTTCAGGTAATTACAAAAGAGTCTCTCTTGGCTGCACAGGTAATAATAAGTATACATTAGTTTTCGATTCTCTTTTCAGTATAATCGTACTTACATTGTCTGGTTTTGGTGTTCTGGGTTGCCAGACCATGCATTTGTTTTGATTTCTTAACTCCAATAAAAATTCAATTATGAACTGAAAAAAGGATATGGATTTTTTTTTGGGCGAACTGAAAGTGAGATTTCATGTATCTGTGCAGAGAGAAGATTTGCGAAGAGTGATGGACTTGTTATCAGTGAGAGAACACCACGCCAGAACTCTTCTCATTCATTACCGATGGGATGTTGAGAAATTGATTGCAGTTTATGTTGAGAAGGGGAAAGCTTGCATGTTTGCTGAAGCAGGTGTTACTGTGGTTGAACTTGTTGACCTTGATCCACAGGAGTCTACCTCTACAGTGATGTGCAATATATGTATGGATGATGCACCTGCAAAAGATGTGACCCTTATGGACTGTGGCCATTGCTTTTGCAACAATTGTAAGCACCCTTTCCTTATGTGGATTATGTTCCAGGCTTCTATTCTGGAACATGGAAAATGTCATAAATAACTATAAGAGGTTCTGCTATTCCTCTGTATGGCATTGTAAGTTTGTAAGAAATTGCATTCTGGTTCATTTTGCATTTTGCAGTGCCTCTTTTAAGATACACAATTCCACTCTTTCATTGTTGTTTTCCCATTTAGAAATTGTAATTCTGGATACAATTAGTTCTCTACTATTTGGTATTTATTTGTGGTTTTTCAGGTTGGACAGAGCATTTCATTGTCAAAATTAATGAGGGGCAAAGCAAGCGTATCAGGTGTATGGCCCATAAATGCAATGCTATCTGTGACGAAGCTATTATTAGGAAGTTAGTTAGCATAAGACACCCTGATCTAGCGGAGAAATTTGACCGGTTTCTTCTTGAGTCGTACATTGAGGACAACAAAATGGTCAAATGGTGTCCCAGTATACCCCATTGTGGGAACGCAATACGAGTAGAAAATGATGAATTCTGTGAGGTAGAATGTTCTTGTGGTTTACAGTTCTGTTTCAGTTGCATATCAGAAGCACATTCCCCTTGTTCATGCTTGATGTGGAAGCTATGGACTAAGAAATGCCGGGATGAATCTGAGACAGTCAATTGGATTACTGTACATACAAAGCCTTGTCCTAAGTGTCACAAACCTGTTGAGAAGAATGGTGGTTGTAATTTAGTTAGTTGCATATGCGGGCAGGCATTTTGGTAAGTGTGCTTTCTGAGCGCCACTTTCTCATTTCTGTAACTTAGTGCACTTAACATGGCCTAATTATGAGAATTGTTCGTCTATTGATTTTACTGAGTGTATGGCGGCATCTCACTGCATGATTGTTCTTATTTTTGCGTCTTGCTGTGTATTTCCTGTATTTACCTTTCCCAGCAAAATGCACCTGTTGCACCATTTACTATAAAATTACTATTTTAATTTCCTGCTGTAGTTGGCTTTGTGGTGGAGCTACGGGCCGAGACCATACTTGGTCCCATATTGCTAATCATAGTTGTGGTCGATACAAAGAAGATGGTGAGAAGAAGGCTGAGCGTGCAAAGCGAGACCTCTATAGATACATGCATTATCATAATCGTTATAAAGCTCATACAGACTCCTTTAAGCAGGAATCTCGTCTGAGGGAGACCATAAAGGAGAAAGTCTCACATTTGGAAGCGAAGGACTCAAAATTAAGAGATTTTAGCTGGGTTACGAATGGGCTTTACAGGCTCTTCAGATCAAGACGAGCTCTTTCGTATTCGTATCCATTTGCATTCTACATGTTTGGCGATGACTTGTTTAAGGATGAGATGACAGAAAAGGAAAGGGAAATAAAACAGCATTTATTTGAGGACCAGCAGCAGCAGCTAGAGTCAAATGTTGAGAAGCTATCCAAATTTCTTGAGGAGCCATTCAATGAGTATTCTGAGGAACAAGTCACGCAACTAAGGATGCAAGTCATTAATCTCTCTGATATCACTGATAGCCTCTGCAAAAAAATGTGAGTTGAGTTGTCCAAGAAGGCTTTAATTTTACTGTGAAAGATGAAGCTTATACTCTTGCTAATTTTGCAGGTATGAATGCATTGAGAATGATTTATTAGGTTCACTTCAATTTACTATTCACATTATAGCTCCATACCAGTCAAAAGGCATTGAGAAGGCAGAGGAGCTGACTGTTGGATGGAGCGATCAAGCAAGCAGCAATAATAAATGTCAGAAGGCAGCTGATCAGTCCAATGGTAAAGTGGTTTGAACTCACCTCAGGCTTCATAATTTTATGAAGAAACATGAGGAGAATAATGATTTTAGAGTGCATCTTGTGTGGTAATGGATGGGACTCTTTGCTTGTAGATCACGTATTCCTCATTGCTGCATAGATGAAAGTAATATAAATTCTGTAGTTCATATTGTTGGCCATAACATCACTAATGTGAGAAAATTCTGACCTTGCCACTTGGTAAGTAGATCATTATGTTCAATGGATGGGGAACAGGAATGCAATTAACAGAGGGGTATGGTATGGGTTGGCAACTTTAAGTTGCATCTTTAAAAAATTATGAGTTGACCCATTGGTTTTCTGTCTAAATATATAAAATGTCTCTACTTTGAAAATGTAGCACTTATAAGTTTCTGTGTATGTATATCAAATAGGATACTAATAATGGGCACCAATGGGCATCATATAACAAAAATTTATCCAGAGATCCAACTGTCCAAACATAGATATAAGGGGATATCCTTGTAAAGTAATCTAAAGATTACTCGTCTTGCTTAACAGATCCCCACATTAGAATCTAAGATTTTAGTCTGACTTAATCCAATTCGCGAACCAATGCACCAGCAGTGTAAACAATTTAGAATGACTGTATCCATTAACAGTTTGAAATGATTTACTGTTCCGCTTATGTTAATACTTCCTAGAATTAAAAGAGTAGGAAACTATAACTTGAAAAGCTTTTGTGTGCTGTGCATATTCAGATTATTGAGTTTCAGATCAGTTTCCCTCATATGCAGTTTCTGCTTTGTTGTTTGATTTGTAGTGCAAGGCAATTTTGCATTTGAAAAATTTGTCTTGCAGAGAATTACTTTCAATGTGCTTTCTGAAGCCTTCGAATCCTTATTCAACTGTGTAAGTTCCGATTGAATCAGTATATTTCTTATTCAACTATTTGGTGGCGGCGGACCGGAAATTCTGGGGAATTTCCTTTAGCATGTGCATTTCTTAGGACGTGGTAATACTTGTTGGTTTAATGGATACATGATGACGTAAAAGCTAAAATCTAACAGTGTATCTGAAGGATTGAATCTTTCCAGTCTTTGGAAAATGGCAATAGTAAACATAATTTTTATGGTTTTTAGTGCATGTTAGCTGAACTGAGTGCTTGCGCTCTCTGTTGACACGTCTCATGTTTGTAGGAGGCATAATAGCAATAGGCCAAGCATCCGCATCTGGGACTTCAGACGAGAGTCTACAGTTTTCACGGAAGCGTGCTAGAAAAGGAAGTTCCGCAGACAGTCTGTTTGATCTCAACCTACCTGCTGAGGCTCATCAACCGAATCCTTGAAAGTTCCTCTCCATTCTAAGGGTACATCATAACCTAACAAAGCAATGACATATGAGCATGGATGATTCAGTGCATTCAGTGGAGAAAAGATAATCCTCATTGCCAGTTCTTTTGTCCTATTTGGATCAGACTATTTTACAGATGCTATGGAAGAAGATTAGCTTAACTATGTATAGTGTTTTGTTTGGGCTCTTGGCATTGGTGAATAATTCTGTATATTTCTGCTAGAGTCCATTGTGATGCTGCAATATGTACAAAGGGGGGTGGGGGCGGGGGGGTGGCAGTAGGCAGAGGATTGAATAATAGGATGCAACATGTAGATCTGATTGAAATCGAAGTTGCAATTTAGTATGTGGTTTTTGAGCAAATTCATTTTGCTCAATATGTCATTATTTTCCCAACTGCTGTATGTGGCAGTGGCAGTGCCATGCATTGTGATCTAGCTATGGTATATTCAAGAATGCAAGAGTAATACGTGCCAACTTGATCCAATGTGGGTTTAGCCTTCTTTGGTGTAAACTGTGAACTCATAACCATTAGCATATAATGGGCATTCGCATTTGATGTCCAAGCGCATAAGGTATCATCTAACTTTATATAATAATGCTAGTCTACGATTGGATTATTTATTTCAAATGGATTTTATTTTTTATTTTATTATTATTAATACACGTTGTGTATATAAATTGACATCATCATTTGACGTGTATTGATGATAATGAAATAAGAGATAAAATACTATTTGAAATAAAAGATTTTATTTGGTTAATGACTTATTTGAACAGTGTTTAAAGTTGCACTAAATCCGTCTTGAAGAGATCAGTAGAATCAGATCAAAACCAGTAGAATCGGTAATCCCACAAACCAGACAGTCCAGTTTCGGTTCTGGATGACAAACAGATGAGTTTTGGAAGAATCATTTATTTTTAAACTTTTTTAACAACCTTTAATAATTATCAACTTGATCGTTTAAGGGAAGGAAGAAGATAGTGGGATTGAATTAGTATTCCTATGACTTATGAGTGTGTGAATTTTAATAATACGTGAAAAAGAGAAGGGTTTGGGGGGGGGGGGGTGTTATGTGTGTGTGTTTCTTTGTTTTTTAAGTATTTATGGACTATGCATAGAACCATAGAAAATGGAACTAATGAGCAGAAGCATGCAACTAATGAGCAGCGATAACTAAAGTAAAATAAGCACAACATTTACGTGAAATAAAATGATGATATAATGTGGATTACCAAATGTATGTACCGCCTCAATATTATTCTATAACAGCCGAAATTATCAGTACAGAGAGTACAAGCACTCGAAGCGTCATCATTCAGTAAAGTTTGTCATCCTACAGTCACTACAATTCACACTCAGGTCACTACAGCATTCAAAGTGAACTAATCAGTCAATCAAATCTCACAGTCCACGGTGATCATCTTCAACATCCACCGTCGACTGCAAGCCAGCTGGCACTTCAGCTTCAACCACACAGATTCCACGATTCCAATCAAAGTGATCGCACATGGACCGTTGGATCTCAGCAGAACTGCTCTCCACATCGTACGGCTGATGATGATGATGCATGTGTGGAAATGGCGACGACAATCCATGGATCACAATCCTGCTGTTATGCAGCAGATCAATGGTGGTAATCTTCACGTAGTTAATCTTCATCGGCGCCAAAGGTCCTCCTCCGCCTGCGGTAGTCACCACGAGGTTATTTCCAGCGTCCATAGTAGGCAACGACGTCGTCGGCGGTAAGCTCACGAGCTCCGCAGCGGTCAGCCTCTTGTTCGGCACCACATGGTACCTGAAATTAGACAAGTAAGCATTTCCTCCGCCGGAGAAGATTGCGGTATCATCGAGTGCGAAAATCGTCATCGTTTTCAAGTCCGAGAGCTCGACATACTTCACGCGCAGCGCGAGGGAAACGACGTTGTATCCGGTGGCGCGGAGTCGAATAATAGCGTCCTTTAACATCAGGCGCATGATAAAGAGCGAAGGAGGCATTGATGACGTGGAGGCTAGAGATGGCGAAGGGAATGACAGTGACGTCATTCGCTCGACGTTGCATGAGAGCGGAGAGAGATGTGAGACGAAGCCTTGGAGACCGTGGATGACGACGAGGCCATTGTTGAAGATGTCAGGGCTCGTGATCTCGACGCCGTTGACGAAGACCTTATCCTTGTTGGTGGTGGTGATGGTGAGGCAGCGGTTGGGGGCTAGGGTTTCGATTTTGGTGCCGAAAGTTAGGGTTTGTAGGAAGCGGAGAGGGTAAAGGCCGGGGATAGAGAGCTCTTGGAGGAGGAGCGGGAGGGAGCAAGAGGGGCAGGTGAGGAGGGAAGCATCGGAGGGGGCGAAGATGGTGAGGGGAGTGGTGGCGGAGAGGTTGGCGGAGACAGTAGCGGTTGAGAGTTCTTGGAAGCCGAGTGTGGAAAGTATGGTAGCGAAGAGAGCGGGCGGATATGTGTGAGCTGGCGCTTGGAATGGGGTAGAGGAAGGAGAGAGGGATGGGGCAGAGCCGCCGTCTGTGGTTGCGGTGGCTGCGGAGATGAAGAGTGAGATGAGTAGGAGGAGGAGAAGGAGGACGAGGAGCTGGAATCGCAGAGGGATCGCCATTGACTTTGTGCAGAGAGAGTGAAAAATGTTATGAAGTGGGGTGGTTTTGCTTTGCGTGTGTATGTAATGCATATAACAGTGGTACGTAACAAACTAATGGAGGGAAATTGAGAAACGGAATTCTTGTTACTGGGAAGATTCTTGTTTGAATCACGTGATTCTTTGAAATCCCACTTCCACAGCACGACGTCGTTGTGCTGCATTTTGAGGTAAATGACTAATTATGTGGCTTATATTCATTTCAATTTTGTGTTTTTTTTTATATCTCACATTCATATAAATATTATATGTATATGATTAATTTTAAATATATATTTAAAAAAATATTTATACAACACAAAAATTATAATACAAAATCCATAAAGGGATCATTATGAGTTCTATCCTGAATTGGGCTCCCTTACAATCTAAGGTCCAATAGTATTATATTTGGGATTAATATCATTTCCTCTAAATAGAAATTTTAGATTATCATCTTGTCACATTTCCATCTCTTAAATTGTGCAAAGTGGTTTGATTAACCCGTTTTCAATTAATATTAAAAACACTTGCAATGCAGATTGAGATTATTAAAAGTGATGGTCCCTTTTCTCTTTGTTTTCTCTCAATAGATCAAGGTGCTCCCTCTTTTGTATTTTTCCCAATGGAAGTTATTTTTCAAGAACTTCAAGAGATAAAGATGTGCCTAAGTACGTTTTATTAATGATAAATATTACCATTATCATCTACCTCCACACAATATTGCTTCCTCAGGCTTTCGCTCATTGCGAAAAATTTCCCATTACCGTCTCTAGTAGGATTTTGGGTCGGATTTTAGTCCCAACGTGGTCAATCATCCTCTCGGATCAATTAGTGATCATCGCGTTGGTAAATTACCTCACCATCCTTCCTGTTTTGCTTATGCTACTACAATTTCCGGGTTGGTTATAATGGGTCCAAAATACCTTTACAAATATCCAACTCATAGCCCAATTGGATCCAATGAAGTTTGCTAACGAACTACTAAACATTTATAGGTTTCTAGATTTTCAAGTGATGTGTATTGTGTAATATTTGTTGGATCCAAAATGGGTCAAAATAGAACCAAAATGGGCCCAGAGATGATCAAATTTGGATTCACATATCAATTGGATCCAATTATAACCAACCTCCAAGATCCAACAATTGGATCCATCTAATTAGATAAATCTAACATCAAATTCTCACCCCTAATTTGTATGTACAAAATAGAAAAAAAAAAACTTTTATCATGTAAAATTCCGCAAGAACTTTTTTTGCATTCTTAGCTTATACCTACAACAGCTATGAATATAAAATACTAATTTTTTTCTAAAAAATTAATTTTTTTAAATGATGTAATCATCGACAATATTAGAACATGAAAGGGGATTCACTAGGTCCAACTGATATATGAAAAAATGAATTCTGCATGCAATGCCTCATAAAAGGAATTCAACTTGTACGTGTGGGAGCTTGTTAAAGACATCAAATATAAATGTATATTTTATATATTTTAAATTCACCTTGAACCACATGTGTAAATTTTTTTGGAGATTTTATAGGTTAAAGATTTTTATTATATTTGGGTCATTTTGAAAGAAAAGACGAGACTTTGGACCCTTTCAGAAGTAAGTTTTGCCCTGTGGCAGCTAGCAAATCTTAGGCTGTCTTGCAGCCAAAAGACTTTCGGCAACTCTTCACTAAACACCACAATTCCTTGGATTTTGGTGGTTCCTTCTTATTAGCACTTTTGTTGCAGCTTTCAAACCCCTCTACCTCAACACAGCCTGCTCCCTCCCCCTCCTCCCCCGTTCCCAACCACACACACACACACGCACAACCTCACACAAAGTAACACCAACAGAAAGAGTTAGAATGGATGAAGATAGAATAGGGCTGGTTTTGGCAAAAACCTCAGAGTTAAGGTCCAAGATTATTAACTGTATTCACAAAACTTCTAATGCGGAGAAAGAAGGTAAAGAAAGTGAGTCCAAAGAATCTGAAGCAAGCCCAGATGCAGAAAATCGGGAAGATGATAATGAGGAAGAAGCAGAATGTCTTTTCAGTATTAAAGATGCCCTTGAATCCCTTGAAGGCCAGCTGTCTTCTTTGCAGGTCTTTTATTTTGATTTTCTTTTCAAAGTTTGGATTTGTTATTTTTTGTGTTGCCATAAAATTTTAAGAGTCTTGTACAAAGTTCATAAATTTGCAATGTTTAAGTTCTCAATTGGGCTTTTGTTGTTGAGGGAAATGACATACAGCTATTCTAGGGTTTAGTCAATGGCTAGTTCTTGAAGGGTTTAACAACTTCCCCCCCGCTTTTTTTTCCCTCCTTTGAAAACTCAACTTTGTCTGTTTGAATTCCTTGCTTTTATGTTAGTCACACAGGTCTTCCTGCTTTCAAATGGCTGATAGTAGTTAAACTTGTTTTTGTGAAGAAGGTGTCATCTTGGTGCAAGTTTAAGGCAAAATATAAAAATTCCCTTTTTATGTTCTAAATATGTGGGTCGGTGATTAATGAATGGGAGATTATGATGCTGCCTGCCGAAAAAAATTAGATTCAGGTTGTACTTTAGCATTGGCTGGGTAGAAATCACTGATTTTAAAAAACAATTGAACTGGATTTCTGCTGTCATCCTGACCTATCAATGGAATTTCCATACACGGTCTCACATGATATAGGAAGGTCTATGGATTTAGATCTACCTTTGGGATTATATTGCAGACTGGGTTCTTCTGTTTTTAAACCTTTTCTCCATTCTGGTTGTGTGCCTGGTGGTTCCCGAAATAGAACATTTCAAAAGGTCAAAAGTACTTTCTACATGGTGCTTGTTTCCTTTTTGACTTCTTCAAGGAAGTTGGAGTTGGAAATTTTCTCCACTATCCCAGTTTCTTGAGACCATAAATCTCAATTCAAATGTCTTATTTTGCTAAATTCTTATGCTGGTGCTATTTTTACTGCATCTATGTAGAAGTGGTTCATAACATGGAATGTGTCGGAAGATGTAAAACATATGATCAAGGTGAAATCTTTGTCTGGTATTATGGTGAATATATTTGCATGATGTACGTGACAGGATTGAGTACTAGTGCTTGTTAGGCAAGAGGACAACTAGGTTATGTCCTTTTGTTTCTCTGCAATGCTTAGAGAAGTCCTCAGATTCTATTTTTGTTCCTAATTAGAAATATTCAGTCTCAAGAAAAGGGTTGAGTGGAGCTAAGGATCAGCTGCAGAAATCTAATTCCAGCTAACATAAGTCTTTGAGGGAAAACTTTATGAACTCTTAAGTCACTAAATGTGGGGCTTAGTATTCTTCCGAACTTGAGAATGGTTACATTTTCTGGAGGTTAGTATGGAACAAGCAAGCATCAGATGCCAATTTTGAAATTTGAGTGCTCTGATATTTAACTTTTCACATTTGAAACAGAAATCATGAGATCTGATATTTTAAATCCATTTCTCAGAGATGGATATTGATAAACTACCGACCATCACATAAACTTAGAACACGTGAAGCAAGATAGAAAGCTCACTAATACTAGAACTTATTGTACGAGATCCTTGATATCCCTCATTTTGAAATGAAACCTTTTATTTTTTATTTTTCATTTTTTTTAAACTTCATCTCAAGCGTACAATTAGCAAGTATTTTCTGCATGGCATAAAGTTGATACCATCTCAATTTTTTCTGTAAACTTCATGTATAATCTTTCGTGTACCAAAGAATTTAATGAGTAGTTTGTGCCATATGAACGAACTGATGTGGTATGATATTTGTAGCCTAATTTGTGAAACTTATGTATTCATGCCAGTCCAAATTCGAGTTAAAGTTTAACCCATGCTCTAAATCCTTGACATCACCAACAAGAAGCCAAGAGAAAGTTGTCCGGGTTGATTGAATTAAAATAACAAATAACGTAAGTGTGGGTATGATATAACTATAGTGTTTGTTGCAGAATATGCTTAAAAGATAAATCACTTGAAAAAAGTCGATGTAATAGTTATTTTTACAATTAGTTTGAACCTAAACTAAGAAATAGGTGTATATGCGATAGGCCCATAACTAGTGGTTGGTGTATTAAACATCCACTAAAAAATTCTTTAAGTTTAAATGGTGCTTTGCAAGTGATATATCTTCAATATATAGCTGAGGATCCGAGAAAGTGGATTCTCATCTATTTATGCAAGAGAACAACAAGAGAGGTTTTGAATGGGGTTTAAACTGATCATTAATCGCACTGTTATGTTCCGTTAACCAAGTTACATGGATAGGGATGAGAGAACACCATGCATAACAAATATATTGTGCCTGAGAGGAACTATGACCCGAAAGCTTCTGATTTTCTTTAGAATCCAAGTGCTCATCCAATTTTTAAAGTTGGATGAGCAGGACACCTCATGATAACAAATCTATTGTGCTCTGGGTATAGTTTGTGAATAGCTATATCTCAATATTAATTGTTTTCCACATATGAAAGAAGGTCCCAACATACCAAAATGAAATATTTGATAGTTCTATCATTTATGGTGTGTGGTACCTTCTTTCATTTGTGGCAAACTATCAAATATGATGTATAAGAATTACTGGTGCTCTCGCAATAGTTATATCTCAACACTGGTTATTTGTTACATATGATAGAAGGTATTTAATATGAATTGTGGTGCCTACACACAAAATGAAATAATATTTGATAGTGCTATCATTTATGGTGTGTGGTACCTTCTTTCATGTGTGACAAACAAGCAATTGTGATGTACAAGTGTCGCTGGTTACCCCCTGAGTGCCATAGACTTAGCCTATGCTGTATGATGAGGACATCAGAGCTGTTGGAGCATATTGCAGTACTGGAGCAAGTTTAGCTTCGTCGAGAGCCGCAGAACATTAACAATGCACATTATTTCAACAAGCCCTGTTCCCCTTTCCTTTTCTCATGCCTGATGGGGACAGCAGTTGGTTGAAGTACCTGGAGCCTAATTATATAGCCAGAACTCCTAAAGTTCTATGTTAATTTGTAGATAACTTCAGGGGTTGAGAGAGAAGTGATCTGTCATTCTTCATGAGTATTGCTTCCACTGAAGTAGCTTTATCAGGTTCAGGACTCAGACTTCTCGCTTATATTGCCATGAGTGTGCTAACAAGCTGATCTATTAGTTGGATACTTCTCAAGCTGAAGCTCAAACTTGAGTATAAATATTGGGGCCAAGACATATTAAGTTCACAGTTGAGCTTGGTTTCAGCATAACTAAAACTTGGCAGTGACCACTATAACGGGTTTTTATGGCTGCCTATTTAAAAATAATAGTCAAGTGTGAAAAGTGTATTGTTTGAATAATTGGTTACTATTTGATATTTAAGACAATTGAATATTAAGTGGATCAGAATATAACCATCAAAAGTCAGAACCTGCTCGTGAGCTTGAGCTATCATATCTTGGACTTTGCTTAGCTGGAATCAGTATTCAAGCACTTGGAGAGGCTAAGGTGTTATTTGAGCTGAGCTGCTTCAAAAAGCTTGCAATTTCACACTACTGTTTGAACCATTAGTTTCCAATGAAAGGCTAATTATAATTAGAAGTGGACTTAGTGATGCTTAATTAAGTAAAAGATGTACTGCATACAAAGATGTTTCAGATGAGAGGTGGATTCTACTGATTTATGTGCTTCTGCATCAGAATCAAATGTAACTCTGGAGTGTCTATGAAGTAAATGCAGCTTTGGTTCATGGAGAATGACATTTTGAAACCAGATTAAGTTCATATTTAGGTGTTTTTAGTCCCTTACTACCTATAACAACTGTATCATCCAACAGCAGTAAAAATAAAGTATCTGGTGTGGAATTGTATATTCAAATCTTGCACTCTATAAATCAAGTTCAAATAATATCTAATTTTTGAAAGGCAGTTTGAGGTAATTGCCATCAGCAAATAAGCTGGTTTAGTTTCTGTTTTGGAGGACACTAAGTGAATCACATTGAACACTTCTAACAAGTAGGTGGCTAAGAGTCAGACCCCTAATTCACATTAAATAGTTATGAAAGAGATGTTTCCTCATCAGATTCTCAGTATCCTTGATGTGTGACTTGACTTTTTTAAGTTGTGTATATGTGAGTTTTCTGTAAATAAATTTTTAAATTGCTCATATGTTTTGCTGGCTTTATCATTTCTTGATTTGAAGTGATCCCCAAGCAGCCACAGACATTTGCTTCCTACCAACATAAACTTTTGTTCTTTTCTTTTTTGAATATGAGGCTAAAGCTCCCCTTACTTCTTATATTACTTATTAGGCACTGCAGCAGCAGCAATGGTATGAAAAAGAATCAGCCTTGGCTGAAATTGAGTACAGCCAAAAGAAGTTGCTCAAAGAGCTGAAGGAATACAAAGGCAAGGACTTTGAAGTCATACATGAGGCAATTGCTTTTGCTAGTGAAACAGAGGACAACAATGATCTCCTACTTCCCCCATATCCAAGCCGACCTTCTAACTCAGTGGTCTCAGACAATGGCTATCTCTCGTCGTTCCCTTCGACGCACAAATTTGCTCAAAATGGGGGGATAATTGGTGGTTTAAAAGATATCCATGGTGTTTCCAAAAATCTCCTTGAATCAGAGAGAAATCAGACTCAATCTGGGCCAGCGGGGGCATTTAAAAGGGTAAAAGTCTTGATAGGTGCAGCAGCTAAGACAGCTCTAACTGTCGTTGGGGTTATCACTATCTTGAGTTTGGCTGGTTTTGAGCCAAGGCTGAGGAAACGGGATAATCAATTTAAGATTTTGGACTTACTGAAGCTGCAACGGAATGAAGAAAAGGGAACTACAATTGAGTGTCCACCTGGGAAGGTCCCTGTGATTGAAAGTGGTGAAATTCGGTGTGTTGTGAAAGAGAGAGTTGAAATTCCATTCGAGTCAGTTGTTGCTACTCCGGATGTGAGCTATGGGTGTGGATGAAATGAAATTTGTTTCCACTTACCTGAAAAAGAAAAAAGAAAAAAAAAAGGTAGGATTTGTTTATATCTTTTTGTATATTCCCGCATCTTTTGCCATACACTGTGTGACCGGAGTAGCATCATGGAAGTTTGAGGTTCCGATTATATAGTCATGTCTCTTACCTTTGCCCAAATTATGGGACAACAGATGCATGTTTTTGTGAGAGCCACGTATTGCGGAGATCTTTGGCCAGGGAAAATTAAAGGGCTTCTGGTTGCAAGAACGCCTTTGTGGTTCACTTGTCTAAATCCAGTTGCATATTGGAACTCTGCTCGAGTTTTTGACCAATCTACTTAGTCTTCCTTTTTCTTAACTTTTGTCAGCACTGAGCTCCCCGTTGCAGTTGATAGATTACTTGTACAGAGCAGGTTCAAAATGCTGTTTTCTTGTATTACTTCATTGATATATTTTCCGTGCTGGCATTGTAAGGCTACTTTCCTGCATCTTCAGCTGCTTCCACAAGCCGATATGAATTCTGGTGGTGCTGCATTTGACATATCATCAGCTTCTTGCTATTTGTCCGAGTGTGTTCTTGTCATCAGCTTTTTGCTATAAACTTGCGTTGGTGCGTGTAACTCTACAAGACCCCTAGCTCACTTTTGAGTTAATTTTACTTTATTCTCTGGATGTACTTTGTCCGGGAGTGGCTGATAGAATATAATATAGATCCCCATTTGAAGAAAATGGTCAAAGTACGTATTTCATTTGACCTCAGTTTCAGCCTTCCCCAGTAATACGCATAGTATTGGGCCATGACCAAAGAAAAAGAAAATGATGACACAAGTTGGCTCTACTTAAACCTGAAAGGCTAATCAAACTTCATCAATATATTAGTGCTCCAAAACACACACACACACACACACACACACACTTACTGCGCTTTTCAGAGTAGTTGTGCAACTCTTTGAACTTTAACTCTTCCTTCAATCATCAATTATGAGCATATTGAAAATCAATAATATTGGATCTATTACTGCCAAGCTACACTTCAATGGTAAATACTCCTCTACTGGTAAATTCTTCATGATACCTTTGTTCTCATTTTCTTACTGATGAAATCTTGCTTGCTAACTCTCCATTTGTTTCAGGAGCCTCAGCAGGCCCTTATTCCCATTGCTCAATTATCATCGCCAAGGATATCTCTAGGTTGGGATTTGCGTATCACCAGTCTGCCAGCTTATCATGGCTTAGAAGGGATGCTTCAGAGTGTTGTCTTGTTTTGAAAACTCCTGGGATCCCAAGAGGTGAGTTCAAGATCTGTTCACCAAGATTTTCATCTTTCTTTAATTATTTACTTGTATAAATTTATTTTACTCTACTTTGTTGGAGTTAAAGGCATGGGGAAGAGTGGGAGACTAGAAGTGAAAGCTTTTACTGAAGAGCAAGAAGCTTTGGTTACAAAATCATGGAATGTAATGAAGAAGAACGCTGCAGAGTTGGGACTCAAGTTCTTTTTGAGGTGATCAAATTCTTCTAACCTTTTCATGCCTTTTAATATGCTATAAACACACAAGAACACCAAAAATAATGATTCCTCCAGGTCACTTTTCATTAGAATTTAATTAATAAAGATGAATTTTTTGGATGAAATTTGCAGGATCTTTGAGATTGCACCGTCTGCCAAGAAGCTTTTTACATTCTTGAAGGATTCAGATGTTCCTTTGGAGCAGAATCCAAAGCTCAAACCCCATGCCATCACTGTTTTTGTCCTGGTAGGCCTTTTATTTTGTCATGATTTTCAAGTCTTATTTTTTTTTTTAAGGACTTTTCTTCACATATTTGTGTGTGTTATCCTCCAAAGACAGAGCAATAGATCATCTAGTAGTCATTAAACATCAAAGTTATTAAGTATCACCAAACCTTTTGGAAAAATCCTCACACATCTAAAATCAGATTTTGGTGAATTTGCTTCGTGCCTTGCCAAGATTACGCATTTTCTTCACATTTTTGTCTCCATATTTTGCCCATTAGATTGACTATTTTATGGGCATGAAATTTTGCAGACTTGTGAATCAGCCGTGCAACTTCGGAAAGCTGGCAAAGTCACTGTAAAAGACTCAACTCTCAAGGATTTGGGTGCCACACACTTCAAGTATGGTGTGGTTGATGAACACTTTGAGGTACATAATTCGATTCTTTGATTATATTATATATGTCAAGAATTAGAAAAAATGGGACTTGGTTAATTAATCAAAATGGTTTTCAGTAAATATGATTATAGAAGCTGTTGAAAATTTGTGGAGTAGGTTACAAAGTATGCCTTGCTGGAAACTATAAAGGAAGCTGTGCCTGAAATGTGGTCGCCGGAGATGAAGAGAGCGTGGGCCGACGCTTACGATCAGTTGGCGGCGGCAATCAAGACGGAAATGAAGCCGCCTTCTTGAAAAAATGTTGTGTCCTCTATCCAGTTCAATAAATTTGTTAATTATCGTAATTTTATTATCAAGTTGAATGATTTACTTTGTTACCTCGAAATTTCCGTCAAAATTTTCTATTTTAAATTAACGTTTGATTTTGTATATAGACTCGCTAGTTGAAAAATAAGATTGTGTTTGGAGGAAAGGATTTAAATTTAATGGGAAAATTTCAAACGACTCTTTATAGGATGAATTTGAAATCTACCATAATAATTTTAAAAATAACTTAAAAAAAATTTAAGAATTTAAAATTTATTAAATTAATAGATTATTCAAATAAAATGAATGAATTTATTATTATATATTAAATGAATCCTAAGAAATGTAAAGAAAACAAAACTATGATAGTTTGCAAGAATTTACTTTTTGTGAGACAAGCCCATTTATAAAAAGTTCAATTTGGGTATAAAAGTCTAGCAAGTAATTGGGCTTTTAAATTTTGAGCAAACCCGCCTTGTTTTTTGTGGGTCCTGCGATTGGTAGGTTTCCTTCTTTCCAAATGTTTACTCCTCAAAGTTTAAAAGCCCGCTGATTTCTCGAAACTCAAATGAAAGGCTGGTTGTTCTTTCTCTAAAAGAAAATGTAATTAGGAAATTTTCATAAATGTTGCTCATGTAAAGTCCTGACCTAATGAAATATCAACTTCACCTTATGATTGATTTATGCTGCTGGTGATCTAGAATCTTTATTAAAAAAGATTTATTTTGTTCTCTGATGATGTTAAAATTTTTAACAACAATCAAGAATTCTAGATTGAACAATTTGATCACGATCACATAAATGATTAACATGCAAAAGGTTGGAGAGTGCCCAACAAAAATATTTCGACACGTCAGTAAGATAACAAGAGCTTCAATCATTCAATCAATATAAGTATATTAGTTGTGCGTAAAAATATATCATACATTTAACCACCTTTTTTATAATAGTATGTTATAGTGGTAGAATTAAAAGATGACTCTATTACGTTGTAGGGATAAGACCAATCTCCACGCAAAGATAAGGTTGATCCACTAAAATTAAGCTCATTAGTGAAAAAACATCTTCTGTCCTTTTTCAAGAGTCCTAATGTAATCAAAGCATGATCCATTTCTATTCCCCAAACATAGCCCTGCTGGGTTCACTTAGATCATTCTCAACTCAGGCATCTCAGCTCGGATATCTCAGTCTGATATTAACTACTCTAATCCAGCTCAAACATAGACAAAGTTAAGTCTACCATCCCATCATTAATCAATAACCACCTAAGTTCAGAGAATCTAATATTACTCATAATTCCAGTCCAGATTCAGCCCAGTCAGGCCCATTGGGGACGAGGCAATACCATACCACATTATTCTCTATTTTCCCTTTTTTTGCATTAATATGTGCATGTTGTTTTATTTTTGTTACCAATTATTATGGCATATTTGGACCATCACTTGGTGTTTATATTTGGTATTTTAGGCCAAATTTAATATTTTTTATTTATTTGTCATTTTTCTACTCATCTTTTGTTTTTGTATCTTTGTCGCTTTTTTTCCTAATTTGATTATTTAATAATTTTTTTTCTTTTTTTTTTGTTTTTGCGTAAGCAACACAACACCAGTGCTAATGTATCTTGCTTTGTTGGAAGCAATATGTTCAATTATCTTTTAAATTTTATAAAAAATTACTAACTACTACTAATAAATGATTAGTTGAATTATGCTAATAATCAATTCTTTTTATAGGCCTACATTTACAAGAATCTATAGGCAAAAGTCAACTATGGAGTTTCATTCCATACCCTATATAGTTGTATTTTGTTCTTCTATGTTTTGGATGTATTATACACTTCCGAACTTAAATTTAATTTTTATACTTTCTATAAACTCATTTGGATGCATAATGTCATAATTGAAATAATTTACATTTGTACATCTATTATGTAATATGCAATAATGGAAATAATTTACATTTGTACATCTATTATGCATCCAAAAGTGCTCATATAAGTACCCATAATCATTTTTCTCAAAATTGTTATAGACAAAAGTTGAAAGGATAATTAATTTCAATATTACTAATATGTTAACAATATATTTGCAGATTCATACTGCAAAACTATCGGGACTTAATATGGTCTTATTATTTATAATAATTCTTCCATCATTTTTCATTTAATCATTTTTTGCTGATTTCAAATGTTCTTGAATTTCTGTTGGTCATATTACAAATACTAACCTTTGTAGCCTTTCGGAATGCACAACCACAAGCGGCCATTTCATGGATTTTTTTGTTTTGACTTTGTAGTATAAGTATATAATGAGATATATGTACAACTTGAGTTATTGAGCTAGAGTGATTATCAAATTTTTATTTTTAGTTGTTTCTCATTTCATGTATCTTTTTTAATTGTTTCTCATTTCCTTTCTAAGGCAATTTAAATTTTCTTCCAAAAAAAGAGTTCAAATTTCCAAATTAACGAGGATTTTTTTAAAAAATTTAATATTCCACTGTAAGTGATAACCAATGAAAATCTTTTAATATAATTAAGAAATTCAAAATTTAGTCAAAATTGACTCAATTATAATCAAGAATTCCCTTACATAGACAGATTTCCAGATTCATATAATAGCTTATTTCAATCTCATTCAATTAAATTGCCATAGTTTGTTCAATTTCCAAAACCACATTGCTTCTATTAATCGATTACAAATTGGTTATGTATTAATTGATTTCAAATTGCTAGAATTTGCTCAATTTCAAAAACCAGATTTTTGCAAAGTTGGCCCAAATCAAACTATTTCATCTATAAAATCAATGGAAAGGCAAAAAGTATCATATCAAAGTCCAAATTCAACAAGAAATATGAAATATACCATGAGTAAGTATTTGTTACATTTTTTCATCCTTTCAACTGTCCTTCTCCAAGCAACGGCATCGGAGAAACGTAAGTGTTTTTTCTCACGAGATTATACGGTTTATGTTGTCAACCAACTTCCTTCAAATTCTCCACCGCTGTTGTTGCATTGCGCTTCTGGAGATGATGATTTAGGAAATCATACACTTACTGTTGGTCAGAATTTTAATTTTGACTTTTGCATTAATTTTAAAACCTTATTCTTCTGCCATCTTTGGTGGAATGGAAAAACCCTATCTTTTGATGTTTATAATAGTTTTTGGCATACGAAAAGCTGTCCTAAAGGAGTATGCGACTGGGTAGTAAAGAGTGATGGTATATACCTCTCAAAATATTATCCTCCAAAAGAGTTAATAAAAGAGTATAATTGGTAATATATAGAAAACGGTTCAATCTGTGGTTGGATGCTGCTTTTTTCAATCAAGAGGGTGTAGTTGATATCCTTTTGTTAATTTCTGAGATTGTAACTTCAGAATTCAATAACATTAAATTAAATTAAGATTTCTATTTTTGTGATGATTTCATACTTAAACAATTACTTTCTTCGTGTCATTTTTGGATTATTTTTTTGTCCAAATGCAGTTTGTCTGTTTGTTTTTTGTATTTATGGTCTGTTTAATATAAGTACTCGTAAAAAATACAAACGTGTTTTAAGCAAAATCGCATAAGAATAAAAGAACCAATGTATTTAATACATCCTATAATCTCGTTCGACGTATTTACATAAATCGTATATTAGACAAAATACAAACGCCTTGGAGGTTTTCTTAATGTACGATGTTGGTCCACGGTCTAAAATACCAAGGAAATCAATTTTTGATTAAAAAAAATATTTTTATTTTTGGGTATGGTTCAAGCTGGAATAGACAAGTAGAATGATATAATCTACACTTATATGTAAGTCACAACTTAAATTTTAAGCAACGTTTAGTTAACTAGAATCTGTCACAATTTATTTTCCACTATTTAGATTTAATCACAAGAATTTTCTAGTACCCTTCAAATTTTTGGTGGAAATTTTAGCATATTTCGTTTCTTTTATGTAAAAAATTATTGTGTATTTTTTCATAAAACATATGTAACACAAACGATAAAAATACGAGAACATCCATATAAGGTTCTTATTATATGACCTTCACTATAAATTGAGTCAACAATTCCCTTTCTATAATATATAATGTAGATATAAATATATTTCTAGATTCATATAATTTGCTTGCATTAATCTCATTCAAAATAATTGCCACAATTTGCTCAATTTCCAAACCCAGATTTTTTGCAAAGCCAGCCCAAAGCAAACTGTTTCATCCACAAAATCAACAAAAATGTCAAATCAAAATCTAGATTTCACAAGAAACATGTATTGTACTGTATCATGAGTATGTAACTGTTATAATTTTTAATCCTTTCAACTCTCTTTCTCTAAGAATGGCAGCAGACAAATATTTTTGTCTTTTTACATTAAAATATGTGATTTATGTGCTCGTCGAACTTTCTCAAAATTCTTTCTCATTGTTATGCATTATGCATTGGGGACGACGAACTATGAAATCACACTTTCGATTAGGATTTTCACTTTGATTTTTGCATTAATTCAAAATATTGTTTCTGCCATCTTTGGTGGAGTGAAAAAAACGTGGCTTTTAATGTTTATAATTATAAATAGCCTATGCAACGGGTGTTGATGAAGTATAGTAAAAAATCTAACAAAAAATATCATAAATAATATAAAAAAAATGACTCAATATATGGCTCGATCATCTTTTTCCAATGAGGATTGTGGATTGGATATTCTTTACTAACTTGGCAGATTGTGACATCAGAATTCAAATTGCATTCAATAGAAAGATTAAGATCTCTATTGTTTGTGATTATTTCATATTTAAGCAATTAATTTCTCCGTCTGACATTTTTGAATTATTTTCCAAATGCAACTTATTTTGTGTTGTACGTGTGGTCAGTTTAAATTGGACCTACATATTTTGTGGATCAGTTTTTCTTTTCTAGGTACTTTATTAACGTTGAATTTTGTAACATCAATACATCACTTCTCCATTAAGTGAAAATTAGCATTGAAATTTGTGATTGAATGATGTATGAATTTTGTCTACTTGTGTGTGATGTTTATCTAGGTGTGAGAAAAGTGTGATTGGATAAGAAAAATATAAAAAATTTGTCAAGTTAGATTCTTTATCTGCAAAATATAATGATAATTAATATAATATAATAAAAAATACAAAAATCTATAATAGAAAATCATATTCACTTAAAGAATACTAAGATAAGAAAGAAATTGGGGTATGATTATTGATATAGGATCACTCATTTCCTCAAAACTCTTAACTATAAGTCAATTGTAACATGCGTAACAATTCAATATGTAATTAATCGCATAATTTTTAATAATAAATATTGACAGTATTTATAGTGATAATATGAGTATATTTGTGATTTTGGGCCTCATAGTTTTAATGAATTTAATTAAAGTATTATAATTTAATTTTGTATATTAATTTTTGAATATCATTAATTTGACCTATCAAATTTTACCTTTATTTTGATTCATAATTCGAATGTATTTCTTAAACTTAAGCCATTGACTCTGTTTTGGGCTTGGACCAATTATAATTACACGGTAATGCAAATACCGCATCAGCACCGGACTATATGATAAGGGACAAACTCTTGTTTGACAAAATTCAGCAAAAGGAAGAGACATCCTATCATAGGTTTTTTGACTTTGTATTCGTTGAACAAGAACATCATTCACTATTAATTTAACGATGCTGTGTTTTTTTAATTTTTTTAAAAAGAAAATACTATTTCAGACAAAGTTGGATCAAACTCTAATAATTGTCTAACAATATAATTACATTTGATTTATAACTAATTACTTATTGTTTTGAAATGAGTGCGATTGCTATGTTTGGTTTCATTTTTTAAAAAATTATTTTCGTCTTTTGGGAATAAAATTGCATACGTTTAAGTATATTTTCAGGGAATGATATTCCCAAAATAAATTTTTATTTTCCCAAATCTTCCTCTCATCTTTATATATTTCAACGTTACATCAACTCAAATATATATTTATGTATATTTCAATTATTACAAAAACAAATAATATATATTCATATTTACGATAATATAAATATTTTTTATTATTATTACTTCTATATAATAAAAAAGTAAAATATTATAAAATTTTAATATGAGACCATTAATAAGATAAATCTATACAAAAAAAAAAATGTAGAAAATATAAATTCAAATATGATACGCATTCAAGTATATTTCATTCCCAAAACATTCTTCAATTCCACTTCAAAATACATTCCATGAAGTATTGCTCCCAAAACATGCAAAATAACACCAAATACGGCAAGATTTTCAAGAATTGGGGATATATTTTCATGAACTTTATATGATGAGAACATAACAGGACAATTTATTTCCTTTCAAAACCCGATCATAACTTCTTTCATTTCATATTCAGAGGTTACAGGTATATTGATAATGTCATCACAATATATATAATGTGTATTAATTATTAATTAAATAAAATATAAAATAAAATATTATTTTACAATAAAAGATTTCAAAACATGCATTAAAACCTCGTTATCCTGAAAAGCATAATAAGCATTTCTGCATATCGATAAGTGTCGAAACTGGCGGAGATTAGAATTTAATTAAAGGAAAAAAAAAAAAAACAAGGCTTTATCTTATCGAAATTCTATCTATTTTATTTTAAATCAATAACATCACTTACTCTTCGCCTATTGCACTTAACTTTGCTACAAACTTGCGTCCCTTGGAACCACCAGCTCCGCCCTTTCCTCCACCCCTTTCTGCACACCCTCCGCCACCATCCGCCGCCAGCAGCGGCCTCTCCTTCTCCCAGAACAACATCACAGGCTCAACCTTTCTTGACCCAGAACAACAGCATCCAGTCATCCGCTCATCATCATCTCTACTCTTACTGGCAAGGGCTACGCTCGCTTTCAAGGCCAAAACCGCCATGTCCTCCGCCTGCAGCCGTTGGCTCCGCCATCCCAGCGGCAGCTCAAAGTAGAGCTCGCCTGGCTGCAACACCTCGTCACCGCCCATCACCGCCGCGAATTCGTCGAATTCCATCCCCTCGGAGCTGCATATGAAGCAATCAGAATTTTCTTGCAACAAAAGCGAAACCTTAACGGGCCACGAAAATTCTTGAAGCTGCCCATCTAGGAGAACCAATTTTGCCGGACAGTGGACCTAGACTCGCACGACCTGCAATTTCCCATAATTTAGGGAGAACAATTAAGAAATTTTATTGAAAAATTATGATAATTAATTATACTATATAAGTTTATGAAGAGAGATGTATGTATGTATGTATGCATGAAATATTCAAACATTTCATTGTTGTCACGTAGTTTTGCCCGTCGCTTTTTGGACTTAATTTCGGGAAGACCAAGTTTGATTGCTATATCAAGTGCTTATAGTCAATATTTTGTTAAAATATCAAAATCATCAATCTATTTGACTTATTACTTTGGTGGTGCACTTACTTTGCTTGTCCATTATTTGTAAATTCTTCAATTTTTTAAATTTTTTTTTAACTTATGCTACACCTTAATGAGTAGGTATAAAAGTGAATGAGAGTGTAAGGGTAAGGGTAAGGGATGGATGGAATTAGAAAATAAAAATGGAGAGACGAGATTTATTTATTTATTTAAAAATAATAAATAAAAAAATATTTTTAATTTTATAGGAGAGACAAAATTTTAAATTTAATAATTTAATGTATAAAATTTATACTAATTTTAAAAAATTTAGGGAGTTGAGGGCATGGCACCGCCACCCCCTAGCTCCGTCAGTGTAAGGCGCTTTAAAGAGAAATTAGAAATTAGATTTTTTTTGTTTTTTTAATGTTTAATTTTTGATGATCTAAAATTTCATACCTCCTACTTATAATGCTATTTAAGTACGTTGTGAATTATTGGTAGGAAATATAATGATATTACAAAATAAAATACTAATATTATTGTGCATGATCTAATAATTCAAAGTCTCATTTGAGTAATATCCAAATAAATGGAATGACGTGAGTAATTATATCAGAATTTCTGTAATCTCAAATATAAAGGAGATTAGTTAGTCGTTAGTTTTTTTTTTTTTTTTTTTTTGTCTCATGATAATTGTGGACTTGAGTTTTTCAATTAAATGGAACAATTATTTTTTTTAGATAATTATTTTCTCTATTTCTTATTAATTGTTTCTTAATTTATCATGAAATTTATTTTCCAACATAAAGGCCCCATTAAAATGCTGTCTGCAACTTACAAGGCAACTCTTTGTCTAGGACCAGAAGACATGCAGCATAACTTTGGCGGCCTTTGGGCTTAAACAACAATGGAATATTATATGAAAGATTGATTAAAGAAGTAATCAACAAAGGTTAGACTTTGTCTGGATGAAGGTATTTAGATTTCAAGGAACATTTAGAACTAAAAAATTAAATGACTATGATATTAGATATTTCAAATCCATCACAATAACAAATAAAATATCTCAAAGTTAAATTCAAACTAGCCCAATAAATTTATTATTATGAATTTGAAATTTTTAAATTTTAAATTCATTTATTCAAATGCAACCTTAATAATTACTGGTTAAAAAGCCAAAATATTACTGGTATTATGCTAATAATAATGGATAATCTAAGAGATAAGAAATAGAAAATTTCAACATGAGATATGATCCGCTTAGGCTCGATAAACTAAATTTAAAAAGCATTTACAGATTATCGATTGAATGACAAATGACAGTTATGACCAATAAGTTAAGTTTATGGAATCCACAAATTATTAAATAAATTGGACATTAATACTTAAATTAAGCCCACTAAAGCTCTAAGTCCGAAACTCACGAAGATCCACGTATATGTTTATAAATACCCCAATTTTCATAATTAAAGGATACATAATTGATTAAGCATTTAACAACTCTCAAATTTTTTGAATTATTTTCTCTATTCCGGATATGATTTGAGCGTCGGATAATTTCGTTAGACAAACCCCCAACATTCTTAATAATTTGTTATCACACAGACAATACCCAATCTGCCAATTTAAGTTCACATGAGTACTATTAATTGGAGTCATACAAGTAACAAACTTAGTGATTTAAGAGATTTAAATTCCAAATCATACAAATCCTGGCTACATTACAGATCTTCAAATAGAGTGTATAATTTGAATTCCACACCCAACACATTTACAAACGTGCGATTAATTAATAATGTAATCAGCTTCAATCAACCCTCATTAAACGCCATCTACGTGTAAGAAAGACCATCGATGTTCATTAATAGCCAAGAGATTGCAGTCAATTGCTTCAGCCTACATTGGAAAATTGAAGTGTCCCATTGAAAAGGGAAGTCCTCTCTGTCCGAGTTAAGTCGTCGAATTTGATCTCTTTTCTGATTTGTTCACAAAGGATAATGTTATCGTACATCAACAATAAAATTGCCATATCTAGATTGTTACTTTAGACAATTACATTAATTTATCAAAATTAATTCAAATAAGATTTAAATTAAATATACAACATAATTACGAAAATCTCTATTCAAATAGACAAATGCCCCCGTAAATAGGATTCAAACTCCCTTCTTAATTGAGTAATCTTAGTATCTTAATATTACTAGAGATATGATAATGGATTGGATTTGGGTTGAATTTAATTCGAATTTATTTGGATTCGATACTTAATCCGTTAAAATTTTTGAAAACTCGCCCCAAACTCAGACTCAATGAGTAAAACCGTTTTATAATTTAAAAAATATTAAAAATTATATATTTTTTAAAATAATACTATTAAAATAAAAAATTAAATAAGTAGAATTTGAACAGAATCCAATTTAAAATAAAAAAAATTCAAGATTCAATCCAATCCAAACTCAAATTTAAATTCATTTATATTGTTAAAATTCAAACCAAAACAGGATGATGTTGTATTGATCCGAACTCATTATTATTCCTAAGCACCTCAATCTTTCAATAGTACCTATGATGCGATAAAATGGACAAACTTCTCATTTTAAAAAACATTGTTACTATGGACGAGAAGAAGGCGAGAAAAGCAATAATCAGTCAATGCCCATAAAATTTACGATTAAAATATTCCCAAAATTTTGAAATTCACTTATATAAATAACAAAAAAAAAAAATTAAAAATCTTTTTTTGAGAAAAATTATGATAATCCAACGATTATGTCTAGGATTTTAATGAAAAATATCATCAAAAAATACTAATTAGATAAAGCACCACTAATGAAACAAACTCAACTATATAAGTACAACAATAATTCTAAAATTAAATAATTATATTGCATTTTAAATTCTCTAATTTAATTTTTATTTTTCATCGATTTGTCATTCAAATATCAAATATAATAGTTAAAGAAAACAAGAATCCTTGTCATGTAAATAAGCCAAAGAAAGAACATCATTTTTTTTTACCTTTAGTCAAAAATTAATGAAACCTTATACCACAAATCTCTCATAAGATATATATTTAAATGTACATTAATTTTGATTGACATAATAATTGCTTATTGACATAAACACATGAAAGTAACTTATTTTTAATATTTTTTGGTTTTAAAATGTGTGCTTTATTAAGACTATTTGGACATCAAGTGGCCCACTACACCAGCAATGAGGGTGGTGGGATCTCCTAGAACCGCAGACACCACAAACTGCAGAGCCAGTCCAGCCACCTCACAGCATTTCTGCGCTTTCCCTTTGCTCTTCGTGTGATTACTGTGAGTCTCCAGTGTGGCTTTCAAGCTGGGGATCCGGCTCTCCGATTTCCTGCTGCCGGTGTAGTAGTTCCCCCCTGCACCGCCACCACTCCCGTCGTAGAGTTCGTGCCAGCTGTCCACCAGCATTTCCTTCACGCACGCCACGTGGAGGTTGTACTTCTTGCAAGAGGATCTGTAGCTCCAGCTCCTCCCCTTTCTCCCGCACCTAATTACAGATTATTTCACACTTCGTGATTGGGAGATTATTTGGAGTATTTTCGACAAATACGATGCAATAATTATTCATCATATAATAAATAAAAAAAAAAAGAATTTTGAGTATATTTTTCTACAAATAAATTCCTATTTATATCAAAAGTATAGCGTATTTTTTGAATATAACTAGGCCAAGTTATATTACATGATACAAATTTTGGACTATTGATGATTTATTTTCAGTTATTTTATATATTTTTCTAATTTGATTAAGAAACAATTCGAACGAAACTAGTCACATTACAAATCAGTTAATATATATTCACGAATTAGTTAGAGTGGTTTGCAAAAAAAATTAAAAAACTTTAATTTATCTACAATAGTAATAAAAAATATAGTAAAACAGTCATCATATATGCTTAATATAAAAATTTCAAAATTCACACTTCGCAATAAAGAATTATACTTCCCCGTCCCAAAATTATGAGTCAGTTTGTATAATTAACTGATTCATTTATTTTTTTAAAGTGTAATACTGAATAATTTCAATGTAATTAAGTATATTGAGTAATATACCCAAATATTAGGACAAAATTTAATAGTATTACAATTATAAAATAGAAATAAAATTTAATGTCAATCAATTTAATTTCACGCAATTGGTCGCGTGACAAATTATAATTTCCTCTTATAAAAACATAGGTAGTAATTTTTTGAAAAAATTGGGGAAATGAGATTGGTTACTATGCCTGTGACAGGGCGCGCTAACTGTTCTGTACAAGTACAGTTTGATATCGCCGTCGTCGAGCACCGTCGGCAGCTTAGCGCAACATGGGTGGAGATCAAACCCACACGACTTGCAGTGGTACACGAACCCCGTCACGGCCTTCTCGCACGCGTTACAGTAACGCGCCTCCTGTCCCGGCGGCCGGCTGAGGAACTGGAACGAGCACTTGGTGTAGAAAGGGTGGGTGATGGAGGGGGAAGGGATCGCGCAATGAGTGTGGAGGTCAAAGTCACAGGCGGCGCCGCCGCACTTGTAGGACGAGCCGATGCCGACTTCCTTGCAGCCGTCGCATTTGAACGGCGCCTCGGTGTAGTGGAACTTGAGGCTGTGGTTGGGGTGGCTGAAGTGGGAGATTTCACTGTATTTCATGGTTGGTATGGGGGCGGCGTAATAAAACTTGGCTGGTTAATTTATAAAGGTGGTGGTTTAATTCTTGTCCTTCTTGCTAATCTTACGGATATTATGATTATAAATGTTGTTGGTTAACTAATTAAGGTTGTTAATGGCTTGAAGTTGAAGCAATTGAGGAAATAAGGTTGGAGGTGGTGGTTATAAATTTTTAGTTGTACATCTTGATGGGGGTGGGGGTGGGGGTGGGGGTTGAGGTGGGTGCATAAGGCATAAAGCACATAAGAATGGGAATTTTCACTTTAAATGATTTCTACATCTACCATTATTTTTATAATAGAATCACGGTAACTCCAATCAATTTAATAAAAAATAATTTTATTTTTTATTTTATTATATAAAATAATAATTTAATAAATTAATTATTATGTAATATATTTTTAAAAAATTAATTAAAAAATATTTAATAAAATTTAATATTCAAATAATCACGTATATAATAAAATATTAGGTTTAAGACTTTAAATTATTTTAAAAAAATAAATATAAAAAAAATAATTTTAATTAATTAAACTATAAAAATAATTATTTAAAATTAATTAGACCAATCTGATCGTCAATTCACAGTCGAATTAATCCGAGGGCTGATCCGATCTGTTCCGAAAACATTGCTATATACCATATTACGTGCAATAATTTTTATGTATAGTTGGTTTCAGTGGAGTCCAAGGTGGCATGAAGAACAAATCCCTTGGTTCAAATCTTTATACTTCTCTCACCCATCACTATAAACTTGAAAACATAAAGAAATTCCAATTAGCATAACTAGAAGCAACTTTAGTATGCTTTTTCTTCTATAGAATCTCTACTTTCACTGTTCAAGGAAAAATGTATATATAAAGTCTTGGTCAGAAACCAAACATTATCGTATACTCTATGACAGAATTAAGAAAAAGAAGATTGGTTTAAAGAAGGCACAAAACAGAACTATTTCTTGATTACGAAACAAATGTTTCTTAACTTAGAAAAAGGAGTATAAAGAAGGAAAAGCATACACAAATATTAAGTGTTAAAAACTGTTAAGAGTTTCTTCTTCCACATGCTAAAACACAGTAGAAAAAAAAAAAAAAGAATCACCAATTGTTTAAGCAATCTCTTTACAGAATCACTCAAAAGATGACTCAAGAGAATCTGGCTTTAAAGGTCAATATATACTAAATGTTGGATAAAAAGGCATCAAATAATTAAGTTTGTGTTTCAACTAGTGTTTCTTTTTTTCCTTTTTCATTCTTTTTGTTTCTTATGGTGTGGAAAGAAACGTGGAATAAATTTTAATGAAACTACAAGTGACATGAAAAGTGATACATGTCATAACAACACCATCAAACACACAACTTTTCCTTGGGGAGTAGTTTTAAGTTTGAACACTATTTGAGATTCTTACATTATTAGTGTTGAGTTTTGATCCAACAAAAATTTGGTATGATACGGGTTATAAGGTAAACATTTATTGTTGATTATTTGAATATAATTAATCTCATAAACACGTATTATGAATCCAAATATTAAAATTCAAGTGGAATAGAAAAAATAAAAAATAATAATTTAAAGCCATATAAGAGTATTTCGATATATCCAACTATAACTCAACTTCTAATTGGACAAGAATCCATTCTTATCACAACTATGATCAATGGTCATGTTCAAATTAGATTCAATTCTCCTAACATTTTGTTTTCTAAAATTAACAATTGGATCAAATTTACAGATCAAGATGGGCAATCGATATCGGCCCATCCTCACTTTGTGCATAAATCTTGAGCCTCCACTCATTTGGCTTTTTGCAATCCCTCGTCAAAGAGATTCGATATTGATTAAATTTGGACTTAGTAATTAATGGAGGTTTTCATACTATGACTACTCAACGGTATAACCTTATCAAATTCTTACATTTAACCAACTCACTTTCCTAGTAGCTCGACCCAACTAACCAGGCCCAAGTTCTTAAAGCCAATCCTATAGCATCAGTGAGTTATAGTGTTGGCAATTTGCTCCCAATTTGAAACTTTGTGCTCAGAGGGAATATTAAAAAGGGCAACATGAATCTGATTCAATGTTTTTACTTTTACATCACTCATCTACTAAATGATTATAAACAACCTAGTATTTCCTGAATTCTTATTATTAAGCATTATCACATTATTCTACATATCTACCTAGTTTCTTGCAAAGGCTATATGCACTACTTGTCAATTTAAAATTATTTTAAGAGTTTAAATTAATTACTTCTTAAATACATGTGAGTGAATGATAAAAAGTGTGATAAAAGATTTTTAGTGACTCGATGTTTTGATACTCTCAAAGTTGGAGATTTTTTGAAGACAATCTCAACATGGAAAATCTAAGTGACACTGATATGTTTATCAAAATTTAAATTTGTTCCATCAATTTTTTTAAAATTTTTAAAGATTTGAATTTGAAACCGAAGTGAGGGCACTACGAGAGGTCAAGCCACCCACTCTCCACTTACCATTTCTTTCCAAGTCTCCCATTTCGAAAAATCGTGCATCCAGTCTGTTCGATGAAATTCCTGACAGACATCAATGGCGCTTCAAAGAATTTTCGAAAGTCCCTTCCCTTCTTTTCACTCTTCCCAAAGCCCATCTCATTCTCTTCATCACCAGCACCACTTTCGGGCGTCGCTTTAGTGTCCGCCGCCGTCTCAATTCTCAAACACCACCGCTCAAAATCCCGGTGGTCCCACCTCCGCTCTCTCATCACCGCCACCAAAGACAACCGCCTCACCCCATCTCAATTTTCTCAAATTGCCCTTCAACTCCGCAACAATCCCCACCTGGCTCTCCGGTTTTTTCACTTCACTCTCCACCACTCTCTTTCCTCTCACACTCTCTTCTCCTACGCCACTGTCATTCACATTCTCTCCCGCTCAAGGCTCAAGTTCCATGCCCTGACCCTAATTAAATCAGCTATGTGTGCTTTCTCTGAAGCCCAGCAGGCAACCCCGTTTGCAATTCTTGAGGCACTGATCAAAACTTATAGAGCTTGTGATTCAGCGCCATTTGTGTTTGATTTGTTAGTCAAAGCTTGTTTAGAGTCAAAAAAGATTGATCTTGCGATTGAAATCTATGCAATTTTGAAGTCAAAGAATGTGTTTCTGAGAACTAGTACCTGTAACTCTTTGATTGAATTGGTTTCAAAAAGTCGAGGTTGTTTTGCTGGGTACGATTTGTATAGGGAAATCTTTTATCTTGAAGTTGATAATGTGGGTAGAAATGGGAGATGTGATAAGGGCGTTTTTCCGAGTGCAAATACATTTAATGTGGTTATGGTTGGTTTTTATAGAGAAGGGTTGGTGGATAAGGTCGAGGAGGTGTGGAAAGAATTGGTGAGAGTTGGCTGCGTGCCAAATATCTATAGTTTTAATGTGTTAATGGCAGTGTATTGTGATGACGGAAGAATGGAGGATGCCCTGAGGGTATGGGAGGAAATGGAGGATAAAGGTTTGAACCATGATGCAGTGGCATATAATACAGTTATTGGTGGGTTTTGCAGATTTGGAGAGGTTGGGAGGGCCGAGGAGATTTATAGGGAAATGGTGATGAAAGGTGTGGAGAGTACTTGTATTACTTTTGAGCATCTTATAAATGGTTATTGTAAAATTGGGGACTTAGATTCTGCGAAGATGTTGTATAAGGATATGTGCAGGAAAAATTTTAGTCCAGAGAGTTCAACTGTTAATGTTATTATTAGGTCACTTTGTGATAAGAATGAAATTTCTGAAGCAGCAGAGTTCTGGAGGATGGCAGTAAAGAAGCATGAGGCTGTTCTGGAGAAGGAGAATTACGAAAACTTGATAAGGGGTTTGTGTCAGGACAGAAAGATGGAAGAGGCTTTAAAGCTTCAGGCAGAGATGGTAGCGAAAGGGTTTGAACCAAATTCAGAGATATATGGTGCATTCATTGATGGGTATGTGAAACAAGGGAATGAAACAATGGCCAGTAAGTTGAGGAAAGAATTACTTTGTAAACAAATGTCCTAGAAGTAGAAGCAGGTGATGATATGATAAAAAAAATGCAGCAGCTTTAAGCACAATGGCTTCTCCATAATGCACAAATTTCTCCACTTAAGCAACGGTGATTTCTAGGAGCTTGATCTTCTTCCATTACCTCATGTTGTAAATTTTGTGACAACTTCCTAAATTTTCTGAGTGTATGTTCCGATAAGAAGCGAAGATGTTGGTTGTACCTGTATGATATAAATCTTCTGATGACGAACATAATATCTGATGGTGATTCTTGATTTTAAAAGGTAATAGAGATACTAGATGCCCGGTGGACTCCTCTTTCTACTGGACGTCAAAGGTAACTCGCTATAACTGCTGAAATTTACTAACTACAACTGTTATGTGATGTCTCGTGTGTATACCTTACCTTATTATTTTGAGTTGAGATATACTTGAGCTTTTTCATACCAGCAATTTTTAATATTATAGTCTCTGATTGTATAATATAATAATAAGAATTTAGACGCGCAAGTATACTACATATCACTTTGTTTCTGAAAATCTACTGACTTTACAAGTTTTCATACACCCTAAATTGATGATCCTTTTCTCATATTCATTGCTCGTTCATTGCCTGTATTTTTTATTTTTTATTTTTTTTGGTTAAAAAACAAGAGTAACCTATGTAATTAGATTGCTAAGGTGACTTTTCTCAACATCAACGTACTGTGAGTTGTATAGAATTGAATTGCCTATGCATAGTGTATTGTTTTATATCCCCTATATTTTGTCCCAATAAAGAGAATGTCTTATACACCTATTATGATGGAGCTTGATTCATTGAATAAGTGGTTTTTGACAAAGCAAGTAAAGGTTACCCTCCTCAAACCAAATTAGTGCCTATAAGGTTTCAATACTACGTCCACGGTATTCCCATTTATTATTACTTTGGAGTTCATTTTTCCTCTGACTAGAAATGAACAAATGACTTGACAATTAACATTCTCTATTAAAATGGAAAGAAAATGCAAATGCACTCAGGTTATTAAGTTGTTCTTCAAAACCGAAAGTGAAAATAAAAGAGTATAAATGAAAAGTAACTTCCTCTTGAAAAGAAAGAAGGACCTTAAATTACTTAAAACATTTGAAATCAAAAGACAGGATCAAACTGGAAAGTTAATCAGTTTGTTTTTCTGTATTTTAAATACAAAAAACATTAAGAGATATATTTCACCCTTTTGTTAATTAAATTACCTTAGCTAAGCAGGTGATTTGGCTAAATTCATAACTATATATATATAGATGTATATGTGTATGTACAAGCACGCGCGCACACACACACACACACATATAATGTAAAATTTAGTAGTCAAGTTTAGACATGTGTTGCCTAGGAGAAAGTCTCAAACCCTAACAAGTTCCCCGTAAAAGCACCCAAGTTCACAAACCTTTCCTACATGAACACAGGTACCCTAAAAGGCTCCTATAGGTGTTGGCCTTGGGTTCACCAGCTGCTCGCAAACCCGCCATCTTGACATGCCTCAGTTCAACAGATAACTATCATGAAGTGCTGAGTTGTTCACCTCAAACTTGTTACAGTATTTAAGGTTTTTAGTTGATTATCGATATATGTTTGTCTTCATGCTTCATTGTACTGCTGGTTTAACTTGCATCATTTCTTTCTGTGCTTGTTCTGCGTCCCTTATACGAGTAACTTTTGTTACAGGAAAATTTTTGGAAACATTGTCTGCACATAAACACAACTTGTTCATAACTTTTAAATTTACCATGTAGAGATAATAGTGTCTGTAAGACTTGCTGCATAACCTTTGTACAATATCCAGCTCCAGTAGCATCACCTCTACTAGCACTAATGCAATTTTTGGCATTCATAAAAAACTTAATCAGCGTCCAATGAGGGAAGTAGCCAAAGATTGGAAAGAGATGAGGTCAGGGAAAGAAACCATGACAAGAAGGCCATTGCGGCTGATATCTGAAATCTACTACAGATTCTTGGAGGACAAAAGGAGACATCAGCTTTGAGCAGAAGATCAACAATACTTGCAGTTGAGCTCGCTGCTGCTAGTGTGAGAATCGATAGGACCTATGAATATCAACTTTGTTACACTAATTATCATATTTTTATACATGGATTGAGGATTAGGAATTACCGAGTCCCCTAGAATGATAACTTGCAATATTCCTGATTGACGTATGGGGAACCTAGCCAGGATGGAATATCCATCAAGTATCGCCAAAGTGAAACTCCATGGAATGACTAAGCCCATGATTGTTACCAAAAAGCTGTGAGATCAACATATGGAAATGAAAAGCTGCATTAATCACTCTGAAACATTTGAGTCTGCACAAGCATGCTAACTGGCCTTTTTGGCTCAGAATTTAAAAAGGTAAAAACCACTTCTTATCTGAATTCTTCAAATTTGGTACACGATGAATAAAATAATTGTGATTAGTGCAAGCTCTCATCATATTATTCAGATTGCTGCTATTATTATACTACCCTTATATCCTTTAGTATTTTAGTGCCCGAATGAATATGTTTAAGGCAAGTTAAAATTTATTCCTCGTGATTATGGGGAGTGCTACTTCTGGGGCCAGATTCATGATCTAGATTTTTGTGCAACTGTATTTGTGTGATGACTAACTGTCTTGTGCCAATATACGGTGAATTTTGCCTGTTTTGCAGGCATTGCAGGGTAACATATTGCAGAAAATCCTGTTCTACTATAGCAGTAGCAATATGAAAGAGGACCTTACTAATCATTATTATGATGCAGGTACAGACCTACATGCATGTACCAGAATCAGAGTGTGGGAAAATAATTACCAAAAGGCTGTATAGCTGTAGAATCCAACTCCTAAAGACATGAAGAAAATAGATGAGGCAGAGAAGATCGCCTGGCCCAATCTCAAAGCAATGCTAGCGCTGGTTCCTATAGACCCTGGAACATATTTCATTGCTCTATGCCGTGATTATACAGGATCTACCCTTGATTTTCCATCCGAATGTTGCTGGTGATTGCCTTCTGTCATGTACAATCTCCTCGTGGCCTTCAAGTCCAATTTCACAGCTCTGCCAGCAAAAACACTTCACCAAATTAATCATCGAAATTTTTGAAGGAAATCGACTTGACTTAACTAGTGATTCCTAGAATTCTCAGGAATTGTTTTACCCTTTTCTTCATTTCTTTATAAGATTTTAAAGAGTTTGAGTGCTACATGAACAAAGAAAGTTGGTGGGAAGAAAGAAAATATTTGCGGTAGGAGAAAATGTAGGATTACTTTATGGATACCTGTCTCTTCTATTCCGTTTTGGTCTCCGCAAAACTTTTCTTTACATGGATGGTTCGGATTTGTCCACTGAGTTTTGAAGTGGGATTTCTAGTTCAAGGAATACAATGGTTTTGCTGATTGCAAATGGCTTTTAATTGTGTGGTCAGGCATGTTGGATTTGACATTTCATTTCCTCTATTCTAATGTAGTTGGCTACAGAATTTCCATTGCTATCATTCTTGCCTTTGTTCAACGACGTTTCATGTAAGAAGATGGAACCACTTCATTATTTTGCATTCTCCCTCATTATTAGTACATAAGTATGGTTACACATATTTGGATTAATGTAGACATATTTGATCAGATGACATGTGATGAGTAATTTGAACTTCAGAAATATTGCTTTGATTCGACGATATTAGTCTTAAATCATTATCATTCAGCTGTCAGCTTAGCACCCGACGTCTCCAGCCATTTGCTTTGGTGAGAAATGGGGCCAAAATGTTTTCGCAACTTGTTCGACATATATTTCTTGGTTGTTGGTGTGTTTGCTGAATGAAGTGGGATAGATTATCTTACAAAGTTCCCGTGAAGTGCAAAACAGAAGATTTATTTGAACTATGCTTGGATATTATACTTGGTGAGGAAAATAATAACTCTGTAAATGATAAAATTGTGCGCTTTATTTCTTAATGTTTTTTTTTTTTGTTTTCCTTTTTTTACTAAGATTCAATGTCCAAAGATTGGAGCTTTATCATCTAGGGAAAGATGGGTCCTCGTATATGCTCTCTAAATCTGAAAATGACAAGTTGTAGATGGAATGCCAGGCATTCTTTGGTAGCTCACATGCATTTTTCATTTATCTATTAGAACAGAAGACATTAAACATCAACCATGGCCCATTTTAGAAAATATGGATTCCTCAGAACCAGGCTTGTTTTAAATTTTTAATACCAAGACTCTTCGAGACAAAAGGAAAAGGAAAGAAACACAAATATGAAGATTACATTTAGTTCTTGATTTTTAATCAGGAAAATATTTCTTTCCCTTTAAATTAAAAGTAGTACTTTATTTTTCGATATATATATATATATATATATTTTTCTCATCAAAGTTTAAGGTTGAAATATAACATCAGGGAAACTTTCTAAAGAACTAAATGCAATGCTTTATGGTGCATAGATTGGAAACAAGTGCAAGAGCATTCACGAGACGAAAACTTTAGGGTACCTAATTCGATTGACCCGACAGCATACCACACAGAATGTTACCCTCAATTCTACGATAAATTCTCTCCTCTCGGGACATAAAAACTTTACCATCATTTTGTAGCAAGGCAGAATAAAAAAACATGAGATTTTTCCATTCACACATAGACCTCGGGCGTTCCTATGTAATTTTGATCCGGTTTTGAAAAAATAAAATGCCAAAATTGCGGCGAAATATATAAAACCCATCTATATTTTTTGTACAAATACAAAAAACTCCATGTATTTAAAAAATAGTTTAAGAATCCACCATAATAAAAATTTACCAATAAAACTTCATAACTCCATTATCTTTTTTGCACTGAAATGTCCGTTTCTTCAGCTTTACATGTCTAAATATTTCTACACCTAACATCTGTCATTGAATCTTATCTGAACTTTATGAAATTTACACAATCTGGTGCCGGGTGAGTGGGATCAATGTTTTTATTATTGAATGGGATGAATTGATTCGAATTGTCTCAGTCGAATCATGGTCAATCCAAATTGAAAAAATTGATCATTAGATCGGACAAAAAACCCGCCAATCCAATCAAAACCATTTTCTTTGTTTCTTTTGTTTTTTAAGAAATCTTACATTAATATATAATTACATGCATATAATTAATTAAATTTTAAACTTTGTTATATAATTAATAAATTTTATTATATGTATTTTTAATTAATTAATTATTTTTTATCAATATATAACAATTAATTATTATATAATTTAGTATGGCCGGGCCTAGGACCAATCTCAACTACATATCAATACAAGATGAGATATCAATAATCATATCGATACAAACAAGTTATTACACATTAAACAAATAAAAAATCAATAGTATAACGGAAAAATTTCAAGATTATAGATTAATTTCTTAAAGCATTGCCACTTTATTTCATTAAAAGAGAGAAAAAATAAATTTTGAACTTTTCTAAACTTTAAAGCAACCTACACAAATTTTCCACCAAAATAACCATTGATTTCTTCAAATGAACAAAATACACCCCATCAATGGAGAAAAATTACGCACAAAAAATTGCCGTTCAAGTAGAACTGATAGAGCAAAAGCTTCGGCTTACAGAGAGAGAGGGGGGAAAAGAAAAAGCCGCGGCCGAGAAGATTTAGAGGTCGAGCTTGAGTTCTTCATTTTGATCGGAGAAGTAGTAGAGGAGATAAGGGGTGGCGCGAACGACGGCGACCCAAACTCCGAACATAGCCACATGGCTCTTCAGCTGCTTCAACGCCGCCGCTTTGTCCGGTTTCCGAATAAACATTCCAGGAAACATTTTTCTTTTTCCACAGCTTTCTGGCTTTCCTCCCCCTCTCTTTACCTTGATAAACACGGAACAGCGCGTTAAAGAGAAGAATGATCTGAAACCCTATTCCCTCCTTTTTTGTCTTCTTTTATACTATGATTTGTAGGCGAGGAGGTTTTAGGGTTTTGGGCTGGGGAAGTTGATGTTGGCCCATTAAGTATTGGATCAAATGTAGAAATTTTAGCTTCTATGGGGCTTAAGCCCATTCTTGGTTTATTTGAAATAAGGCTGGCCCAGTTGGACTAATTTCTTTGTTTCTCAATTTAAAACGAGGGTATACTATGGGCCCAATGGGGACTGGTATAAAGTTTTTTTAGGCTGGAAAACGTGATGTGGATTTCAGGCCATTTAGATCTAATATGTTTGTTGGATGGACTGGATGAAACACAATTAACCCACTCTTTGAAAATGAAGTGGATGGCCCACTAACCCTCTATTATTAGTTCTGGCCCAAGGTAGGTCTAGTTCACCTATATTCTAGGCTCAAAACAATTTCTAATTAATTAACAATTATTGTGAAATAGACATATGATAAAATTGGAATCCAAAACATTTAGTCTTAAAGCCTCAGTCTTTGATTAGAAGGGGTTTGGAAGATTCAAGGGGATATCCAAAGCAAAGCTAGTGATTAGAGTGAAGTTGTAACAACATAGTATCTTATCACTCATTTATACATAAATACATAAATATGTATTTGTGTATAAATATATAATAAAATATATATTTAGTGTACACTATCAAGTATGGCAATCTATACACATCGATAAATTTTCTAAAATATTCCCAACATCAAAAAGTTCTCCATACCCCACCAAACTTCAAGAGCAGTCTCCAAACCTCCTTGAGCGACAACACAAAGTCTCTTCAAGTTCCAGTCCTCAAATTCAAGACAAGAAATTTATATTAACACAAGCTAAAATAAAAAGAAAATTGAAAGTGGGCGCAAGAAATAAAATGGAAAACTGGTGGAAAAATGCAACGCTCCCCGCACACAAGAAATCCACTTGTAATGAACCGAAAAATCTGACAAAAGAACTTCAACCACCAACATAAATGAATTTGTTAGTTTCTCATCTGTAAAAGCATCGGATTACTCGCCTTCACTGAAATAAAAGGCCGATCTTCATTATTACTCCACCTTCACAAACTCATTTCTTGTTCTCCTTTTCAACCAAGAAAAAGGAAAAACACAGTGGATCAACCCCTTGCCCAGAAAAACTGTATCATTTTTGGGATTTGCATTTTGGCTGATTGTTTGTTCTTCTGTTTTAGAGTTGATTTTGAGGTGTGAGAATGGGGGACTATACTGTGAAAGTTGAGGAAGCAAGGCCTGCAGCTGATGGCAAACCATCAGCAGGGCCAGTGTATCGTGGCATTTATGCAAAAGATGGACTTTTGGAGATCCCGCATGGATTGGACTCTCCCTGGGACTTCTTCAGGTATATATTTATGTTGTCTTGTGTGCTTTTCACACACACACCCGCATGTGTGTGTGTGTGACTGGCCATTGTGATTTGGGCCATTTGATTTTGCAAGTGAACATGCATTTGCTCAAGAGTGTGTGAGTGTGTGTGTGTGTGTGTGTGTGTGTGTTTTGGCGTTTTGAGTTAAAAGCAAAATAAAGAATTTTGTAAGGGCTGATAGTGCAAAATCTGAGCCTCAAGCACCGACTAATGCATGTTTATTGCTCTTTTTCTCTTCTACCATTTCAACGATTTTTCTCAACCAATTTTATAAAAAAAAAAAGATTCAAAGAATTTGCAGGAGAAATGGTCAAAAAAAAGGAACTGTAAAAGCATATTGGCCCATGCAGGTCTCGAACCTGCGACCTTCGCGTTATTAGCACGACGCTCTAACCAACTGAGCTAATAGGCCAAGTTGGTGCTTTAATGGTCCTGAAAATATATTTCTAAAAACTCTGAATTTTAAATGTAGTAATTCTCTCAAAAGAAACCCAAGAAACCGGATGCTGGGTCGCCGTCAAATCATTGATGGAAAGGTACACTTCTTTATCAAAATTACTATTAAGTATCTTAATTTACATTTCTCTCCCTAAATTCATCCCAAATTTCACAAATTAAAACCAATTAAAAAAAAAAAAAAAACTCAACTCAGAATACCATTTTCAATTGCCTAATAATAAAAAAATTGGCAGGCTGGTTCATACATTTGGCTAACGTACCAACAAGTTTATGATGCAGCCCTTAAGATTGGTTCCGCTATCCGAAGCCGTGGTGTCAATCCTGTTAGTCCTACTCTTTTATTTATACATGTGAAATTAAATATATTTGACATTAGCATATGTTTATATTCATTTACGTGCAATGCAACATTACAAGTCTAATGTCTAGCATTGATTTCGTTAGGGCGATAAGTGTGGCATATATGGTGCTAACTGTCCTGAATGGATCATAGCAATGGAGGTATAATTTACGATGAAATTTTGTTTTTCTTATTGTCATTTGTTTGAGATAACCTTAATGGTTCGTTGGGATTGCTCCACAGGCTTGTAATAGTCATGCCATTACTTATGTACCACTATATGATACCCTTGGTACGTAGTTTCATTTCCAAACAATTGTTTTTTTTTTTTTTTGTAATTATATGATGAATAATTTAGTAGTATTGCAATTTGTTGGTGTGACATGTAATGCAGGTGCAAATGCGGTGGAATTCATAATAAACCATGCTGAAGTTTCCATAGCTTTTGTTCAAGAAAGCAAGCTGCAGGCTGTATGTGCTCTTTTTTTCTAGCTGCATATTTGCTTATTCTTTTCTCTTTTTGTTGTCTTCACATATAATGGCTAAGGAATTGAATCAAGTATGTTAAGTAAAAGGGCTTCTAGATTGTCTTCATCTACTTGTTTTGCATGTTTTGTAATGGCTTGTTCCACGCATTATTTTCAAAATCGGACCGGACCGGCGGGTTAATCGGTTCAACTGAGAACCGGCAGTCTGTCTGGTCCGGCTAGTCTTAAATAACTGGATTTTCGGTTCAAACGAGTTTGTTTTTTTTTTTTTTTTTTTTTTTAAAAAGATTAAATTGGGTATTTTCTTTGTAATTATTTGGATTGTGTACTTTATTAGATATTTTTTCAATTGATTATTTTTTATTTTTTACATTTAAAATGTATTACATAAAAAATAGTATATTGCATTACTATCCTACATAATATAAAAAATATATATAATTAGTTTTATTAATTCATTGGAATTGATGGTTGAACCAATGACCGACAGTAAGACTGATTTGGTTACAGATATAATTATGAAAACACTACTTCCATGTCTTTAGCCTTGATACGTGGCTAGTTCCGTTTACTTATGTAAACAGTCCTGGATTTGAATTGAACATCCTTTTCTTTACCTTGATCACCTGGAGGAGTATGTTTAAAACTCTCTTATGTTTTGTAGAATTATAATGACTTTGACTGTCCTTTGTGAAGAGATTCTGAACATGTTTAGAAAATAGGAGTGTTTTTACAAAGTGGATCTAATGACTATCTTCTGCAGATACTAACATGTCTCTCCATGTGTACATCACATCTAAAAAGTAAGTAAAATTGTCTATTATGATGTCATTAATTTTTTGTTTCTGGCTCCTTACTTTAAGTGCATGTTGTAGTAATTTGGGCGTCGTGTTCATTGTTAAGCCATTGTCAGCTTCGGAAAGATAGCTGATGAACAAAAGGCGGCAGCTGAGGAACTAGGTGTAGCTTGCTTCTCATGGGAGGAATTTGCTGTATTGGTTAGAATCATGTCATCAATCAATCACTATGTAGCAGATAGAGAATGTTGAACCATTTTAGGTGCTAGTATGCTCATGTTATAGTTTCATCTTCAATCTGTCTTTTCAGGGAAATTGGGATGATAATCTTCCTCCCAAAAAGAAGACTGACACATGCACAATTATGTATACCAGTGGAACAACAGGAGAACCAAAAGGTGTCGTGCTATCTAATGGTGCTTTCATGGCACAAGTCTTGTCTATTGATCAACTTCTTCAGGACACGAACGATGAGGTAAAATTCTACTGTGTTTTCTAACAGCTGAATGCCTCTTGACATACATCTAAAGGTTTAGCCAGCTTGTCTTCTTTAATAGTTCTATTGGAGCATGATAAACACATACATGTTTGCATGCATTTACATGCCTTTCCAAGGTCTGAGTCGCATCCCTCGAATGCAAACCAGCATACACTAACTTAGAAACCAGGATGCAGATTTAATACTTGTCAGCTTATTGCAGAAAGTTGTGTGATTTTAAAGGGGTGATTTAACTTTCATTAAAGTGAAATTTGCCCCCACGACAGGTTTGTTGTCTGGATTGATTGCAAATTCACTTCTAGAATATGACAACCACTTGAGTCGTACAAACATCAACTATGGAACCTTCCTTTCAAGAACAAGTGGCAGGACTTTATTTGATATACTAATGAAAGGTGAAAGAACATGAGGAAATTGAGATAACAAATTCTGACACATGAACGCAATTCATATAGATTTTGTTGCACATTTTCGTCATCAAGTGAAGTTTGAAATCAGAGCTTGTGTCAATAGACTTCAATCGATAACTAAAGCATTCTGTTCAGGGTAAAGAAGACGATGTATACTTTTCCTTCCTTCCACTAGCCCACATATTTGATCAGATAATTGAGACCTACTTTATTTACCGGGGTTCTTCCATTGGATATTGGCAGGGGGTAAGATTAAGTTTGTGCTATTGAATATGTTTTTCAAACAATGATTTTGTATGTCTAATGCATATACTGTTGAAGCTTCTAAAGAGCATTTCTGTTCAACTTACAGGATGTTAGATTTCTGATGGAGGATCTTCTTGTGTTAAAGCCAACTATATTTTGCGGAGTTCCAAGAGTTTATGAACGAATATACACAGGTATAGAATCATTTATATGTATAGTTAGAAATAAAATTCTGATACCTCTCTCTCTCTCTTTTTATTTTTTTGTTTTTTTACTTAATGTTTGTGTTGTCAGGCATAATGGATAAAATTTCAGCAGGTGGTTTACTGAGGAAGTCGTTATTCCAGCTTGCATATTACTAGTATGTGTTATTTTCTAACCTTATTGCAATCATTATTCTCTTTGACTCCCTGTACTATAGCAAAATGAATTATTGACAGTAAAATGAGGAATCTGGAGAAAGGACTCAAGCAGGATGAAGCATCTCCACTGTTGGACAAGCTGGTCTTTGATAAGGTTAGAAACTTTTAAGTTGTTCTACTTTATGTCCCATTGTCTTAGTGTCTAATGGCCTGTGAATATAGATTAAACAAGGATTTGGGGGGCGAGTTCGTCTTATGTTATCTGGAGCTGCACCTTTACCTAAGCACATTGAGGAGTTTTTGTGGGTGACCTGCGGCTGTCTGTTTTCGCAGGGATATGGTATGAGTAATTTAAAACTTAACATCTTCAACGACATTTAATCTGGCTACTGTGACTATCTAAGTCTCCTGAAATCTTCCAACATGCCATAAGATAACAATTACCTTACAATCATTTCCCATTTTCTTTCCCTATTATCTAATTCTCTTGTTTTGAATGATGAGTCTTTTCATGTTCTTTCCACTTCAGGCCTTACAGAAAGTTGTGCTGGATGTTTCACTTCCATAGCCAACGTGTTCCCTATGATGGGAACGGTCGGTGTCCCAATGCCAACTATTGAAGCAAGGCTAGAATCAATTCCTGAGATGGGATATGATGCACTCTCTAGTGTTCCACGAGGTGAAATTTGTCTGCGGGGGAAAAACCTTGTTCTATGGATACCATAAACGCCCGGATCTTACGGAAGACGTAGTTGTGGATGGATGGTTCCATACAGGTAAAATTTCTCAAGAACATGTTGATGCCAACTAAAGTCCTGATCCTGTCATTCCATGGACAGGATCCAAAAATGGTATCTTTTCCTTGCATTTCTAAGGTAATGATGAAGTTTGTTCCTATGTAACCAAAAGTATCTGACAACCATTGCAGGTGATGTTGGGGAGTGGCAGCCCAATGGAGTAATGAAAATTATTGACAGGAAAAAGAATATATTCAAGCTGTCACAAGGGGAATATGTTGCTGTTGAAAGCATTGAGAACACATACTCAGAGTCCTCCCTTGTAACATCAGTAAGTAAAAAGATAATAAACTACAATTCTGAGTTTCAACATAATATTCACATCGCCATATTCATATTAGAACATTACATGATTACAAAGCAATAGGTTGACTCTTGTTGTCGTGGTTTAGCTTACCTAACTGCAGCAATTACTGAATGGCTCTGTAGATTTGGGTCTACGGGGACAGTTTTGAGTCGTTTCTAGTGGCTGTCGTGGTGCCAGAGAGAAAGGCACTTGAAGTTTGGGCAGCAAATAATCAAGAGAAAGGTGACTTCCAGTCTCTATGCAGTAACTCAAAGGCCAGAAAATACATATTAGATGAGCTCAACAGCACTGCTAAAAGACATCATGTACGTTAGACGAGTTCCATTTCCTCTTGTAATAGTGTGCTCAAATTTTTCACTCATATGCCATTAATGTTTCTTCAGCTTCGAGGTTTTGAAATGTTAAAAGCAGTTCATCTAGAACCAGTTCCCTTTGACATTGATCGAGATCTAATCACTCCAACGTTTAAACTTAAGAGGCCACAGTTGCACAAGTATTACAAGGTATGTCACTTTGTTGCCAAACTGTTTCCAATCCTGCCTGAAAAGAAAACTTAAACAGGTGGTTGAAAAAAAGGTCCCTTCAAAGCCTTACATAGGATTATGCTAAAACTGTTTTCTCCTGTTGCATCTCTCTTCAACGTCGAAATCTCATTGTCCAAACATATTTTGCAACATCTGCAGGATTGCATTGATCAGCTGTATGCTGAAGCCAAAGGAATAAAAGGGTAAAAACAGCATCAAACTGGGGAAGCTGCAGAAAGTTCCTTCAGAAGTCCAAAGTCAGGATTAAGTCTTGTCTTCCTCACATTTCACATCCTTGCCTTTGTCCAAGTTCATGAATGTATAAACTAGTTGAAGTTCTTGCAACAAACTCCAAAAATTCAGGGTTTATGATAAATCTTAACTTTGAAAATTTAATCTTTATATGTGCAGTTTTTTTGTTACATTTAGACAAAACACTTTCAAAGAATTATACTTCTATGATCGTTGTGATCGTATACGTATAGGTAAAGTAGCGAACCCTTCGTCACAGAAAAGCAAGTGGGCTGACAATATATATATATATATATATATATATATATATTTGGCAAACCTTCTCAAGTAAATGACTTGTGTTCTGAAATGGAAACTGGAAACATTTGCTAAGAAGTTGCATTTATGTTTCATACTAAGAAGTAAGAAGGTCAAGTATGAGTGACCAAACTGGAGTTTGAAATGCTCCCAAGTCAAGCCCACTTTCTTTCTGGGCTTAATTTTCCAGCCCAAAGCCCAGTCCACAAGGCCTCCAAATTAATCCATACCCAACATAATAGTGGACTGATTAATATCTTGCATTTCATTCAAAATTAATTTTGCTTCTTTTTGTTACTATTAAAATTTATTATTATAAATAGGATTTGGTTATAACTAAAGGAAAACCAGAAACAAGGCATCACACATACCAGGAAAGACAATAATGCTTAAATTGACCCAATAATTAAATGTGTTAAATTTAGAGTTTTATTAAATTATGGTCACTTGAACTAAGCTTTAATTAATTTGGTGGTGTACTCTCATACTATATTCGTATAGTATATATATGTATAAATGATAGAAAAATATTTTCATTTCTCATGAGAAATACTTCTTTTGAAATAAAATGTTTAGTATTTGTATTATACTTATTGGAATAATACTAGACGATTTTATAATATTTATATATAATCAAAAATTTATTCAAAAATTATTTATAAGTATTGATGGAATATCATATAAATAAAAATTAAAAATTCTAACTTTACGAATATACTATTTATTATCAAATAACTATCTTTAAATTATGTCATAATTATAAATTAGAAAGTATAAAAATACTTATAAAATAATTCTTGCTTAATTTATAGTTATGTACAAACACAATTCATATAAAAATAATATTAGAATAAGTCATATTTTTGTTCCCAAATAATTTTTTTACATTCGTATTTTATTCTTTCGTTTATGAATTCATATATTAATCGTTTTCGTATTTTTTCAGTTATTTCAACATAATTTTTAATAAAAAATTATAATAATATATTTGTACTTATTAAATTTCAATTTTTTTCCAACCCGTATTTAAGAAACTAGGCTTTGTACTGTAAGATATATTGTTTTAATAATTTAATTTTTATAAAAAAAAATATTTGTGTTTGATTGCTTGTGTTTAATCTCGATTAAGTTTAGAGATTTTGGATTAGAGTTTTAGGTTACAGACCCTAATTATTATCAAATGCAATATAAGAACTATAGCTTGTTTATTTATAAAGATGATCACCATGATAAAATTCAAAACTCAGAATAATGAATAATTTTTTATGGATAATTCATCCTACTTATGAGGAGGAGTGAAATAATCACACCCCCTATTTAAATATTTAGAATATATTTTAATAATAATACTCATAATTTAAATCATATATCACAATTTAAATTAAACTAATTTATAATAATTTTTAATTAATGATAAATTAGTCAAATATGTAATAATTCATATAATTATCTATTAAAGTACACGTTTAATAAAAATATTTATTATTATATTATTCAAATAATTATATAAAATATACATAAAATATATTAAATAATTTAATCATCATCACACATCTTATTACATTTTTCATCAATCATTTATGTCCAACTAAAAAAAAGTAAATGATCCTTTATTAAATGCAATACGAGAACTACATCTTCCTATAATTAATTGCCTTTCACCATCAAGGGTAATTAGATTGAAAAAGATTACTCATTTACCTCACGAGATAAGAGCCTGATATTAAATACATATTTAATTAATAAAATGAGAGTTCGATATTAAAGTCGAGCTAATGATAAATTCTAACTTATTCCAGTTGTGATGAGTTATCCTACTAGGAAAAAAAGATGAGAAAGAGGGAAAAAAAGGGGGGAATGTGAAGAAAAAGGAAAAAAAAAAAAAGAGAGAGAGAATATGCTAAAGAGTATTTTAAATAACATGATTTTAATCACGTTATTCAATTATTGAAGCACACATGATATTTTTTAGATAATTTAACCTCAATTTCATATTTAATTATATTATTTATAAATTATTTTTCATCCCAATTAAAAAAAGTAAACGATCTGCACAATCACAAAGATTTGGATTTAAGTTTCACCATCATGCAAGAATCTCTCTCATTCAATATTGATATTAGTATAATTAATAATTATTGATAGTCGTGTTATATTAGTTATTGATATCTTAATATAATTAATTGTTTCACTAAAAAATATAAATAAAAAAAATTACTGGCATCAATGAATCAAACAACTCACAATTATCATTAATTAATGATAACAAATTACTTTACACATGAATACAAACAACAATTTTTCGTACATAAAATTAACAACGACAACAACAACAAATTAATCACATTTATAATATTAAAAACAACAACAACATCAACAACAACAAATTAATCACATTTATGATAAACCATCATGCAAGCTTAGTCACAGACTTGAATGTGACAGATGACCCCAGGAGCAGCTTCCCAACCTGAACGCTAAACGTATCATACCTTAAGAAAAACTCTACCACCATCATCCTTGACAATAGCACCACCATATCCCTGGCCGGACATTGCTTGTTATCCGCCGTTGGATCGTCAATTTCTCTCCCATTCGACCAGTACACGTACTTGATCAGCTTCTCCCCCTCTCCCAAGAACCTGTCGGCCACGAACTCCTCAGGGTTCGTGAAAACCTTGGGATCCTTGGTTGCAAATGGCTGGAACCCACAAATGGTCTCCCCTTTCTTGATCACGTACGACGCATCGTGGCTCGTGATTGTTATGTCCTCCTTAGCCTTAGCAAATTGAAATGGGACAGGGGGTTCGATCCTCAACGCCTCCCACACCACGGATTTAGTCAAACTCATCCTGTTCAGCCCCGCTAGGGTGACCCCGCCTTCCTCCTTAACAACCGCCCTGATCTCGTCCGCTAGGCGGTGGTGCAAAGCCTCTCCCGCTGTGCCAACGTACTTTAGCAAAGCTGGGAACACCACTTTTGCACCGCCATAAGCATTAAACCCTGTAAGAAACAGCAAGTTGTGAGTAGCCTCATCCCTGTTCACACCTTGCTTCTCCGCCTCGTCGAGCAACGCCGCCGCCGCTTCCTGAAATGCGTCGTGAACTTTCTCGTAACCAGATTTCACACCAAAATAAGGTAAAGGAAACGTGTGGAGCAACAAATCCTCCACGCAGTTTGGCAAGAACTTCAACCCTAATGTGATCAAAGGAGCAAGCTGGAAAAACAGCCACTTATCAAGATTTGTGTTGCCATCTCCACCAACACTCGTATCATACGAACTCTTGTTAGCAAACAAACGGAACAAGAAATCGAACGACATCTTATCACTGATGGCATTGAAATTTGCTTGCCCTTTATCAGATAACTCGGTTTCAAGATCAACAAACAGCTGAGTAGCCGAGGTGCGAAAAGTTGGGATAAGTTGTTTGTGCAGTCTATCGAGTAATGATAAAAAGAAGCCCTTAAGAATGGCGTGTTTGGGCTCAGAAGGATCAAGATAAGCACAAATGCGATATCCACCTGTGAAATGAGTGGAAGGCATGAAGGTGCCTATGAACACGTTTTTCTTTTCAACTTTTGAAGTGTCGAAAAGAATAGGGAAGCTAACAGCATCAAGAAGAACGATGACTTTAGAGTCTTTGGCATTGAAAGGGCCTGGAGGGCTGTTAACCCTAAAGACTGTTGAGTTGTATTTCTTGATTCGGGCCCTGAAGAATTCATCTTGGCCCTGGTTGTAGTAGAAGTCGATTCGATCCTTTATCGGCCCGAAAAATGGTAAGCCATAGCCACCTGGGATTTCTTTCAATGGAAGGTCTAATGCAGAAGGGTTCTCAGAACGTGAAGACATTTTCATATTTTTTGGTGAAAATTTTCTGGTTTGTTGGGATAATGCAATGATGGGATTTAAGTGCTACTTGTGAAATAAATTTGGATGTATATAAAGTGTTTGCCAACCTAAAATTTTCTCTAAGCCGATTCCAATTTCCACGTGCTAAAACTACTATGGACGATGGCCATCGATAAGTACACTACTTGAAAATATGGATTGATTTCTTGAAATTTTTTGCTGGTGGATTTTTCAAAAAGCTAGCCTAAAAGTGATACGGGACAAATGAGAGACGTGCCCAAATGTATTGCATGAGTTGAATAGTATAAACACGTGTTGGGATTTGCCTTGAATATGCAGAGAAAATGGAAGATTGAGCAGGTAAAAGGGAGGCTTGAATAGTAGGAGTAGAAGTTCTGCAATTTGCATTCTGGATTAGGACTAGAGTGAACTTTCCTTTTCTCCATCAAATATATAGTTTTATTTTATTCCTCCCAGGTTTCCTGGTCAATAAAATAAGAAATGGGAAAGTGATGTTTTGGTGTGGAACGTTATCTAAATGAACAGTTTATTACAATGCAGTCACGTTCCGATTAAACCCCACAGATTTGTTTGTGATGTTGATGATAGGAAAATTCTCATTTGGAGAATTTAATTGTAATATGCAAATGTAGAATTGTTATGGTAAAAGTTGTTCTTGTTGAATGGATAAGATGCCTCCGCTGTGAATAGTGTATCATGCTTGATGGTGCTTCAAATCCATCGTTTTAGAGCTACTGGTATAAGCAATTAGTTTCCGACTCCCCTAAATCCCTACTCAATTAGCTTTATCAATATACATTTAACCAATAACACTTCTAAAAGGCATTAGAGGGAGGAGGAGGAGATAGAAGGAAAACGAGAAGAAAAAGGACGAGTTATAATTTCATTAAAGCAGCCAACTTATCTAGTGCCAATTTAAAATTTAGTCACAAGGAATAATAGAGAAAGAGCGAATAACAATGTATAGAAAAGACTGTTATTCCAGCAAAGCAACCAACTTATAAAGCACCACATCAAGTTTTGTCACAAGAAGTATCCCAATATCTTCCATCAAGTACAAGGATTGAGAAAGATAATCGCGTGATATTTGATATTGGGACTTGGTTTTTAATTCTAAACTGCTCTGAAAACTCTATGAAGTCAGCTTCAATTACACGATCCCACACTCCCTTTTACATCTCCTACCCATCCGCTTACTCTTCGTAAACCCCATCACAAGAAACCTGAACATGGAGTGAGAAACTCAACAGATTAGAACTTCAACTTTATGTGATTGAATGGCTAAACCAGTACAGTAACTAAAGTAGGCAATCTAAAGTGTACTTTATCGACTAGGTTTAGTTAATCCATCATTCTAAGTGAACAAGTTTTACGACTCGTATTGCTCAAGTACTACCTTCTTCAAAGGATACAATTCTTATATATCCTTGGTAAAAGAAGAACCGAGAAGACAGAAAAAGTAATACAATATCGACCTCTGATCCCTCAAAACAATCAGCGGCTGCCTAGAAAAGAGTCATATCTGCTGGGGGTCCATATACACTCTGCCATGAGAACGGTGTAATCCATTTACCAGCACCATTGCCTGAACAATTACAACAGAGAAAGTTAGTGTGGCATCTCAAAAGCAATACTACATGCAAATGAGATTGTGATGGACTCAAGTATCCATTTAACAAAATTTTAACTGCAAACCATGTCCTAGATGAAAATTCAAACCAGGACATAGACTCATCAAAATGTATGTCTTTGATTTGAGCTTAGATAGAAATGATAGTTATGTGAGTGCTAAAATATAAAATTTCAAATGGTGCAAAGCTAATTGGTAGAAATGCATACGAACCCCATACAACATGCATACAAATTATTGAAAAATACTTCAATTTTCCATACACCTACTCCAAATACTCATATTTTTTCATTGAATTGTATAATACACTATATAGATGTATATAGATGTGTGTGTGTGTATACAGATGTACATGTTGTGGGTGAAGAATAGCTCACCTTGAAATTCATTCTGGCTCAATCCCACAAGTTTGCTTGTTGCCTCAGCCATATAGAAAGCTTCAGGTATATTGTCTCCCTCAGAGCAGTAACACAGTAAGCAAGTAACTTTTAAACCTTTAGCCTATCCAAACGTAAGAAGTGTTCAAAAGAAAAAAAGATTCATTGTGCTCAGCTAGAAGACAGAAACAAAAAAGGATAAGGGTCGAATATTACTAAAGGAGAAATAGAAAACAGTGAAAGTCCTATATAACTATCCAAAAAACACAATTTTCAGCACTTAAATCCGATGAAATCAATAGTCACTTCTTATTTTTCTTGAGCACATGAACATAAATTTGCAGAATCTCATTTCAATTGATCTCCACCAAACATTTTGGTGGAGAGAGTTCCCATAAAACGAAAATATGTGCCACTAAAATATTAGGATAGTTCAAGATGCCAAAAAGTTCATTTGCAAAAGAGTGCACGGATCATTCCTATGGTATTAAAGAGTCGACCCATCCACAAAACCCAAAGACACTAAATAAACATACAAGAAAGTGAATGAATAAATATATATGTGCTGAAATAAGGTTGCGCAAGCTGGATCATGCTAATGAATGTAATTTCACACCAGAGTATCATTTAGTTCAACACAGAATTTAGAAATCATTACCTTAAAGCAGGAAAAGAGCGCAGCGAAAGGCAAACTTGGATAGTAATCTTCATCTCCTAGTTCCTCGAAAGGAAAATTTTCATCAGGCACGGACCCTTCTTCAGATAATGCATCAAGATACTTCCATGTTCTTTGAGCAGGATTGTAATCTTGCAGTCTATTCCACCCAAGGCTTTCACAGTCAGCGTCAGTTCCATCCACATTGGAACTAGATAAGTAATATATCTGCAAACCACTGGTACATATAACCACTGAATCAGTTAAGTTTTTTTACTAAAATTCATTAGAAGAAAATTCAATAGGCAGCATAACCTATAAAAGTTAAGGATGTGAGTGTCATTCCTCACGTTTCTCGCTAATGCCTACCTAACTATACACACACATATGAAGGTAGTACATGAAGGATTCATGAAACTAATTGGGGTTAAATGGTGTATATGTGTTATTTATGGTTAAAAGGCATTTATTTTTTCATATCACCCATTTAGAACATAACTACATCTTTTGTGGAATTTAATGTAGAAAAAATGAGATCTCAAAAGCTTTGCTCCTAGCTGTGCCGCTGCTATTTACATTTATTTAACTGCTGCTTTAAGGTTGTTCCTTAGCAGAAAATACATGGATAAAAAGGATCTAGCCAAATCAGAAGTCAACAAATTGGACCTATGGGCCTTGACAGTTTGAAAGCCTGTTGTCTGTTGCCAGAACCAATAACAGGAAATACACCTGCAGAGAGTAGATTCCACAATTGATATCGAAGTTAAATGACCACTGGAGTCAATACCTTGACATATCGACGTTTCTCCATCGCCCAAAGTCCAAGCTGGAGAGTATGACAACGTGCTTCTTTCCATTAGCAGCCGCAAAATTTGCCATGTTCTTTGCATATGCAATCATCATACCCTGTTTCACAAGCATTCTGAGCCTTATTTTTGCTAAGAGTTAAAGATAAGAACGAATACTTTGCAATCCAGTGTTACGCAATGATCCAATTGCATGTAACAATTAGCTAAAGTTTGAAGATGCAACAAGAAGCATAAGCAGAAACTAGATATCATCAAGTATCTTTATAACTGAACTAACCAAAATATCCCTACCTTAATAACTGGAGACCGCTGCTGCACAAGTGTCAATGCACTAGAAGATGATTCATAAGCTGCGAAGTTTAACCCAATATTTTAACTTTCAAACGAATTTGAATATATATATTTAACAAAACAGTAAAAGTTGTAAAGATTTTAAAATAAAATAAAAAATCCGAAAAAAAACCTTCCAGAGGTAGAGCTAATTTTCCGAGAGGCGACGGCGAATAAGCATCATTGCCAACACAAGGAAGCACATTCGGATCGTCTAAATAGCCGATTTTGTCCGCTTTTAGAGACGAGATTAGTAGATCCACGGCTAGCTGCCCCACATTTCCAATCGATAGAGAAGGCTGAAAAAGTTCAAAACATAACAAAAATAAAAAAAATAAAACCTCCATACCTCAATCAGAAGATTAGGAGAACCGCAAATTTAAAAGAAGAAAGTTTTGAAACCCTAAAACGAACCAGAATTAAAGTAGAGCAATTAGGGTTTAATTGTTTTCCTTCTTCGAGATAGAACTCCATCTGTTTAATTCCGCGGTTGCTTTGCGTAGCAATTCGTGATTATTCAACAGTTCCTCACTGAGCTAACTGTGGAATTCTTGAAGAAGAAGAAAGTCTGCTGATTCCCGGCAACGCGCCCAAATATTTTATGAAGTTCTGGCTGGGCTTTTATTTGGGCCTGTTGCTTTCTGATTGCATATCCAAATTCAAATCTTGGGCCTAGAAAATTCATGGATATCCAATTCTGGGATCCGTAAATGATTAACTTTTTCCTAAGATATTAGGAGTATCAATGATTATGCATTATAAATATTTTTTATATATACATTTAGCGTAAATTATATATGAAATAAAATATAAAATTAAAATAAAATTAAAACTGTGTTCTTCAAATTTGTTCTTTTGAAAAATGATAAAATTAATGAAATTGCCACAAATTTGTGTATAGTATGGAATTTTATCTTAAATTTTCTCTCTTAAACCTATAACATGCTTCTTAAATTTTACTATCTCGTTGGATATTAAGATGGCATAATTTTAGTTTTCTTTACGATTTTTCTTAGGATGTGTTGTTATTTCTTTTAAAAACCTTCCCTCCTCAATTCCCATGTTGGAGATTTTTTTTTTTATTTCGTTTTATTTCCCTTATTAATTTACAGGGAACATATATTTTTCTCAAAAAAATTAGGAACAAGATGGTTTTTCTAGTATCTTGCAATTTCATGGGCATGTATACCTTATTATAGTGAAATAGAACAAGAGGGGTATGGGTTTTGATAGTGGTTAGATGGACAAAAGTTCAAATAAAAGTGATATTTTTGTTGTGTGTGTAGTTTGTTAGTGAATTTTAAAATCCCCGTGACTTTTTAGTGCAATAGTAGTTATTGGATTATCTACATTCAATAAACCCCAAACTCTATTATTTCGGCATCTGTCTGAATTTTTTTTTATTTTTTAGTTATTTTTTAGACTTTATTTGGATTGATAGATTTTAAATTAAGAATTTCAAATTCATAATAACAAATCCATCGAATTTGTTTAAATAATCTCTAAATATAATGAATTTCAAATCCTTGATATCCTATTTTGAGCTATTTTTCGAGTTATTGTAATGGATTTCAAATTCATTTTATATGCAGTCATTTGCAATTCTTTCATCGAATCGTCACCTCAAATTCAAATTCTTATTTTTATTTTAATTTTTTTGCAATTGTCTTTTCTTGGTCATGAAAAAATGTATTTTTTGGGTCAACTTTCGTAAAATTTTGAGTTGGCCCAATCTTAGTCTTACTTGAGTTATGTTTCAACTACTTTTTTACTTATTGTTATGATTTTATTTTATTTTTTTTGCACAAAATTACTGTGTCTTCACATTTTTAATGATTTATTTTTCATATTTAAGATTTGAAGACAATTTTTTTAATATTCCTTTAACTTTTATTGTTTCTTTTATAGTAATATCCATGTTATACCGGGCATATGAAACAGTTGATGTATGAATGAAAACCAAAAATCTCATTTTGTAAAAAATAAAATATTTATATAATGAATATATATCAACTATACAATGTAGCATCTATAAAACCCATATATTGAACGGTACTCAGATAAACAAGTATTGCTTATTATGGTATTGCTCAAACAAACAAGAAACATTGCACTCCACGGTATTGAACCAATGATTGAGAGTAGGGATCTTGGGGATCAAATAACCACAACAATTATCACAATAATAATATTAAAATGTACATTATGCTTATTAGTTACTAGTATATCTCAAAAAATACAGTTTTATACAATTCTAATGGAAACTCTCCTAATGAAAAATTTTCCCAAAAAAATAAATAAAAACTCTCAAGAATGCATATTATTCATTAGTCCATGATTATAATTCATAATCTGCAGTATTCCACGTACGATGATTTGAAAACTTCAATCACCCTAATCAATTAGAAAAAAAAAAAGCCAAGTTCATGAATTTTTGACATGAATATTTTGGGGGCCAAATTCATGCATTGCAGTTGTCTTGTCGTCACTATGTTTTCTAACATATTGCTTAAGGATGAAGGTAACTTTACTGGAAATAAAGAAGGCCACATAAACGTTTTATACTAGGTTTCTCACCAACCTGTAAGTTCCTTGATTCCAAACTTTGTGACTTTCAGAGCCGAGGAGACAGTTCAAGGTTAGAAACACTTGATAGATAATTTTTGTGAGTAAATTGTAATATTAAATATATTGAGATGAACTACAGAATGTTTTTTATAATAGTTGTAAACTCTTAATTAGTATTTCTAATATGGTGGAATTGCCTTCCCTTTACTCGTGGGCATAGATTTGCTATTAACCAAATTAGTAATTTATTATCATTTTATTATCGTCTAATTGAATAATTGAATACAAATATATCATTTGATTCAGGAATCAGTTTAATAATTTTAAACACCAAGTAATTTAAACATCACCACTGTTGTATAAGTCAAATGGTCACTTTTGGCACTTGGTAATTTTATCAAATAATCATATTTATAGATCATATATTGATAGGTTATGAGCGTAAAATAAATTCAAAATACTAAGTATAATAGGTTCATTTAGATTATGGGTCGATAACAGAGACAATACTCGATAAGTCAAATTCATAGAGTCCGCAATATTATAAATAAATTGGGGTATAATACTTAGCCTAAACTCATTTAGGTCATAAGGCCCAAACACACGAAAATTCTCGTGTCAATATTATTAATACCCACAATATTCATTATTAAAAGGTAAAAAATCAATTACACACTTCACTGCTTTTAAGTTTTTTTATTTTTATTTACTTATTCTAAAACTTATTTGAACGTTAAAAGATTTTTGTTAGGTTAAATCCCGACACTCCTAATAATTTTTTGTAACAAAAACAAAAATCCACGTTCAACTTAGTTCCAACTATGAATTTAGTTAGTAGTTTAAAAAATAAAATGATACTACTTCATATATAATATATTTCCATGTGTGACAAAGATGTCACACAACTACCATTACTCTCCCTATCAATAAACCTTTTTCATAGGTTGTGAACTTTGCACAGTTGTAGTGTACAAGATGGTGCCACTTGCACAATACTATACATTTCTTGAACGTTCTAGAGGTGCCTAAGTTTTCCATTTGGCTCTTTTTACTCCAAATTTCATGATCTATCATTTTATATATGTTGCATTAAATACATAATTTTACAGATCCTACATACCATATATATGTATTGGATGCATTCATTCATAATATTTTTTATTTTTTATTAAATAAAATATTTAATATTTATTTATACAGTCAGCACATCATACATTGCGTTGCGTGTAATAATAATATTACTAATTAAATATTAATATCTGAAGCACGCTACGTAAATATAAATACACGTGTCAAACATACTTTTATAGGCTGTTGGACACATTGTATATGTGGGTTCAATGTGAGTGATTTAAATGTGAATTTTGTGGTGTTATCGAATGGACAAATAACATCAATTGCTGCACGCCTGAAACTTCGCCTGGTAACATCATAAACACTCGTCAAATTTTACCCAAGTCTTTGTCATATGATTAACGTTCAAATAATTTGATTCTAGACTATTCCTTATTTTTATTTTTATTTTTATTTTTATTTTTTCTGCATCTCAACAAAAGTAAAATTTGTAAAAGCTAATTTTGATAACCTTTTTTCTCTCTAACACAATCGGTACCTTTTTGTAGTTTGTTTAATGTGGTTAAATATTGGGGAAAGAAGAAGAAAATAAATATATATAAATGTATACACATATATGTGTATATAGATATATATAAATTTATTTTTCATTTAGAGGATTATTTTAATACTGCCACACCAAATTTTTTGAGTAGATAATATGTAATGTACCAAACATCAAAATTACATTAGTGTTTATGAAATATTATTAAAATATAAAAAATACTCAAAGATCCGCGTATTTTTATGTCGATCCGACGCGATCCGATATTGAGTTCCGGTCGATCCTAACTCCCAACCGTTGATGAAGTGGACTGGTGGGATGTGTCAGTTAACCTGATCATGATATCTGAACCCTAGTCTGTACGGCTTACGAAAATCGTTCAGGATAAATATTTGGTGTACAGGTCTCATAAGCTAACTTTTGTATCATTAACTCAATTCGATTACCAGTTCCTTTTGATATCAAAACCTAACTAATTTAAGTATTAGAGGGTTTTAGTTGGGGGTCATCCCATCAAACATAATGTTTGTCTCTTTCAGGTTCTACCAAATTCAAGTATCCAAACTCAAATTATTTCCATCCGAACTCAAGTATACTGATTTTACTTTTAAATTGAAAAAAATAACCAAAACTTAAAATTACATAGGAACTTCTATTTGTCGTTGTAAATAACATGAGAAAAAAAATAATAATTAAAAAAAACCTATCCCAAATAATGGTAAGTTGGTTACCAAAAATCTTCCATACTACGCAGAATTCATTGCATGATCTTAAAAGACAATTGTATATTTACTCACAAAAAATAGTATATTTTTTGCTTCCATAATCAGGCATCAACTTGTTTATTTTGATTGATAACGTCAGGACTCTTAGGAAATGCCTAGTGGAAGGGAAACGTGTCCAATAATTTGCAGACATGCTTAAAATACATCAATTTTTCTAATTTTATGTTGTTTATTTACATTTTGTTTCATAGAAATGGTCAACTATATATATATATATATATATATATATATATATATGGTATATCATACTTAAAGTAAAATTGTAAAAGAATCGAATCGAGTCGAATAAATTAGTATTTAAATTTATTTAAATTTTTATCAAATTTTAAAATTATGTTTGAGTTTAATATGATTGTTAATCAACTAGAACTTAAACGAGTTTTAATCGAATCAAATACAAATCGAGTTCGAGTAACTTAATATTTTTACATATATTTTTTTATTTTTTCACTAAATAAGTCGAGTTCCAATCGAGTTTAAGATATTATTGAACGAAAAAATGTGTTCAAATTTGATTTGTTAAGTTAATAAAATGAGTTCAAATAAACTTTTAACGATCAAGCGCAAATCAAGTATCGAGTAATTTAATTTATTTTTTTAACTTTTTATTGAACTTATTAATTGTATTATTTTAAAACTTTAATCTTACTATTTGAGTTCTACTTTTGAATTTTCACTTGGAGAACCATAATTGATATATATTCTTTTCTAGGAAAGTACATTTTTTAAGTTCTAGTTTAGTAGCTCACTTTACATACCTATTCTTATTCTATAATTTTTTGTCAGTAGATAGAAATCGTGTCAAAAGTCCCCACTAAAACACATTAGCCCGACTATGTTTAGCCACCATTAGGTGTATATACTATAATGGACACGTAATAATAATTAATTAGCTTTAAACCCGATATTTAATTTGACAGCAACACGCTACTTTGGAACTTATGTCATTATTAGTTTCAATCAATTAATTAAAATTATTTTTCTATCAAGAAGTTTGATGTAACTTAATTTATTTTATTTTATTGAGGGAGAGATCTTGTGAATTTATGTTGGTTGCTTGAAAACAACAAAATCAATGAAATTTTATTATTGTATTGATCATTTTCCTCCGTAGTTAGGACGATTGTTTTCAAAGTCGGATCGAATCGGTTCAATAAAAAATTGACAATTGGATCGATCTGGTTGTTAATTGAATTTTTGATTTAATTGGTTCAAATCTGTCAAAGGCTGAACAAATTAGTTTTTATTTAATTTATTTTATTTAAGTCTTCGTATTTTATTATATGTATGTGATTATTTAAATTTTATACTTTGTTATATATTTTTTTCGTTGATTATTTATCGTTTTTACCTTTAAAATATTTTCATAACAATTAGTATATTACAATACTATGTTACATAATATAATAAAAATATAATTTTTTTTTTGACCGCTTAGACCTACAGTCGAATAGATGACCAACAATAAAATCGATTAGGTCGTCAATTTAATTATAAAAACAATGGTTACGACCACATATTAAAAGTTTTATTTTAGCATGAAATGCTACCAAACATGAAGGGAAGATAACTAAGTTTTTATACAAATCAATTTAAATGTATATTAAATATATAAATATAAAATATAATACGAGACTCAACAACGAATCGAAATAAAAAATTATAACTTTAGCATGACTTATAATACACTTAAACTTCCAAAATCAAGCCCACATGAAAAATAATGACAATTCGACAGTTTGGGACAAAGTTTTTCGTGAAAAATATTACCAAATCCCCTATACGTGGTCCAAATACTAGCTAATAGACCTTCTAAAAGTCAATAGCTTGTTCCGAATGTTTGTTTAGTTTTTATGTTGCTATTACCAAAAACAAGAAAAATATAATATCTTCTCACCTACCAGAATGACTTATGATCATAGCTTTTTTGCCATATATGTAGCTAGGAAGTGAAATATCTGTTGAAAGATAATCTAAACTAAAAGGTGACATCATGGAGTTTATTAGCAACATCAATGGACAAATCCAATATAAGATTTTTTTTTTATAGTTTATAAAATTTCAAGAAATGAACCTAATAAAAATTATAATTTTCTTAAGTAATACATACTATGATCTATATACAATATTGAAGACATGGTTGCAATTTTTGCTATGTATTCTTTACAATTTAAAAAATTGTATGGGTATATGCTCTTTTTTTTTTTTTTTTTCTAAACACGACCATTTTTTCAAAACTTGAAAAGTTTTACATTTCATAAATAAAGTTGTTACATATCTTATTATTCTTACATAATTTCAATAAAAATTTATTTGGGTACGCAATCGTTATATTGAAGCATACACGTTGTGCTATAAAATTTTAGTCCTAGTAAGTAGGTCTACGTGTTCTTAGACGAATTAACTTATTTATGAATGAGTTACAAGATAAAATAAATATTAATTAGAACTATAATTAATAAAGTTTTATTCATATACAAGGAAAGAGATTGGATACTATAATCAGTAAAAGAAGTTCTCCCTACATTCTTATTTTTAATATAAAAATCTTATCCTTAGAGTGAGGTCACGTCTGTTACATTTGAATTTCTTGAAATTATTTTGATTCTTGAATAGTTCTTTTATAATTGATTTATGACTTGAGTGTACGGAGGTTACACTTGGTTTTAATACTTTATTATTATGCAGATCGAAAATTATGTGTAAAATTATCGAATTAATTTATAAATAAAATAAAAAATAATAAAATTATTTGATGTCAATTTTTATGCACATTAATATAAATAAGAAAAGTAATTAGTGTTTTATTAGGGTCACATATATTTTTTTAAATAATTGAATCAAAACAACACAACTATACATAATCACCAAAATAATTATTGATTCGCCCGCATGAATCTTAATTTAGTTTGTCATTTCTTGTAATGATCAGTCCGAATTTGGTAAAATAGATCCAAGTTACAATTGATATTAATCCAATTGATAGTTAGGAATTCTTTGAATTATATAGCAACTCTTTTTTCAATTTTCTTGAACAATACCTACGTTAAGCTGACTTACGGTCAGGATAGCACCCAAGTCGTGGCAGCACATCATAGGCCTAGGTTTCCCTGCATCGCACACCTGGCCACATATAACTAGCTGCTGATCGGGGGTTATTTTGGACAAGATCGCGTTACGTGGCGGCTTATATCTTGGTTGTCACTGTCACTGTACCACACTCTCGCATGCTTTAAGGTCGTAAGAGGCCACCCGCTTTTAGACCGTTGACGTTTTGGCGCGTAAACGTTGAGAAACACCACGTATGACTTTATTTTTCTCTACAGTTAGTTACTTTGCTAAGCAAATGCGCTAAAAGGTTGGCCGGAGTTTCTCTTTTTGAACTTGGGTTACTATAAAACAAATCATATTTCATATTTACCTAACTTTTGAAAAATCACATGTTAAATTTTTGTTTTCAAATGTGTTTTTGTTTTCATGTTAGTGCAACTATTTATATTTTCCTGAGATAAACATTATGGTAAAAAAATCAATTGCTATTTTGATTTGTCTATGGTAAATATATTAACATAATATTAATAAAGTACTTTAAATTTATTACACAGTTCATAAATACTTATTCGGCTATTATTGTTATATTTAATTGTTTAATTAATTATTTTTTTAGCAAATATCTTAATACAAATAAATGCTTGAACACTTGCACGTTATTATATACAGGAGCGAAGCCAAAAAATGAATATAAAAGAGGCAAAAATTATTTTTTTCTCAAAAATAGTAAATGAAAAAATATTTTTTATCTTTTAGAGGGGACAAATTTATAAAAGTTAATAAATTATGTATAAAAGTTATACAAATTTAAAAAAAAAATAAAGTTCAGGGACCGTCACCTATCGTACATCAACATTTGTCGGTACTTATAATTTATGTGGTAAATAGGGATGACAATGGATTGATTTATCTCGATTGAATATCGATTCGTTAATATTTTTAAAAATTCATATTTCCTAAATTCAGGTCCGATGGATAGACCTATTAGAGTTATTTTGTAATTTAAAATTTATATTTTATACTATTAGAACTTTCTAAATATCTATTTTTCTAAAAAAAAATTAAATAAATATATTTAATAATCTTTTTATAAAATAAAAAAATTAAACGGGTTTGATGTAGCTCGAATCGAATTTGAAAATAAAAAACGCAAGAACCATCCAAACCTATTTATACAGTTAAAAACTCGATTGGTTAATATGCACTGAATTCGAGTTTGGATCGTGGTAGCTATTTTGCCCAACTAAAGCTCATGTGATAGAATAGTCATCCACGACATAAGATACAAGTGACGAAGAAAAGCTAACGCTAATTCAATTATTTTCCAAATAATTAGTGAAATTGAATATTAAATTTGGGATAATTCTCGTGCGAAATCACAGCTCATCTCCTTTCTTCTTTTAGAATCAAGAGAAGTTTATACGTACTCCGGTTTAATTTCTATTTAATTATTGTGTGATCATTACCTTTCTTAATTTGCTATTATTTCTTATTAATCTCTTGCCCCCGATCTACCTATGCTTTGCTTTATCCGAAATGGGAAAATACTAAGAACAACAATAAGGAAAAAAGGTCAAAGATTAAGCGGGTCAACCTATTTAATTCCAATTAAACAAACGTGTTGAAATATGTTTAGTCCGGTCTCCAGTCATTTATCAATTTACCCGACAAAAAAAAAAATGTTTCTGTGTATAGTAAATTATTAATCATCTCCTTAAATTTCTTTGGCAACATTTGTTTTTTCTTTTGGATGTTGTGAGGGAAGTTATTTTAGGGGAAGGAATTTTGAATAAAAGAAAATTTTGATTTTATATCTGGAATATATATATATATATATATTAATGTATATGCCTTATTTTAAAAGCTTTTATCTTATTAGTGGTATTAAATCAATTTTTTTTAATGTTATATGTTGTATTTTTTAATGTGAAATGAAGATGATATATGTTTATAATATAATTATTGAAAATTATAATGATGTTAATGTATAATTGGCCCCATTTTATATCTAGAAAAATAAATTTATTTTGAGAAAAAAAGGAAACAAACGTGCAATATTTTTAAAACTGGATCAGTCCAATCAGTCTAACTGATTCGATTGAAAATCGATGATCGATCTAATCCGATTAATTTAAAATAAATATTTTTATAGTTAAATTGAGAAAAAATTAGTCAAATCAAAATTTTATTTTATGATGTTTAAAGTCTTAGATTTGGAATTTTGTTAGGTGTACGTGATTATTTGAATTTTGAATTTTATTAGATATTTTTTTAATTAATTATTTATTTAATAATTATTTTATTATATTATTATTTTATATAATATAAAAAATATATAATTAATTTTTATTAAATTATTAAATTGATAATTAAATTGATCTAACTGATTGAATTGACAATTAAAACATACCTTTATGGCTTTTGTTTTTTGAAAGATAGATAATAAACAACCAGCATTAGCAATCTGATGACCGCGATTAATCAGGCATCTTATATTTTGATAGTCTACTTTTATGACGCGTGCAGCACAGGCCGTCATATTCAACATTAGGGCCACGTATTATATATATATTATGCTCCATTTCATTTTATTTCTTTTAGAATGTTTGTAAATATGTCTATTTTTTAATAAACTTTTATAAAAAGTATATTAACATTTAAGAAAATTATAATAAAAATGTCTAAAATCTCACGTCTTTTCCTACCACGTGCCCCTCTCTCACATCCTCAGTTCCCAGTAGCTCACCCGTTGCCTTCATCTCTCTTAGTTTCATATATATATATATATATATATATATATATATACCACCTTACCCCATCTCATTTTCTCAAAATCAGATAATCTCCTTCCTAATAAAATAATCCTGTGTCACCATTCAACTAACATATAATCCGCACCACAAACAATGAGGAACACCGAAGTGAATGAGGATCCAACTTCGCCGGAGAGAAACAATCTCCGGCGCCGGAAATTCGGAGCCCTCCTCTCCTCCGATCCCGCCAACCTAGATAACAACTACGATGATTTCAACTATGATCATCCCTCGTCGCGCCGCAACAGTATTTCCTCCATTTCAAGCTCTCAATCGTCAGCCATCTATGATTCCAATATTCCAAGCAGCAACAGTTCTTCTCCATGGAGCCAACCCTCTCCCTATATGAAATCCCCCTGGGCCCACCAAGCCCCCGAGTCATCACCCCCGAGTACGAAGACGATGAACAGGATAAGAATATCTTCCCCAAACACGGCCTTATTGGGTCCCTTTTTCGGGAAGAAGGCCACATTTATTCGCTTGCGGCTTCCGGGGATTTGCTGTACACTGGCTCTGAAAGCAAGAATGTAAGGGTATGGAAAAAATTGAGAGATTTTTCCGGGTTCAAGTCCAGCAGTGGGCTGGTGAAAGCCATTGTTGTGTTGGGGGATAAGATTTTCACGGGGCATCAAGATGGAAAAATCCGGGTCTGGACATTGTCGGGTGATAAGAGGAACACGTACAACCGCATTGGAAGCTTGCCAAAAACCCAAGATTTATTAATGAAATCTATGAACCCAAAAAACTACGTAGAAGTGAGGAGAAAACGCAGTGTTCCGTGGATTAAACACTACGATGCCGTATCTTGCATGAGCATTGACGCTGATCAGGGTTTATTGTACTCGGGTTCTTGGGATAAAACGATGAAAGTGTGGAGAATATCTGATTCCAAATGCCTGGAATCTATCCAGGCACACGACGACGCCTTAAATTCGGTAGTCGTGGCTTTCGGCGGGTTGGTTTTTACTGGTTCAGCAGACGGAACGGTGAAGGCTTGGCGGCTGGAGCTGGTGGGGAAGCGCACGAAGCACGTCCTGGTGGAGACGTTGTTGAAGCATGAACACGCGCTGACGTCGCTGGCGGTGAGCCACGCGGCCGGGGCGGTGTACGCGGGGTCGTCCGACGGGCTGGTCAGATTTTGGGAGCGTGAAAAGCGCTTCATGACGTACGGCGGCGTTTTGAGGGGTCACAAGCAGGCCGTATTGTGTTTGGCGGCGGGTGGGAATTTGGTTCTGAGTGGATCGGCTGATAAGAGCATATGCGTGTGGCGGAGAGATGTTGGCGGGGTACACGCGTGCGTGGCGGTGCTGAGGGGGCATGAAGGGCCGGTGAAGTGCATAGCGGTGGAAAAAGACACGTCGACGGCGGAGGAGGATGAGTGTGAAAAGCGTTGGATTGTGTACAGTGGGAGCTTGGACAAGAGTGTTAAGATTTGGAGGGTTTCAGAGCATGGGCCGAGCTTGAAGGAGTTGCAACAAGAGTGAGGGGTTGCGGCGCGTCCATACAACGCGCCGCCATCAGTGGTGGTTGAGGTGGTTTATGTGAAGGCAAGATAAAACAAGCCTGCTGCGCTTGAGCCGCGGATTCACTTTTAAACGGAGGGAGATTTGAAGAGAGAGACTTGAAATTGATAAAACAATCCAATGGGAACATTGTGGTCCATATTGCGATATTGCTGAATTTTAGGTGCCAAGCAAAAATTTGCAGCATTTTTTTTTTTAAATTTTAGCACTATAACTGTTTGTAGATAAATTTTATTATATTCATTAAATTGATTGTCATTCGTATATATATTTTAAGAATACACGATGGACAATCAATACAATGTAATGTAAAACAGAGCATATAAATAAATACAAGGAATGAAATTGTATAGACCAAGTTGGTTTATTTGCAAAATCTCTTCATTTACTTATTTTTTTTTCTTTTTTTATCTTTTATTCTTCTTTTGGACAACACCTTCATCTTTATATTTGTTGTATTAACATATGAGAAAAATAATTACTATTTTATTAGGTGATATTTTAGTCCAATTAACATTGCATTGCATTTGCTTGTGGACAAAGTCAAATTTGTCACATTTGGATTCAAAGTGACATCTACAATTTGTACAATGGTACATTTACTATTTATCACTGAACAGTAGATATATAGCCTTAGGGTTAGCACCGGCCCATTTGTTAACTAGGTGCACTTTTACTGTGCATGTCGTATAAGTTCAACTGAATATTTATGATGAAACGCAGTTATTTTTGATTTGATAATTCAAACATATGCAGAATATTGAATTTTGAATTTACACAAAATGTCAACCATGTCAACATGTTCTAAATTTTCTCATACAAGTAATAGACAGAAGTAAATAATCTTTTATCAATTTTTTCTCTTGTTTTACCCATTTCAATTTGGGTCAAAAATATACAGGATTTCAAGTCCTTGATAATGGATGAATTTGCAGCTAAAGACTTATTAGGTTCGTTAAAGTAACCATCAATCAAGATCAACCAATATGTAAGTCAGGTAAATGTAAAAAATGAAATTGTTTAGAACTGGTAAATATAAAAAATCAAAACATCAATACCTTATACCTATATTGTGATGAAGTATTTATAAAACGAGGGTCATAAAAGTGGCATGTGCCGTTTGACACATCTTTATCACAAAGTTATCACATGTTACATAAGTAGATTTGCGGGTCAGATCCAATTACGAACTGAGTCAAATCGTGATCCGCTTAAAATATGTGGATCATGTCCTATTTGGGAATAAAAGTTGCTTGACGAGGGCAAAATGGGAAAATTGAGTAAATCCCCGTATTTGTAAGTATTTTTTTCTTCAATTTTTCTGCTTTTTTTAGCAGTTTTCATAGCAACTAAAACAACAAAAAATATTTTTTCTAATACATAAAATACATATACATATATTTTCTCACTAAAATCATTGTACCTAACAAGATGATATATATGTAGATTGCAACTTTTCCTTTATTCTTTGTTATGGCATAATGGATTTGCACGTAATTAATTCGTTAATTCTTGTGATATATATTGATGGATGGAGCACAATGAGGTGATCCGATCACCAATTAGTGCATAAAGTCTTTTTCTTTTTAACCATATGAGTCCAAAATCACAATGGATAAACCTTCGCAATTAGTATAGGCCCAATTATTTGGGCTTGTTTAATAGGCATGTCGCAAAAGACAGAGGTAAAACTTCACTCAATTGGCCCAACAGTACTGTAGGAACTTATGGCCCAACTCAAAAGTGTGATTCTTGTTTTAAAAATGAGAAATTAAAAGGAATAATTACATAAACAGTCAATGAGGTCTGGTTTAAATACAAATAAGGTTATTCAAGTTTTCAAAATTACCCACCTCCTACACTAATAGTCATTAAAAAACTCTTAAGATTTTTTTTGAAATTACTCTTTTGCCCTTTATTAAAAATCACTAAAACCTCTCTGGAGGTTTGTCCAAATTACAATGACCTTGGGATAAGGTTTGTCATATTACAATTACAGTTATAATAATTAATTTTTTTTATTTTATAGTTAGACCCATGTGGTTTATCCTAATAGAATAATAAAATATTTTAAAATTTAATGATAGTTTTAAAGATAATTCAACATTCAAAAGCAAGTCTATAGCACTATACTTAGATCTAGATATGACTTTCGGTTATTATCTTTTCTTCTTATTATTCACAAATATCATGCATGTGAAAATACCTAAAAAATTCAAGTAGGCTTATAAAAGTGGGATTCTTGAACATAAATAGTTGATTGATTGTTCGGTGGCAACAGAATCACAATGCTCATTAATTTTAAAAGATAGAAGAAAAAGTAATAGAAAAAATAAGAAATAAGAGATATGCATCAGAGTAATTTAGAATACACTTATTAGTATTTCAGGGTAAGTTAGAACTATAAATATTAGTATAAATTGAAATAAATATCAGAGGAATTTGTGTAAATATAGACAAACTTCAGAGAATATTTTTTTTTAAATTTGAAAAAATACCAAAAATTAAAAATTTATCATTTTTATAAAATAATAATATTAATGGTATAATAAATGATTGGCGTTATATGTAAGATGACAATAAATATTAGAGAAGGAAAAAATTATTTCAGAAACCTTAGGGTGTTGTCCCATATTTAGACCAAACCTTATGGGAGAGATTAAGAGTAATTTGGTTGGAAGAAATTGTCAAACCCCTTGTACAACATTTATGCTTAAATTTTCAGCATTCAAGTTGGAAATATACATAGTTATAGGTCTAAATATATAATTAAATAAATTCCTTCAATCTAATTACTGGAATTAGTGTTCTAATTGAATACTAAATAAACCCAACAACTTAACTAGTAAAAAAGAGTGAGAAGTTCATCTTTAATTGGATAGCCAAAAATTATTTAAAATTAAAATTTAGCCCTGATAGATTAGGTTGACTGTATCAAACCACGCCAGCAAACAGAATTTTTCAACGAATTCGGAATTTCCCAGCAATTAATGTTGTAATATCGTGTGATTTTTTTTTTTTAAGAAAATAAAAAGAAGAAGAAAAAGTGTTCAGTTAAATAAAATAATACTTAAAAGTTGGAAAGAACAGAGGGAGATACCAACCCAGGGGACAGGTCAAAGTCCCCAAACATTATTTCGTGTCAATCACGTGATGACTTAATTCAACTGATAGCCACGTTGAATTAATTCAAACTTGAACTAGGAATACTTAATTTTAATTAATAATTAACCCAAGTATTTTTTTTTTTTGAATTTGATGGGGAATTTCAGAGATTGGTATTAAAAATATAGTACTACACATATTATGGTGAAAAGAATATTTGGAAGTTCAAAATTTTTATTTTGTTTTTGTTGTTTCACGTGTAATCTACTTTCTTGGTTTATGATATATGACCATTAAAATTCAAATATTTAACAATATTTATTTATATCATGAATATGTATTATAAATTTTAAAAAATAAAATATTAACTAAAATAACAAAAATAAAATAGAAATATTGAAACCGTGTTTACCTATTTTTTGGACGCACTCTTTAATTCTTGTAGGTCTCGTTTGGTTCAATAGGAGAAAAAAGAATTGAGAGGAGGAGGAGGAGGAGGACTTATTTTTTATATATGAGTAGTACTTTTTCTTATTGTTATGCCCGAAAGGAATAAATCTCAGACATTGTCCATAGTTTGATTAGAAAATAAAGTGTGAAGAAAATATTAGGTTTTCTAGTTTTACTAATTGACCATTTATTTTTTATTTTGTGCTATATAACAAATAAATAAGTTATTAAAATAATTTCATAATATTAATAATCAACTGATAATTAAACTTGAAAACTATTACAATAATAATTTAACTAGTAAGCCACACTCATTTTTTTTTTCTTTTTGGTGCTACGGATGACACATTAAAAGAAGGAGAAGATAAACACATATATATTTTATTTTAGCACATAATAAAGATAAATCACATTTATATAAACACGATAAAATAGAGTTGGTGGAAAATTAGATAAAATAAAAATATATGTGAGTTTTATATTTTCGTTTTCCCTCCGAACGTTGGATGAAAGTTAAATTAGACTTCAGAAAAATTACATATACCTCATATTTTACTTTCACTCAAATTATTTTTTCAAATCAAACAAATAATTTGTTCTTATATTAAACTAATATTCTTTTATACATTAACTTCTCACCGAAATTAATTGAGCTCTTAAGCTCAATCTGTGAAATTTGCAAGATGTGTTTTTTTTGTCAAATCTTATCTTTAAGTTAAATAGCCCATACTCTTTTGGGCCATTAGAGATTATCCCATGCTACTATATTTTAAATGATTCCAAAAAAAATAAAAGAAAAAAATATATTTTTTCACCAAAATAATTACTTTTCACATGTTCACATTCTGGCACTCGCTCTTCCGCATGAAATGGAACAGATTTTAAGAAAAGAAAAGGATATTCCCATTTCTTTTTCCAAAAAGACCATGCTGTAAGTTGAAATCTAACCAAAAAAAAAAAAAAGGGCGGGTCTTTCGTCTAATTTTCTCACTAGCTTTCTCGTATCTTATGAGTGCCTTTGAAATTGTTCAAATGCAAACAAAATATTAATAAGATTTCAATTTTTGATAATTAAACTCAATATCAAAATAATTCAAACTCCTTTGTAAGCAGCAGTTAGAAGTCATAAAGTAGCAGGTTGCTGGTCTAACTTTTGATTTTTTTTAGTATTTAAATCATGAAATTTCCCCTCTTTCCCACCATACCGTATATCAAATTTCTTGCAAACGCGTTGCTCAAGATTCAAGAATCAAGTCTTTCAAGTATCAAGTCTTCCCTCTGAGTCTGAAGTCTCTCAAGAGTTGTCAGAAAGTCTCCATCTTTATCACACCACTGGTAAACCAAGACTAGAAACCACCTTCATCTTATTAATAGCATTCTGTTTTTCCAATATGATTCATCGCGTTCAAGACAAAGATTTAAGGGTAAATGTATTGATTGTTTACCCTCATACATATCAAAATACATAAGGGTCTTCGTCAGATGACTCACTTGTTGAAGTCCCTGTTTTGTTTCTTGGCTTGAGCATACGGAATCCGAGAAGCAGATTGTATGTTTAGATCAATTTTTCAAGAACTGTCGTGGGTTTTTAGTTAAGATGACGAGTGTTTTGAGAAGTATTTTGCCCGATTCATCCGCGAGAAGCGAGGATCCTGATGATGATTATAGCGTGGATTACTCCTTTGCCATGGAGTATAGTGGCCCTCCACTCAGTCATGATATTCCCCAGGTGGTTCCGATTGATGTTCGCCGGATTCCAACTGCATCCATGGCTGCTAGGGCTGTGATGCTGAAGAATTTTTCCCTACCAGTTATTCAACCAATAGTCAAAAGTGATCATTCTAACAAGAAAGCGTCGGGGGAGTTAAAATCAGGTTCTGAAGTGGCTGAGTCTCAGGATCTAGTAGCGCATTTAGGTAAATTTGGGAGTTCAGGCAGGGTTTATTCAAGAAAATTGGAGAATGGTTGTCATAAAGAAGGTCCGTTGGCAACAGTGGACAGAGGTGTTAGTAAATCCAATGCGTTGGGTGGAGCTCAAAGTTCCAGTAGTTCTGGTACATTGGGGTTTTCTGATGGTCATGATGATTCGAATCACTTGTCGGGAATCTCAGATGTTGACTTGGATGATGAATGTAAGGCTGGTGTGTCATACGATAATTTTTCGAATCCCACCATTTCCGACTCAAAGGAATCGACATTGAGGTCACAAGAGCTTTCTTCTGAAATTTCATCCTGTGAAGGGGTGGAAGATTGTGTAGTTGAAGCTTCTGGCCAAGGCAATAGAACGTCTGCAGTGACTTTCCGTGATTTGCCATCAAGTGATGGTACCTCTGAACAAAGTGATCATGATGAGCCTGCAATCTTCCCAGAGAGGCCAGTGGTTTCGAATGATGGGAAGAAAGGGTTGTGCCACAAGTGTCGTAAAAATAATCGGTTTGCAGAGAAAGAAGTTTGCATCGTTTGTGGCGCCAAGTATTGTAGAAAATGTGTGATCAGAGCAATGGGGTCTATGCCAGAAGGGAGAAAATGCATCACCTGCATTGGTTATCGGATTGATGAGTCAAAGCGGGGATCACTTGGGAAGTGTTCTAGAATGCTGAAGAGACTTTTTACAGATGATGTAGTTAAGCAAATTATGAGCTTTGAGATATCATGTGAAGTAAATCAGCTTCCACCTTATCTAATATGTGTAAATGACAAGCCTTTGTCTATTGAAGAGTTGGTTCTGTTGCAAAGCTGCCCGAATCCTCCAAAGAAGCTTAGACCTGGAAAATACTGGTATGATAAGGTTGCAGGATTTTGGGGAAAGGTGAGAAATGTCTTCCATTTGGAGTGGCTTCTAAAACTTGTATCATGTTTTTTCCTTTAATCTTTTCTACTGATAAAAAGTAATAGTTTTGGCTCAATCAAGCAGGAAGGAGAGAAACCATGCCAAATTATCAGCGCCCAGCTGGCACTTGGTTATCAGATTAGGCAAGATGCTAGCAATGGAGACACGGATGTAATGATAAATAGTCGGAAGATCACTAAAGCAGAGCTCAGGATGTTGCAGGTTATTGTGCTTAAATTTCTTATTGGTATGTTTATGTTTTTGAAGAATGAATCTCAGCCATTTGTCTAACGTTTTCAGGCTGCTGGAATCCACTGCGAAGGGAACCCTCACTTTTGGCTTACTGCAGATGGATCCTATCAGCATGAAGGGATGAAAAATGTGATGGGCAAATTATGGGAGAAGGCAAGTAAAGCATTTCTTTGTCAACTCTCCCTTGCCATTATGGCTTTCCATTTGATGCATCTTACTAGTTGAGGATTAAAGATGCTGAAATTTGTCTTCAGAGAATAGTCAAGATAGTATGTGCTGCTTTGTCTTTGCCATTTCCTTCTGATACCTCAAATCCTGGTGGTGAAGATGTTGAAAAAGACATGGATAGAGTTATCACAAATAACCGAGAACAGAGAATGATGAATAAACTTCTCCTAGTTGGTTGTGATCAATCTGGAACGAGTACCATATTTAAACAGGTATGTCCTTGCTGGTAGAATTTTTCTTCTTATTTTGTTTTAAGCTCCATTTTGCATGCATCTGGTGATAACCTTGCCAGAAGCTTAAGCTTGATTTCAATTAATTCAGTCTCAGTATTGCGAGCTGTAATTTCTGCAATTTTGGTTTAAAGTTCAGTGTACATAAAAGTGCATGTTCGGAGATAATAATTCCCGAGGAGCATCAGTACAAGATCTGCAAAAACTGACCTTGTAAATGATTTGAGAGAATATTGGAAATCAATCTGTATGCTGCATTATTGCTCTTTATCAATTGGTAAAAGTGGTTTAGTTGCAAATTGATTTCGAGAACCTGTAAGATTGTATTTTGTCTGGCTCTTCGAGTAATTTCCTTGTTTCTTAGTTTTCTTATCTCAAAATAATGTGTTTCTCAGCACAAGATATGCCTGGTCTACAGAACAGCTGCAGCACAATTTGTGTTGCATAATATTTTTGTGTGATGTCTGATAAAAAGTAGCTACACATTTATTACGCATGCTGTGTAACATTATACTTTAGTCACTATAGATTTGATATAGCTCCATGCCCTTGTATTATCTCCCAGAATCACACAACACTGTTTTACTTGATAATGTTTCTGTTTTAAGAATACTCACACTCTACTATTTCATGTGAAGCTCCACAACCGCAAGTTAATAGAACAATACTAATTATTGTTGCTGTGAAAATGCATACCATACCAGCCATAATGTCTCATAGTTTGATGCTGTACTTTATATTGAGAAGTGAACACTAACAATCATTAGCACTTTTTCATTATTTTTGTTAGGATTCTGTTCAATAAGAAAAAAAAAATTTATCTACTGGAAGATAAAAATCTGGAAACTTCATTGGGTCCTTAAAATGAAAACTATCTGAAGCTCATTTTTTTGTTTTTCCTTTTATTTGTCAAGTCTCAGCTGTTTTTAGCTTCTGAATAGACTCAGTGTTGTGGATGACAATGATACAGCACAATTACTGATTCTATGGATGATAACGATTGAACACAATTCACTGAACATGTTTCCATATTTTCTGGGTTCAGGCTAAAAACGTATATAATGTCCCGTTCTCAGAAGATGAGAAGCAAAACATCAAATTTGTGATCCAAAGAAATGTCTACAGCTATCTCTGTATTCTGCTTGAGGGGCATGCACGTTTTGAAGAAGATTATTTGATTGAAATGAGGAGACAACGTGCTGATGAACCTGGTCCTTCAGGTATACACATAGTATTTCATACATCAACATCTTTTATCTATTTGATATATGATGTGGTCCTCTAGGATTGCAAGAAACAAATTCAACTCAGAAATGCTTCAAAAGTAATATACTCTGGTTGTAACTTTTTTCTGATTTTGGTTTATTTTCTTTAAAAGAAATTCATTCAGATTTACTGTCAGCCATAGGTCATCAAGCTCAAATAGTTCCGTCTTTTAAACATTCCGACTACCAAATATAATTCGCAGTTAGCTGTAGTTGATTTGTGCATTTGATTCTTTACTGCTCCTTCTAGGGAGCAAAAAGGAATATTTAATGCAAAAAATTACGGCATCAGTAGTATGTGATGAAATAATGGGAACACATTATGTTTAGATATGAATCTCTGTCCACCTTGGAGGCTTCATTTCTCCTTGTTTCTTTTCTTTTTACAATGTCAAGAAGAAATATGTTTCTAAATGCAGACATTTCTTACTTGTTTGGCCAAAGATCATTTCTGCAACAATATACATCAGATCAACATAAGATGTAGATATAGTAAGATGCTTAGCATCCTACATAGCCCTGAATCAAATATATAATGGCCTCATTTTTGTTGTGGGGATTTTTATACTTCTTATGCAAAATCCTAAACTTACACCTTCATAGAATTTAGAGGTTCTTATGGTCACAAAAATGTGACTTGACAGAGTTACTTGTCCAAATCTCATAATCAGTTGGAAAAAATTCAAATAAGTGTCGTTGTTGCAATCCTCAGATGCTAAAAGGCATTTATTGGTGATAGGGAATTCTGAACAGGTTGATGAAAGTAATATATATTCATTTAGTCCAAGGCTGAAAGCATTCTCAGATTGGCTACTCCAAGTTATGATGTCTGGCAACTTGGAGGCCATATTCCCAGCTGCTACTAGAGAGTATTCACCTTTAGTTGAGGAGTTGTGGAAGGATAAAGCTTTTCAAGCCACTTACAAGCGGAGAAATGAACTGCATATGCTACCTAGAGTTGCTAATTATTTCTTAGATCGGGTAAGTTTTGCTTTATAATTTCTTTTTGTAAGGTTCTAATTGCATATGTTGAATAATTATAAGCGTCTTTGTTTTTCAAAAGGCTGTTGAAATTTCACGAATAGACTATGAGCCTTCTCAAATGGATATCTTGTATGCGGAGGGAATCACTTCTTCAAATGGGGTTGCATCCATGGAATTTTCCTTTCCCATGTCATCTCAGGATGGGTACATGGAATCTTTGGATCACAACGATCCCCCAATAAGGTTAGTTCTCTGATCTTGCACTACTAGTCTTATCTAAAGGATGCTTCGCTTAAAGGAGAATTTGAGATTGATAGATCTCTTTGCCACTGCCATAGGATGAAAAACCAATGTGACTTTAGAATTAAAAACATCAAAATTCAAGACCAAGTACAGTTATGCCCAAAAGTACCAAGGAAAAGGGAAGTAACAAATGCATTTTGATAAATAATAGAAATGCTCCTACTATCTAACTATAAAGCCATATCAAAGACCTGATATCAATTGGTATTATTGCAGCATAAATCCCACTCTCTGTTTTGTTTGTGTTATCAACTTATTTCTACACACTTGAAATAACCAGATATGGGTTATCGTTATCTTTTGTCCCCTGCAGCTATCAACTCATTAGAGTTCATGCGAGCAGCCTTGGAGAAAACTGCAAGTGGTTGGAGATGTTTGAAGATGTCAACCTAGTCATGTATTGTGTTTCATTGACAGATTATGCCGAATATTATGAAGACGTAAATGGAATTTGCACAAACAAGATGCTGGCAACCAAGAAACTCTTCGAGAGCATTGTCACTCATCCAACTCTTGCTGAGAGAGAATTTCTTCTCATCCTTACTAAGTTTGACCTTCTGGAGGAAAAGATTGAACAAGTTCCTCTAAAACAATGTGACTGGTTTCAGGATTTTAATCCTGTGATCAGCCTTCATCCGCATAGCGCCAATAGTAACAACAACCCACCTTTGGCTCATCGTGCTTTCTATTATATGGCCGTGAAGTTCAAAAGGCTGTTCACTTCCCTAACTGGCCGAAAGCTGTTTGTATCACGGGTTACAGGATTGGAGGCTGATACTGTTGGTAAAGCTCTTAGATACGGCAGCGAAATTCTGAAGTGGAATGATGAGATACAAACTGTCAGTATGAATGAATGGTCCACTGAGACTGAGAGCATGGAGCCTAGCACATCTGTATAGAATATTCTCACACAGTAGTAGTTGTAATTGAAGTGCATTTTCATTGTAATTTAATCTGCCAAGTTAAATGTAAATATTCCAGATTAGTTCAAATAATATGAGTACGGCATCATTTATGCCTTTGTGAAATATGAAGAAAGAAGTTGTGAAGGAGATGTTTTTATTGTACTTGCGTCTAGATAACATTCTTGTACAAAACTATAAACATCTATTTTCATTTACAGATACACGGAAGATCTATTCCTCCCTCTAGGTCTTCTGGTTTTGTTGATTTCAGCTTGGCGCAAACCGATCCATGAGCAGAAACACCGTGGTTTCTGACATTGTTTCTTGGATTCTGGCCTTTGCAGGTGAGTTTAGGGTGGGTGATGATGAAGAAGAAGAGGAGGAGGACTCTTGGTTTGGTTCTTTGCTTTCTTCTACTTCCTCAGCAGCATCCCTTTTCCTGGATTTTAACAAGAATGGATTTCTGGCTCTGATCTTTGCTCTTATCTTTGTCAATTCTCCCATGCACAAATCAGCTACAGCTGCCATTTTGACGGTATAATCTTCTGATCCTTTTCTCTCTTCTTTAATTCTTGATGAAATATATCAACACGAATGCCAAAGTGCATGGAATCCTATTACTTATATAGGGTGGTATGGAGGGCAAGAAAGTGTGGTATACAAGGAAAGACAGGAAAAGTAAAAAAAATCCGTGTGTGGAAGCCCCTTGTTACACGGACCCGTTGGTCTTGGAACACGGTTTTGTTCCTAGGATATTCCTAGAAACTATTTCAGCATATTTTTCAAAGATAAAAATACAAGGGAAGAGTCAACCAAAACATGGTAAAACTCAAGTTTAATGCAGTTGAAGAAATAGCAATACGAATGGACCATTGTGCGTGCACGATAGATATATCAGATCCCATCAATATGAAAAAAGAGAAAGATATAAACTAATACATAGCAAGAAGATAAGAAGACAGTAATTACTTCTTATGGTAATTTGATGATTATCATGATTCTTTATTTTCACTACAAAAGACATGGGGTTGTAATAACAGGCTGTGGTAAGTTTCCAAGGGACCACTATGCATGTTTCAATGTCTAAAGATGTACCAATAATTCAATTTGGCCCTAAAGGACAAACACAAACACTTAATAATTGGCGCAAGTGGGGTGGGGTGGGGTGGGGTGGGGGTGCATGATTGGGCTGGAGCTGTTGGTTTTCAGCCCATGTGATAATGCTAGTGTAAAAATGGAAAAGAAAAAAGGGATAGAGATAAACTCTTGGTCAATGGCGGTGTTCTGATTGTGCCAAGTAGCATTGCATAATGGACTATGGAGATTTTATCATGAAGGAGCTTAGTTCCAAGGACGTGTCATCTTAATCTTCTCATTTTTGTCCAATTTTATGATCAGATGCTCTGGGAGGGACACCTCCAACACTCTGTCAGAGACGTGATTGAAGAATTTGAGTTGATGTTTGAACTTCCAGTACATTCTACGGGCTAACCCAAACAATAATTATTATTTTTTGGGATTGTCCGAATGGAAAATCAGTATTCTGCAGAATAAAGTTGTCAATTGGGCTGATTCGGCCCGATGTGCCCAAGCCCATGCAGATCCGCTTGTAAGGCGGGTTGGTTAAACGAGGTCCAGTTTCAAAGTGGTTCGAGTTGAATTGAACAAAATTTTTGAAAAATAAGACCAGCTGAATCTACTAACCCAGTGATACTGGACTGGTCCTGAACCTGATTTCTGGCCTGCAGGCTAGGCCAACTTTTAAAAAAATAAATTAAAAGTGTATAACTTATATGAATATACAAATTTTATTAATTATAAATTATATATTAAGTTTGAATTATGTTCTAAAATAAATTATAAAATTTATCATTTAAAATCTATCATCTTAATATTTAGATTTAATTTTTATTTGACTATTGAGTATACTGATTAGATTTTAATTTTTCATTTAGCATATTCATTTGATATTCTAATTAGTATGCATTCATCTTAAGTTTATATTTTAAATTTTATGACTTTTCTTAGTTTAGGATATTTATTACTTAGTACATTTTTTCCTTGTTAGTAATAGATTTATTTTCTAAATTTATATTTTAATTTTAATATTTTTTTAATTTAATATACTTAGTATTATTTTATTTTGTTAGTAATAAATTTACTTATTAAGTTTATATTTTAATTTTTATAATGTTTTTAATATACTATAATACTTAGAACTACTTTATTTTGTTAGTAATAGTCTTCTTTATTATTTTCGTAACTTTTTTTAGTTTAATATACTTAATATTTAGTACTTTTTTTTTGTTAGTAATAGACTTACTTGTTAAGTTTATATTTTAATTTTCATATCTTTTTTTTAGTTTACTATAATTATGATTATTATTATTATTATTATTATTATCATGACCTTTTAATTTACTATAAAACCTTTTTATAGTTTACTATAATCTTTATTAATATAAATTTGCTTCTAAGGATTTTAATAGGATTGAGTTTGGCTCAGTGCTTGAGAACTCTCTTTTTTGTCATAGTCACAAATTTTTAGCTTTTATATAACAATTATTAATTTTTGTTAAAAAATTATAAATAACATATAACATAATAAAAATAATATATATAATATTAAAAAGTCGAGCTTAAGTGGGGCCTGATGATTCTAAATTTGAGCTAATTTTAAAATGGAACTGGATTTCAACGATTCAATTTACGAATTAAGTTGAATTTTATTTATTAAATTCAATAAAAACTCAATTCATATAAAAGATCAAATCAAGTTGGATTTTATTTATTAAACTCAATAAAAGCTCAATTCATATAAAAAAATCAACCTTATCTCGATTTACGAATTGAATTGAATTTTATTTATTAAACTCAATAAAAGCTTAATTCATATAAAAAAATCAACCTTAGCTCAATTTACTAATTGAGTTGGATTTCATTTATTAAACTCAATAAAAGCTCAATTCATATAAAAAAACCCAATCTCAACTCCTAGGCTCAATTCATATAGAAAAACCAACCTAAATAGCACGAATGGATGTAAATTAATTTTTAGTGTTCGGTTAGGCAGCTCAATTGACAACAATGTTGTGGGCCGTTTTCTGTTTTTGCTTTTACCGGGGACATTTTTGTTCTTTAAGCACGATTGTTAAGCTAGATGAAAATTTATATTAAAATTCAGAGTTTCTTTTCTTACAAAATAAATACAAGCTAAAACCCTCTAATTTTAAAATCTTAGAAGTTTGTATATAAATTTTCCCAGGAAAACCCCAAATTTCATATGACCGAATTGGAAATATATCCAAAACTTTCCTTGATGAACCCAGAAATAATGCTAAAAACAGCCATCAGATCAAATTTGTACATCATTCAAGGAATTTTCATTAGGAAACTAATGTACAGTAGCATTATTCGATTTAAAAAACACTTAAAATTGCCCACTTCGAGCCACACATAAAGCCTGGTGACCCCAAAGTATGCGTTAAAAGAAGGAACAAAAACTTGGTGAAAATATATAAGAACCCCATTCTTCTTGTTTCTTGATTTAAGCACTAAAGCTGTCCACAAGCATGGAGAGTGAAGCCTCTGAGCACTGCAAAGCCGGCAACTTCTTGACTTGAAAGGCTTGAGCCAAGCCGGTGGGCCACCAGATTGAGCCGCCGCTCTTCTCATCTGCATGAGCCGCCACTGGGGCAGCCTCTTGGCTGGGTGGGACCGAGCCACTTGAGAAAATGGCTTGGCCCTTGTTCCTTAGCTTGGCTAGCTCACTAGTCCACATGTCCACAAGCCCAGACATTTTTTTGGTATTCTTGAAGAACCTTAAACAGCTGGAGAGAGATTTGTATTCTTGAAGATGTTTTTGAGATATGGAGTGTCACACCAGTGAACTATGTCTGTGTGTGTGTGTATATATATATACATACACAGCATATATACACATATAATGGGGGCAAGGTTATGGTTTTTGGTTTCCTGGGGGCACAGCGATCAGTTGTTTTCACAGTTGACAGATTTAGTGGAAATAACTGTGAGCTTGTCTTAAAAAACAGGGACCATACAGATTTAACGTTGATTTCTCCAAACATATGTGCGTGCCGTATTTAAACAATGCCAGTAGTTGTTGGTTTTTAGAATAACAAAACAGCAGCTTGCAAAAGTGGTATTTCCAGAGTGGTGGGCTTATCAATCGGATCTGGGCTTTAGCAAAGGCCACATATAATCCCAGGAAGTTGATGAACATCCGATAAGCTCAGTAAGTTGTGGGCTTATCAATTACCCAATACTTAAGTTCGACCCAATTTTGTGCGCTTTAATATTATTCAAAAATTTTGAAAAATATTTTATAAATTGTTTAAAAGTTTATAAGTTCTAAAAAATTATTTGATATTTTTTTTTCGAAAATAACTTATAAGATAAAAAAAAAAACTGAGAACTTATAGCCTCCTAAAAAAAAAATTTATATCCCAACTTATTTTCAAAATAAAATCTTATTTTAACAAACTCATTTAATTTTGATAATTTTAATTATAAAATTGTCCTTACTAACATTTTAAAAACTCCATAACCTTATTTAATCCAAACATTTCGATAGTTTATTTTTAAAATAAAATTTAAATTGTAAATTTCAAAAATATCTTATAAGATGTAAAATTTTATAATTTTTAAATAACTTATTGTCAATAACAGAGATGATATATAGAAGCTATGTAGGCTGTATGAATGTGTATCCATTTTGAAATACATTTTTATAAGGGATAAAATTTTTATTTTTTAACTCCTTCTTTAAAGGGTTAATTTGTTAAAAAATATCATGAATTTTATTTTTCTTAATTTTTTTATCTAAAATGTGTGCCAATTTAATAAAATATTCAAATTGGAATGAATACAATATATAGCATGTTTATAAGATTGATTTATTGATATACAAAACCTATTCAAATGAGTTTGCTAACTCTTCGTCGTCAATCTTAAATTATACACTACAAGTCAATGAGGTTTAACTCAAATCGTAAAGTTGAAATATCAAAATTATGAGATTTTGCATTTCAATATCAAATCTTTATTTATTTTTATAATAATTTTTAAATGATTATAAATTATTAGTATTTATTAAATATTGATTGATAATTATTATAATTGTCGATGCTTCTTAATATTCATAATATAATTATGATATAAATAATTTACTGAAATAATGTACTGCTACTTTAAATTTTTTTCATCAATCTAAGACCTAATCAATTTAAGATTAATATTTCCAACTTTAACAAACCAAAAAACATAAGAGTACAAGGGTTTTTTTTTTGTATAATCTTGGGAAACACATGGACCTAAATGTAATTAGCACAAGATGCAAAAATGGTAAATAAAAAAAAAATGAAAACCAAAGAACCCCCAAGATTTCACTATATATAAAATTCCTCCACCAACCAATTTTTATTTCACAACTTTAGCTCCCTATCAGCATAACCCTTGCACCTCCAATTCCGTCAGCGAGGAAAGGGCAAAGAAGAACGAAGAAAAACCCTAGATTCTCTGAACGATGTCGTACGACGACGTGGAGATCGAGGACATGGAGTGGAACGAGGAGCTCCAGGCTTTCACGTACCCGTGTCCTTGCGGCGATCTCTTCCAGATAACGAAAGAGGAGCTGCGGATCGGCGAGGAAATCGCGCGGTGCCCTAGCTGCTCGCTGTACATCACCGTGATATATAACATGGAAGATTTTCAGGATAAATCCAACAAAAAAATCGAGCCGGCTAAGCAGCAGCCCGTCGTCGCCGTAGCTTGAAAAATTCGCAGGTCATATAAATTTTTGGTTATATTCATAGGTTAATGTCTTTACGGGATGTGTTTATGGAGAGGAGTTAGATTTTGGTCGGTATTAGGGTTAGCTTTTGTGGTGTTCAGGTGTGAATGGTGGCTCGGTAGTTGATGCATAGTTTTGAAAACAGAGAAAACGATGATTGGGAGTCTATATATATTTACTTTTTCTTAAAATATAAGTTTATGATACATTCTTGCATGCTATTCAGTTGTCATCGTTTGGAATTCAGTTAATGTTCGTATGCATACAGCACTTATATGCTTGAGATAGTTGAAATATGTATCAAATTTGGGTCTGTTGTTGGCGCATTGGTAGTGGGATCTTTTTTATTGGCAATTTTATTGGTGAATTGGGTTCTTGAACAGCTGATGAAAGTCAGTGATTGTTTTTGTTATCCTTTTGATATTGGCGTATGGTGTGGCCAGATATTAAGAAACTGGAAATTCCGATTTTGTGGTTAACTTCTTGTTATGTCGGCTGAAAATATGTCCATGGAGGTTCAATGATTGACTTATCATTCCCATTCTCGCATCATAATGATCGCTTTGGATTTATGATTCATAGTTCAGTCAGACATGGAAAGACCGGAGGTTCTTTTTCTTTTTAACATGCTTGTTTGGTGTAAATTTTGGAGTATTTATCTATGAGATCACTTGACAGTTTAATTGATATGAACGTTTAATTGTTTATGGAAACATTTATAAAGTGCATACTTTTATCACTCAAGGGTCAAGATGTACGATCAATATTCTTCTCGATAATCTTTCAAGATTTCCATTAATCAATTTTGTGTCAAAAATTACTTTCAGTTCTTTGTGCTATTTGAAAATTTCTTTATTTTATAGCATAATTCATTGTGTTTAATAGCTTAAACAAATTTATCCGTAGGGTGTTAATGACAGTCCAAATGCAAAAGCTGTGCTTTGCTTTATGAAACTTGGAGGGGAAGGGGTACTGTAAGTGTTTTACCGCAAAGTTATCTGATATAAATGATCCGACTTTGTAACATTCCAATGACTAACATGAGATGGGGGTGGGGTGGCAGGGATAGGGGAGAGCCAACTTCAAACAGGAAGCAAAATCATAAAAATTAATACTCTTCTTGTAATGCTTCTAAAGCTGAGGTTTGAACATCAACAATGAGATTGAGGACGTACAATGATGACATGCAGGCCTCTGTGTATGTCACGGGCCTTTTCTAGATTACTGAAGTGGATCTGGCCAAGAAAACCATAACTCCCCAAATGATCTCTCTTGATGTACATTGATGATTTGCCGCTCAAATAATCCTATGCAAGCTAGTTTTATTGGAAATTCGAAGTCATAACTTTTTTTTAAAGTTTGTAATTTTACACATTTGATTGTGTAGAAAGTTTTTATTGGTGAACGCATATTTGGATGGAAGTGTCATTAATTGTTCAAATTTTGTGTTTGGGAAGAGTACTTGCTTTTTCCTTTTTTTTTTTGTTTTGTTTCCTTGAGTTTGCCCTTTCTTGTCTATTAACCACCTAACCCCCATAGTTCTGACATGGTAGAATTAGGACTGATTTCCTGTTCTAAGAATGTGTATGGAATATGAAATTTTATATGAGACCTTTTTCTCTACGTTTGGCATAGCCATACGTGCGCCTCTTTTCGCCGTCGTGAGATGCGAGTCTCTTCTAATGATAATCAATCCCAAACCCCATCTCCATGAATGCGCAGAAAGTTACTGAAAATGATACAATGATACACCTTCAATAGATTGATTTCCCGAAGCAAGTTGCTTTAGGCGACGCAATTAGCTTTTGCTTGTTGCTAATCAAATAATTTAACCAGCACAACAAATTTCAGTAAGCTGCACAAGAACTGATAAATCTTGATGGTAAACTGTGTGTTACACATGTTTGTATTCTCCAACTTTTATTTGGGAAATCAGTGGACCGAGTCTAGCTATATGTGCCTGTTGGAAATCTTGATTATTGCTCACTTCAGCCCTCTATCTACATTGTTTAAACAACTAAGGTTAGTTGGAAAACAATTATGGATGCCTTCCAAAACCTTTGCAATATCATCCAAGAGACAATATATATGACTGGAAACTTGTCGCCTCACCTAAGCCAGAGGAGTAACGAGTTCATAGCTTCTACAGTTCCCAATAAGAACACTAATTTTCACTACTCTATATATATCAGTAATTTTTTTCTCTACCATGTTACTTTCTCAGGTAATCATTCCTTAATTAATCAGTCCAATGGATCAAGGTTATAGCAAATCTATATCCGCTTTCCATAAAACTTGCAAAAATTGGATGCGAGTAATTTTGCAACATGCGTAGTTAAGAAAGAAAAAAAGTTAATAACAAATTATTCAGTAGTGCCAGGGTATAGATTAATTAACTTATATGTGAACCAAATAATACATAACTACATAATTTTGAAAAATAACTCATATTTATTTTTTAAAAAAATTATTAGTTAGTTTCTCGTATGTATTAGATTGAAAGAATTACCGTCTTTTAATTACATTTTTGTGATAATTTCTGGCTAAATTGTATCAAAGGGAAAACTAACTTTATAGACTTCCAACCTTACCTGGTGATGAAAATATGCCATTTAGTCCAGTTAAATTTTGCAGACCAGGCCCGAACAAAAATATTTTAGCCGAGACTTTTCCCAGCCTGCAGCCCGGCCCATTTATCCCATTAGGAAATTTCTTTATCGACCTTTTGCAGAAATCGTGAAACAAAATCAGCAGTTGCGAATTTAATTCAAAATGACCTCGGCCCTGAAGTGCCATTTGCACTTGGAATTCTCGTTACTGATTCACAACGGCCAACTTTGAAAACCTCCCGCCACCACAGAATCCCCATGAAATCCCACAAGATTCTTCGTCTCTATAAACTCAGCGCCCATAAATTTCTTCCATTTCAAGCCCATCACCACCATTTCTCTTCACTCTCCCACCCTCCACCGCCACGTCCGCCTTCACTGCCCACCCCCATTACCGCTGAAGTACTTGTTTATTCGGTGAAATGTTCTCACTGGCATTTCATCAAACACCTCTCCCCAAACGTCACCCCCGCTCTTATCTCTTCCACCCTCCTCCATCTCCGCCTTTCCCCTGACCTTGTCCTCAATTTCATCGAAAATATTGATCCCAGTTCCCTCACCACTGAATGCTACTGCCTCGCCATTGCTATTGCTGCTCGCATCCCTTCTCCAAAACACGCCTTGCAGCTCTTAAAGGAGCTGATCAATTCTCGTGCCTCAAAGCATCAAGATATTTTTTATGGTTTGGTGAGTGCGCGCGAGAAGTTGAGTATATCGAGCTCGATTGTGTTGGATTTGTTGATAAGGACGTTTTGTGAGTTGAAAAGGGGAGATGAGGTTATGGAGTGTTTTTACTTGATGAAAAGGATGGGGGTTTTGCCGAAGATTGAGACGTGTAACTGTATGTTAAGTATGTTTATTAGGTTGAGTAAGATTGATAAGGCCTGGGATTTGTATGATGAAATGTTTAGGTTGGGGATTAATTCAAATATATTCACATTAAATATGATGATCAATCTGTTGAGTAAGGAAGGGAAGTTGAAGAAGGCTGAGGAGTTTGTTGGGTACATGGAGGGTTTAGGGTTTAATCCCAATATAGTGACGTACAATACGATAATTCGTGGGCATTGCCTGCGGGGGAATTTCGAAGGAGCTAATCGGGTTCTTGAGACAATGAGAGCCAAAGATATTGACCCAGACTCCTATACTTACGGTTTTTTATTCAGTTGGATGTGCAAGAATGGGAAGATTGAGGAGGCTTCTGCACTTTTAAGGAAAATGGAGGAATGTGGGTTGATTCCAACAGCTGTTATTTATAATAATCTGATTGATGGATGCTGTAATAATGGGGAGTTGGAAAAGGCTTTCAGTTATAGAGATCAGATGGAAAAGAAAGGAATAATGCCGACTGTATCAACATATAACATGTTGATCCACATGCTGTTGTTGAAGGGTAAGGTTACAGAGGCTGATGATATGATAAAAGAGATGGAAGCCAAGGAGATGTTTCCTGATGAAATTACATATAATATACTGATCAATGGTTATTGCAAGGCTGGAAAGGCAGAGAAAGCTTTCAGACTGCATAATGAAATGTTAAGTAAAGGGCTTGAGCCTAGCCAGGTGACTTACATTTCACTTATTCGTGTGTTGGCTAATAGGAAAAGGATGAAAGAGGCAGATGATTTACTTGCAAAGGTATTAGTGAAAGGGATACTCCCTGATCTTCTTATGTTCAATGCATTAATTGATGGCCATTGTGCCAATGCGAACATTGAGCGTGCTCTGTCACTGTTAAAGGAGATGGACAGAATGAAGGTTACCCCAGATGAAGTGACTTACAACACTATGATGCAGGGTTATTGCAGGGCTGGTAAGGTTGAAGAAGCTCGCTGCCTTCTTGATTTGATGAATAGGCGGGGAGTTAGACCTGATTATATCAGTTATAATACTCTAATTATTGGGTATAGCAAGAGGGGTGATATGGAAAATGCTATGAGAGTTCAGGATGAGATGCTAAGTTTAGGTTTCAACCCTACCCGTCTCACTTACAATGCTCTTATACAAGGCTCATGCAAACATGAAGGAGGATATCATGCTGAGGGACTCCTTAAAGAAATGGTTAGTAAAGGCATTGCTCCTGATGACAGTACCTATATCTCTTTAGTCAAAGGGTTTTCGAATGCTGGTGAAGAAAAGGCCTCTGATGAAATATATTGCTAGGATATTTACTGTTGGCCAAAAAAAAAAAAGGACCACTCCAGCTTAGGTTTTTCCTAGAATTTTTCTCTACTGGCATCCGGATTTGAGGAGTCCTCCTGGCTTAGAGGTTGTATTTTCAACTCCCTGCTCTAGTACCTTCAACTGCCGAGAAGTTCTCTCCAGAATGCTCACTGGAAAACGGTTAGTAAAACGCATTTTCCTGATGATAGTCAATGTAACACCCCTACATATATGTTTGAAAGATGGCAAAGTTCGATTATATGTGTAATTTGTTCATCAGTTATGAAGAATTTAAGATTCAGTGTTTTTGCCTTGGTAGGTTTCTTTCACGCAACATTTTGAATGGTAACGACTTTAACTCTCTGCTGATAGATTTAGAAAAACTGTGGTGGTACTAGTTCAGAAGTATTTTCTCGCACCTCTGGAGTCTGGATGATCTTCAAATGTAGTTAGGATGTTATTATCGATTATTATATCAGTGCTGTACTTTGAGTAAAAGTCTGATTGTTGTATGCCATACTCTGAACAGTCTTAACTGTTTGGTGCATCTTATTAGAGGTTTGCTGTTTCTTACCTGTAATTTATCTTTGGTGTCTAACCACCTCCTTTTTGCTTATTTTATAAAGCCCAAGTATTTTGTTGGTTATTTATGAGATGCAACTGATAAATTCAGACTATGTTTAGATCAAATTTAATGAATATTGGCTTAGGGTGCTCGCAAAAAATATTCCATATTGTTTAGTGTACTAGACCTACCTTCGTCTCATTCAAATTCACTTCTTATCAATAACATTTGGAGAACATTTAATTTTCTTTTTCAGGTATAAAAGTTTCCAATCTTAGTGGTTTGAGTACTGTGACCATGGACTTGCATGGCACTGTTTGGAAAAGGTAATATTCCTAGGAATCTTACAACTCTGCTGCCAATAAATGTTAAAAATTTTGTGTTGATTTTCTAGAATTAGTGGAGCTGTCCTATTTTCTTATCTGTGATTTGGAGTCAATATTGGCCACTACATGCTGGTGATAACAATATGTGATGTACTCTCGTTCCTTAACCTTAGTCTTCTAGGTACAACTTTTGGCCTAAAATAATGGTAGTCTTCAGCAAAAATGATTAAGTATCCAATTAGCTGTGGCCATGTACCTCCCTGTTCCTGTTAATTGGTGGTCTGTTGTCACATCTGTTTTTTTTTGCTTTCCATCTTTTCTTCTTTGTGCCTTCATTCTGGTGTGATATTGGACGACAAATGAATTGGATCTGGTTAATGATGGATTCTGACTGTGTGTGTGTGCTGTGTTTTGTCTCTGTGTGTGTGTATCAGTGCCTCTTTAATTTCACTAGGGGACATTTGTGTTCTGATTTTTCACTTTTCTTTAAATAATAAGGTCGTGAATAATTTTTTTTGTTTGTGGAAACACATGCACCATGCACCAAACAACTGATAAGATATCAACTAATTTTATCTTTTTGCTCATTTGTTCAGGTATTTAAGTTGCAATCAGGTTGCAATGAAGACTATCCTTGTCTTGGAATTAAACACAGAAACTTCAATGGGAACTTTTGTTGGACATCTAGTGCCTGGGCTTGCCCTTGCCTTCCTAGGTCTGCGGCATACCATAAACACTATTCAGGTCTACTTTCTTAAAGGCTCTAGCAAGTTCATGTTAAGGTTTTGGTACCCATTGAAGAGTCCTCTGTGGAAATTAGAACACCTGGAGCTCATACTTGTCTTGTCATTTTCTGTATTTGCAATTTTGATCCAGATATTTGACATTAAACACCTTCACTTCTCCTTCGAGCTTGACAATATTGAGCATGCTACCATCTTCCTCCAGCTAGTTATATTTACGAGTTTCACTCTTTTTAGCGAGTTGAGTCATTTATCTGAAAACATGCTAGGGGTCTCCGGAATCCTTGTTTCCTCAGTTTTTGGACAGGAGCTTTTCTTACTTCATTATCATTCAACTGATCACATTGGACTTGAAGGCCATTACCATTGGCTAATGCAGCTCATAGTTTGTGCTTCTTTTCTGGCAGCTTTATATGCAACTGCTCATCCGACCAGCTTTCCTGCAGCATTAATTCTTTCGATATCAGTAGTGTTCCAAGGATGTTGGTTCATAAACATGGGGTTCATGCTATGGGTTCCTGACTTTGTCCCGCGAGGATGTGTTACACAGCCAATGAATCCTAGCAACAGCATCATGCACGGAGCAGTCATATGTGAGACTCACGAGGCCGATTTGAGGGCCAGGGCACTGACCAACTTGCAATTTTGTTGGATACTCTCTTCAATTTTGATCTTCATGGCATCCATCTGCATAGCTTTTGGCAGACAGTGTACCGGAAGGAGACAGTCACTTGAGTATGAGCAGCTTTCCAGTCCGGGCGCACATGACCCTCTTGCAACTGTTGGATTCAAACAAATCCAACTGTAAGTTTGCTATAAACTAAATATTTGACCAGGCGTAAGGATGACCAAGAGTTTATAGGTTGCTGTTAAAATGTTGCTATGCTTAAATACTACTGCAATTTGTATCCAGGATGTTTCAGTCCTGCTGATATACCGTCCATTGCAGGATGCTATATGCTTCAATATCAGTTTGGGGACTGGGAGTGAGCTGACACTCCTATACCCGGAGATGTACCTTTGCTGAATTGTACTTGTATTATCCAACATTTTGCTTTCATAAATTTGGTCATGACTCATGACTTAATTCTCATTATCCATATTCTATTCGGATTAACCATCATTTGGTCTTCGTTCTAAGATTGGCTTTTGATCAGGGAAAAAAGCACTTTTAAAGTTGGCTGAAGTGTGGTTCGTAGTGGAGGGCAATCTTCAGATTCATGTGTGGTGCTAAAATATCGTGAAGCACATCTACGAGGCCATATAACAATGTACAATCCCATAAAAGTATATGGAGTACTTTAAACCAACGATAGAGCCCTCAGAAAAGATAGCACTAATGCCCTAAAACAGACATCTTCCACCAAAAACGTAAATGTTTGATGTCTTCATGTGAATGCTTCTTAAAGTGATGTTGACTTTTGACATGAACATCACTACAGAAAGAGTCTTTCAATGGACTAAAAGCAAGGAACAATCTTATATACTTCCACTATGGTCAAGAGTATCGATCTTTTTGTATGAAAAATGAAGGCTTTCACTTGAGAAGATTGGAGGGATTTAACCAATTTTCAGACTAATAGATGTTTCAAATAAAAACATCTCCATATTTATGTAATTTACACTACAATTTGTAGAGTTCAAGAAACATACTACTATTTTTGTCTTATACACAACATTCATTTTTGGTATTCTCATATTCTGGTTAATCTGATGATAATAGTAGTTTTAGAACTAAAAACGGCAGTATGTGTTTCACCGTGCCTTCAAATTCACTGATGCTAATGAGAGAATTTCCCAACATGGGACAAATTTACCACTTCATATAGTAAAATGAAATCAATTCTACATTCAAAGAAGGAATTTGGGGGGGGAAAAAAACAAGGCATGTGGTTTTCTTTTGAATCAAACACACCATTAACCAACCAATAATATTTCAGAACTTTCATTCTTCCTCCACGGATGCCTCGAGTCGAAGAAGAACGAATCCGACCGCAACTCCAACAAGAACTAGGCCAGGCATAATGGCAGCAATCCTGAAAATCTCAGCCACAGCGTTGCAGGTGGAAGTAAGAGCACCACCGCCACCACCCCTGCCGCCCTGTGATGGCTGTTTCAATGAGCTAACAATTTTTGCAAAAGACTGCTCAGTGCAAACTGGAAGGCCTAATGAGGCCACATTGTTATGAGCCTTGAGCCCACCAAATGAGTTCAGTCCATTGATGTACTTAACTCTGGTTATCCTCTGGGATGATCTGCCGGGACTTACGATGGCGGCGGCCGGAACTGTTGCCGGAGATATCGCAGTTGCCATTGCTTAATGACACACAACCTGTAGAGAGAAATGATGCAAGAATTATGCAGAGTCATGGGGCAAAGATGAATTACTAAAGGGAAAGAAAGTGATAGTGTGAAGTATGAGTCTTATTATGTGGTTTGGAAGTAAGATGAATTTTACCTGTTTCTGATTGTTTTATTGATCTAAGTGTGTTGATGGAATAAAGGGATAATGGGAGATCAAATGAGTGAAGTTTGTATGGGGAAGAATTTGGGTGGTGGGGGGGGGGGGGGGGGGGGTGTTTGTTTACGTAGATAACGTGGTGTAGAGGTGGATGGCTGACATGAAGATGGGGATGAGGCTGATTTTGAAGTGTGAAATCTACCTTAAAATATCGCCAGGAAAAAGTTCTTTGAGTCTTAGAACTATTTGCAGACGTACAATAATTAATCAGTGGCTATTTGTAGTACATGAAATCCATGGGAAACCATGTACTGTTTGTGAAATTGGTGCAGTTTTGGCAAGTCATGTGTACTTTTTTTGTCAGTCATATTTAAATCTTATCTTCTTTACTGATTATGAATTCAAATAAACACCCAAGATTTAGATATACATATTTATATATATTGGTGTTGAATAAATTAATCAATAAAACATTTTAAAATAGTAAAGTTTGAATAATTAAGCACGTATGTATTGTCGAGTGTGCCAAATTATTTTATTGTGAATTACAATAATTAGCTTAGACTATTTAAAAAAAACTATTTAAATTTATAAATTATAAATATTTTTTTAATATTTATTTTTATTTTACAAATTATATTTATTGAAGGAATATTTGTAAAATAAAGACAAATATCGAAATGTAACTCAATGATTTAGAATTTCAAAATATAACTAGATTTTTTTGTAATTAAATTAAAATTTAGAGGTGGTTTTTGTAATTCAAAATATAACTAGATTTTTTTGTAATTAAATTAAATTTTAGAGATAGTTTTTGTAATTCATCGATTTTTTCAACTAGTAGATCCAATATTTTTGTACGCCAAACTCAAAGAAAAAACTACTTGTTAATATTTCTACCAGTAAACCTTGGACTTTCAAACCTCTGCTCCTCCTATTCGATGGTATTTAATTATAAAATATAAGACTATGCTATTTTTTCACTGAGATGAAACAGAATCACAATGATACTGTCTGGAATCCAAAATTTCTTCAAAAGGGTGTTCCATCTATTTGACCTTTGGCAACGCAAGACTGGAATTGCTCAATAACAGCCATCAGAACTGAGTATCAACTGTACCTGGGAACCTAAGATACTACATTCCATTTTCTGTAAGAAATTTGACTTATGCCGCCCCCAAAAATTGGTAATAAAGATTCACCATCTTGACATAGTGAGTTGGAAGAAAACAAAAAAATCAGTTCTATGCAGACTGCATATGCATCTTTTCATGGATATCCCTCACAAGATCACGCAGTTCTGGAAAAACTGATATTAGAACAAGTTCCATTATTCCATAGCCAAGTTGTTTCAAACAAACTGTAGACTGCAAGTGATTTGCCAAAAAAAAAAAAAATAGAGTTAAAAAAAAAAGAGCAAAAAAGAAGATTGCAATATATATTCAGATCCTTGCATCAATTGCACCTAAGTTATATATATATATATATATATGGTTAGGTTCTAGTAGAAAAACAGTATTACTCAGTAATAAAAGCACGATGCTTCAGGTATTTCTTGGTATGGTGGAGGGTAAGGGGGGAGTTTTTACCTGAAGGAAATAGTATATATCTCTCGCACAACGTCTGTACTGCTTATGCCCGATCAAGCTGACCAAAGTGGCTGGAGCACCATCTGCCAATCAGAATCTAATATTACTAGCATTTTAAATATGCTGAAAGCAAACCTATCAAACCAGAAGAACATAGATTCTGCCGGATGTTACAAGGCTATTGTCCTCTTCGAGGTCATGCCAGAAGACTAGGCATGCATCATGCTTGATAATAGGGAAAAGATAACATGTACACATGAACCTATCATCAGAAAGCTTCCAGCAGTGAACAAGCTAAAATAGAGAATAGGTCCTGTTATTTAAACCTTCTTCCCAATAGGATCAGGGAGTCGCTGAAGGAAGAGTACTTATAATTACATAAAACAGAAACAAAACTAAGTACATAGATCCATGTCCAAGTGTGTTAACAAAATGGAGCTAAACCCCCACAGAGAAAAGAGAGAGAATATAGAACATGGGGCATGGATGTTAAGAGACAAACTAAGACACAACTTTATACGGAAACAACAGAAGCAGAACCATTCAGGGGGCTTGGAAATATGTGGAAGAAAGAGAGAATAATTTATTATGTGGTAAAAAATTTACCCGCAAGATCCTCTGTTCCCAAATCAGTGTAAACCAAATAGCAAGAATTACTTACTGAAGATCATCTTTTTCACGTCACTAGCTCTGCGAGCAGCTTCAAGCTGTTGCTCGAAAGACCATGGTTTACTGACCCTCTTTCCACCTTGTTGCCCTGTAATTTGTGATCCCTGATTAACTTGACTACCTCTTAGTTTCCCTTGAATGCGCAATGTCAGAAAGAATGTTCCATCAGGCCAGAGAACCTAACAAGAAGACAATGATCAGAAAACCGCATAATAGCTTCCTGAAACAAGTCAATATACAAAACAAGTTCCTCAAAGAAAAAAAAAGCAGAATGGAATGTTGTATACAAGTTAATTTACGGGAGAAAACTCAAAATGGGACATTTCTCGCCAACCAATCTGCAGCAAACGATTACTTAAAGAGATGAAACTTTTTTAGCTGATCAAATTCCCAGCCCCTAGGCAACCCATGGAACTTTAATAATCAGAGCACACTAATCGTATCATTAGGTAAGATAAGTCGTTCGAATTATAACCGTAAGTTATGGGTCTCTCCCAGACGTTAAAGGCCGTGAGCTCAAGTTCTACCCAAAAAGAGAAAAAAAACACTATAGTAGTGACTTGTGTGAAACAGTTTCTTTCGCCATAATTCATTCCACAGTTAGATCAATGATTATCAGAATCCAAATATTTTAAACACTCAAGCTGGCCAAGCACACAACTTCAGAGGATGCAAGTCTTAGATCAGAAGCATCATAACTTACATCCTGGACCCATCGAATCCCTTGAACGATAACATCCTCTCTCCGGAGCCATTGGATTTGCCTTAAGAGCCAGTCATCAATGGCATCCTCCATGATTAACTGCAATATTTGCTTTGATATCCAAAAGACCTGCCTCCTACAATTAAAGAAAAAAAGAGTGCATTGCTTAAAGCTAAACTGTGATCTGCATGTAACAGAAAGCTCTTTATGCGCAAAATCTCAGTGGTTCCATCAATTTGTCACTTCCGAGGAAAACATATTCAAACAGAGCTGTGGTGATGGTTTTCTTTTTCTTTTTCTTTTTTTCTTTGGTTGTGGGGGGGGGGGGGGGCTTATTGACCTCTAAAATTAAGGATGACAATTATCCCAAGAGTTCCCAGCACAGATCATGACTTCAGAAAAGTAAACACGAAAAAGAATACACTGATCAACAGACTAGGATTATTACTTTGTTCAAATCATGAAGAGTGCCCAAAACTATGAGAAGGGAATAGCCTTCATGGTTCCATTTCCATTTTCCTATCTTGATTTTGAGGTGATCCAAAGATAAGTACAATTTACTGTTAATACATTCTGCTACATTTTCTGAATAACACACTCAAATCATGGGCAATGAAGGCAGATTTTTTTGAAATCAAATTGTTCTTGCAATAAGACTAAAAAATTGGAGATATATTTTTACTGGAAATGAGTTGTACAATTTCACTGTTAGGAAGGACACAATTGAAAGAGAATTAACCAATAGCCACAGCCCATTACAGCAGAACATCTTCGAATCTAAATGGTAGGATCCTCCAATAGTCACATCGATGCACTCTAGAAGTTCACAAGGAATAGAATATTGTGAAATATGGCATGAAAGGGCAAAAAACACCAATTCATAACATTGGTATTATAGCACCATTCCTAAGAGAACAATGCAAAAGGCAATAGGACTTACAAGAAGTATAATCTAAAACAACCAATTTATCAACCATATAGTTGGTAAAAATAGAATGAAAAATGTTCAACACCAAGAAATGCCATTAAACGTGTGGCTTCAAATCACAAATAAAGAGAAAATTAAAGAAAGAAAAGGCATAAAGAAGTTCAAAGGCCAATGGCATAACATATCAACTCAGAAAACTACATAACTTGAAACCCTCGCTTTCATCAAGCAAAAATTCTGCAAACTGAATATGTACAGGCAAACAAAAGAATATAAAATGGTACTAAGAACCTGATTCCACATTTAATTGTTAAACCTAAAAGCAAGTTCACAGTGGAAGTGTGAAAAAGATAGAATCACCTTAGCCAGCCTCTTCTTTTGAGCTGAAATATTTTATCAACTAAATTCAGAACTGGAACACTTAAATTTGGTGGTGTCCACTGCAAGGAAAATCGAACATCAACTAGATTAAGCATAAACAAGGGCATTGCAACAGTGATAGGAAATTCCTAATAGACCCATGAGTAACAATTAGGAAAAATATGACAGTATAGCTCCTTCTGGGCCCAACAGCACAGCTCAGCTTTTGGATATCTGTCCCAGCCCAGGGAATGACATAAATCAAGAGTAACAGGCTATCGAAGAGGATGAATAAAATTCAAATGTTAAAGATATATATTTTCTACAAATTTAAATCTCCAGTACTCATGCCATATCTAAGGAATCAACTAGGTTTTAATATGGGATAAAATCAAAGTAAAAGCTTCTTAAGAAATTTCCAACAAAGGATGAATAAGTAGAAGAATTATTCTACTTTCAGTATCTGTTTATTTGCTGTTGCCTAAAAGAATCAGTATCTTCCATAAATAGAAACCAAAAGGATCCAGGAGATGGAGAAATATGAAAGAGTATATGTCCATATTTTTCTAAACTTGATGTAAATCCAAACAACATTAAGGCCAGAAATCATCGCATCAGAGAGTACAGAGAACTGTGAAGATTCGAACTTACAATCCCTAAACAATAGGCTGCATAGCTGGTAATAAGTCAGCACAAATCAAAGAAAGATGACAACAAATGCATGAATGCAACTATTTCAGAACTCGACATGTGAGTGTGTGTGTGTGTGTTGGGAAGGGGGGGGGGGGGGGGGCATAGAATTAAAAGAAAGGAACTGATATAAAAAAAAAAGAAGAAGTTAATTTCAGCTAAATGAGATTAAGAAAATTACTCAGACAATATAATCAAAAGCAAAAGGAGAAAGACAAAGGACTAATGAATAAATAAGAACAGGACGGAATGCAAAGTGCAGTACTAGATGCACATTACCTCTGGAGGCACCCTTGTTGGGTCCTCTTTCAATTCATTGTCTGAGTGCCACCCATTCGCTTGGGCGGAATATTCTAGTTCCTGTTGCCCATGGTTTACATCTTTATCACCTTCCTCATTATCAGAAAAACTGTTAAGTGAATCTGAGGTACTTTGCCTCATAGCCAACTTATTTATATCATCAGCATTCCAGGACACGTTTCTGCTTGTAACTGAAGAAGTTGGTTCATAAGAAGAGGTCAGTGAGCCACTAACTATCCGCATTAGGCCATCAGAAACCCCTTTGAACTGGCGTACAATATCATCCACAGCATCATCCACATTAACTGTTTTGGTCAAGGGAGAATTCATAATGATTAGAATATTTGGTTGATATAATTTTAAACTCATTGTTTAAACAGAAAAATTGAAGACATAACAAGAAAGAAGTTAAGCTCCTTGCAAATGTAAGAGACTAATTGAATTTGTTCACTGATAAATCATTCCTCAAATTAACCTCTGCATTTTATTTTATTTTTTTGGGAAAATTCAAATCTATCATGAGATATTCAACTGCGAAGGTTATGAATCATTTACAGACCAACTAAATGGCAAACAAACTTTTGAGTCAGTTTACAATAACACAAAATGAAAGCATTACTACCAAAAGAACGTTAACTGGCAACTAGATGACATGATATATCGTCAAGGTGAATATATAGAAGACATGTTAAAACTTAAGATTACTATACATAAGTCAAAATCACCAACAATTTATTCATCCTTATCTCAACCATGAGATAATGCACCACATCTATAATTTCGTAGACTCTGCTGAATAGGAAGTACACAGACAACAAAATAAATTGATAAGATGGATTTACGACAATTGACACCTTCTTGTACTTCTTGAAAATCTCCTGTAAATCTACCAAGGGCCTTTGATCATAATATACAACTGAGGTGTATGTTGGGTATTCAAACATAGGGTCTGTATGAGTATTCAAACATCAATGTCACCTAATCCTTGACTATTACAGTAAGCAACAAATAGAAGTGCCATTAATATCTAAGTCAAATCATTCCTAACACTATGTATTTGCAGAATTCCGATGAATGATGAAAAAAGTCAGCCAATTGAATGTAGATGAAAAATGACATCCAAGAAGAGAAGCCGCATACCAGCCAGAGTAGTCATCACAGAAGATGATTTCCCGAATGAGTAAATCTTCATTGATCAAAACCAAAAATTAAATTTCCCGAATGAGTAATTCTTCATTGATAAAAACAAAAAAATAATAAAGAAGCCATAGTTACTAATATGTTTTTAACAGAAATGACAAATGCACACCTTAGATGAGGCACTCAGAAAATCCCATACTTCATGTTGCTCGGCAACATTGGCAATTGACAAGAGATCCTGATAAAGACAGTATTATCAAAACACCTAATTAAGAAAATATGTACCATCACGGGGAGTAGGGAAACCATACTTGGAGATACTTGTCAAGCTGAATACAGCGCTGGTGAACAAAAGCATCCTCTGTACTTGAAGAGAATATCCTTTTTGGAGGCAAATGTAATGTGTAATTAGGAATGTCCTTAAGATGCTTATGCAATCTCTCAAAATTCCGATATCTGTAGACAAAGTATCACAAATGAAGAATCAACTGACCAGTGTAAAGGAACAGACTGAGCAATCCTGATCTAATCAGAAAACTTTCTTATGTTGATGAAACAAAAATTGCCCTCATACTGAACTGTATTGGAAGTAGATCAACAGCATGAAATGTATTTCAAACAAAGCAATATTCTTTTTATTCAAACTTTTTTCAAAAGCCATACCTTCTTTTCACAAACCAAGTGGTGTTGTCAGCATCAGTCACACAAATTGAGTAAACTGCAAAAGAATTTGAGCCAAGTTTCTCAAAGTATGCTCCAATAACCTGCACAATCAAGGACCTATAATCATCTAAAGCCTCAACAATAAAAAATAGCTAATCATGCAAATATGGGTGTTAATGCACTTCATGCTATAATGAGGTCATTAATACAATGCTATACTATTCCCTTGATAGATAGCAAATCAACGCACATGCAAATTTTTATACCTAATGAGATAGTAGTATAATTTAGTAAACTACTCTACTGTGAACAAATTTATCATGTAATAGCAGAAAAGAAGTGGAAACTATCATTTTGAACTAAGGAAAGAAGACTGGGCCATGGAGCAACTCTTGGATAACAAAAGCATTTTGCATGTATAAAGCAAGGTTAAATCCAGTCAAATTTCATGAACCAGAAAAAGGAAATTGGAGGACTTACCCGACATCTCAACTTTGGAACATGCAGAACTTCACTGTGTGATACCATATCCGAACTGCTCTTCAGGCTGTGTGCATTAAGTTCATTAACATCTGCACTATAGGATTTAGTAATGATGGGTGTAATGCCTTTACTAGTAAATATATGTTCCAAGTTTGACTGAACTTCTACATCAAAAGTGCTGTTTGATCTTTTAAGCGTATTACTATTTCCATGGGAAACAACATTAGCAGTATTCTCCAGTTTGGGAATAATAGAGCCTCCCTTTGATAATGCATTCTTGTTAAGATCTTGTGACCTGCTTAAGGCATCAACACTGATATCAGTAGATCGAGTGTCATGTTTGATCCAGGGCGTTAGTTGCTTAGAAGCTTTATCTTCCATTCCACTAGATGTTTCAGGCTTCCAATTTGGTACTTCAGTCATCAAATCTTTTCTAGGCAATGCGACGCTTAATGAACTTGTAACTTCTGGGGCTTGAAGTTCTGGAGCAGCCTTCTTTTGGAGTTTCTTTTTATAGTTTCTTCCTATGGCCCACATGTTTTCAAGATTTTCAGGCATAAGAACTTCTGTTCTTCTCTGAGTTGCTGCCTCAAACACTTTCGCCCAGTCAGCATGCCGTGGATGTATGGGCTCATCCTGTATTGTACTGGATAAGAGATTTCCAGAGTCACCCGACTCTAGTTCCCTGTAATAATTGAACAGAGATAAAGACACGTCAGTCCCTTGGTTGTTGGAACCATGTTCTCCAGAAACTGTGTGATCACTGTTATGACCCTCCACATTAGGTGATTGATCAGTTGCAGCATCCTTGAACCCCTCATTGTTGTAGGCAAGGATTATATACTCAATCAACTCATTAATATACCTTGAAAAAAAGACTAAAATAAGTTAGATTGCTGATGTCAATCACATAAAGCAATAACAATTTGATTTGCTATTTAAGAAGATAGAAAAGACGGAAAAATTTGCAAGTGTGAGAAATGCAAAAACCTCATGTAGACATTGAACCTCATACTAAAATAAGGCAAATCCACTAAAACAATCATAATAACATGACATAAACATGCCAGATAAGGCATGCATTACACGAGAAAGCAAGATGGAAGTTTGATGTCACTTTCTTTTTTCAGCTTAACCCCCATATTATGTTGATCCATTTATAAGCCTCGAATAATTTTCTTCAGTAAGCAAACAAAATGCACTATGCATTACTAATTAAACATTCAAGAACAATTTCAGAGTTAAGTAATTAAGATCAACAAATATCTGTAATAACCCCGCAAAAAAGTTGCAATGTCATAAAGGTGCAAGGATCATGGAATTGTGGTTTATAAAGATGCAAAGATCATGGTGTAGGGGTGCCTTTAAGTGCAACTGTGAAAGTTTGCATAGTATTGGTTAGTTATTTCTTCTTATGAGTTCCATATTGATTTATCGGATTCCCGAATATCAAGGGGTAATGGTGACTTAATCAAGTGGAGATTTATGCTTATGAGTTACAAGTTGGTCTATTACAATATAAAAGGAAAATTTGTAATTGTTTCGTCTGGAAGAAAGAAGTGTCAAACAAGTGTAGAGAATATAGGGAGAAAATAAATGATGTTGAAACTTGCACTTCGTTTTCAAAGGTAAAAAAAACTTGAAACTTGTACTTGACTTGTCAAAGCTAACTGCTAAGATGTACGATAAGTGTAGAATTTTTGACAGATTAAGAAGCTATTCCTGTAGCAAGATTAACGTGAACCAAATAAAAGAGGTGCAGAATCTTTTACACATGCAAGTGGAAGATTTTTTGGTGATGTTGACATGATGATTTGGACATGGAAGTTTCCCCAGTAAGTTGTCAAAGGGTGGGAAAAAATCATAAACAATGAAGCTTTTGAGTACAATAAAGATTGAAATGGTGTCTCAATGTGAATTTCTGCTATCAATACATCAGTTTGACATCAAATTAAGATATTGTGAAATTAAAGAAGTAAGAAGATATTCATCATTTATTGAGTCAATTTTGGAATATGGAATGATGGCAATGATTCTTAAATCAAATCTAAGGTATATAGATTTGAGTGACGCTACTCCATCTACATAAGTTTATTATTCGAGCTTATGATTATAATGATTCTCAGGTTAGCATAACAAAGATGAAATATCTTGTGGACATCTCTTTCTGAATAATGGCATGCATGATGTCAACATAAACCAGCTACAACATAAAAGTTCTCCACACAGAAAGTATGATTAAACTAATCTTTAAATTAAGAGAAAAAGGAGCTAGAGGAAATAGCATCTCACCTTGGGCTAGCAAAATTCATAATAGGTTGCATTACCAAGCAAGTTAAGAGCTCCCGAGCAATGCATCGAACTAAAGGGCATTGGGCTTCCCTTGGTCTTAACACAACAGCTAAAATCCCTCCCATGAGCTGCTGAATTACCTGTCTTTAACAAATATCAGATGTCATGAAAAAATTAACCAAAATAAGGGACAAAAAGAAGAGTTGGGGCAAAAAATGCCTTCTGAATCAGAACACTTCTACACCTTGTACTCACACTCAGGAGATATCAAAGCAGGGTGAAGCTCCTTAGAGGCCATGAGATGGTGTTTCAACCTTTCATCCCGTTCTTCAGAAGACAATGTGCCCATAACATCCATGCCAATAGCAGACTGGTTTCTTCTGAAGAGGTCAAGATGATCACCGATCAGGTCTACTACATCGCTGGAGAAAAGCAGAGACTAGGTTCAATTATTCATTTCATCAACTATTTTGACTCACATTTTTCACAACTTCATTGCTGTACAAACATACACCAGAAATAATACCTTGTTAACAGGTCAACAAGGTTCACTTCTTTGATTCTTTCAGATACTTCACCAAGAACATCCATGACTATAGCATGTATTAGCTCTGGCGCTTCTTTGTCAGGTGTAATATCTGAATACCACAAATCTATAACAAAATCATTCAAAATTTTGTTGATGAAATCCTCAATTGCTGCTTCTACAACAGGGGAATCTATTTTTCTCTTCCATTCTTGTGGGGGAGGCAGGGTAGAAAGACGAGAATCATTCACAGATAGCTGCTTCTTTTCTAAGTGTGACAAGTAGGACGTTGGCCTGGTATTGTGAACCTTCCACTGAAATTCCACCTCATTAAACAATATTCTTAGTCCACAAACCAAGAGTACGGCTATGGGAATATTCATTAGCATTGATTTACTAGTATCTGCAATAACATATATAATCAGAGTAATGATCAGCATTATAGTAAGAATAAGCAGAAGAACAGCACTACTTGCAGTTAAACATCGGTGAAACGAAAAAAAAAAAATGTTCGAAGTTTTGATGGCGTGTCCCCAATAACCACGCTTGTTCTGATCAACCTAGTTCATCCAAAATAATATCAGAGCAGAAAAACATGTTCTGATCAAACTAGTTCAGCTAAAATAAGTTCAAAGTAAAAAAATAAAAAATGACAGCTTCCCATGCATGGGTTCCCTGTAAATTCAAAACTTTCAGGCAGGGCTATATCGCCTTGGCTGCATGATTGATTGAATAATCACTGCCTACATTATAATAAACTTTAACCAGCAAAACTCAAGTCAGGTATTTGATATGCATCTACATGAACCAGCAAGTAATCCTCCCTCATTTTTCCACTCAAGTTTTGCCAATTTTACACCACAACCGAACATCCCCTCCATTAGGAATAGCATAATACCACAAGTATCTCACAAATGCACAACATAAATCAAATGAAAATTGCACCTTAACAAAGCAAGTTATGAGATTAAAACAAAAACATCATTGAAAATTCCATGATATCTCTTAAATTTAACACAACTTCATGATTGCAGTATAATGAGCTTAAACCAACGTATTGGTCAATAAAACGCCATCATATCAGCAATGGAAGTAACTGAAAATGAAAAGGCCGATTTAGGATTTCTCATTTGTAGAAAACCAGAAAAAAATGTTAAGAGCGTACGTGTCAAGAAGTAAGTCACTGCAAATATACAGAGAATCCACCAGACAGTCCGAAGCTTGGCTTCCTGGATCAAATCTTGTAAATCATCCATTGCGTTCTTCATAATTTTCGAGAGAGAAGAATTTTTTTTCTTAACTAAACAGAATTTCATGTACAATTATTAACTATTGAATTACTAAAAATGGGGAATATAATTCGACCGTCTTAATACCAAATTAATCCTGAAAATCAAAACGATAAAAATCTGAACAAAATCCGCGTACTTTCGTGGAAATTCAAAAGAAAAAAATTCCTGATCTTCTCTTAGCGGGAGTTTTCAGCTATTTCCTCTATTTTTTCCTTTTTTTCTTTTACCTACTACAAATAACTCCATTTTTGTGCTATTTGTGAGGAAGAGAGAGAAAAACACGGGGAAAGGAAGGCGCCACGGCGACCGTTATATTGGTTATACAGCACGAATTGACGAGTTTGACCCTTGGTCTTCATTAACTATGGCTATTATATTTTAATGAAATTAACAATGATTTGTCGGGTTATTTGCATTAATCGGGCTTACTTGGCATTCACATATAGGTATGACATTGTTTTCATAAATGAACGGGATCAATTCGACCTCAATGGTTGAATTGGTTGGATCGATTTAATAAAAATTAATTATATTTTTTTATTATATTATATAAAATAATAATATAATAGACTAATCATTATTTAATATATTTTAAATGTAAAAATAAATAAATAATTACCTAAAAAACATCTAACAAAATACAAAATTCAAATAATCATATAAATATAATAAAATATCAAAAAAAAATTAAAATTAAAATTAAAAATAAAAAAAATCAGAACCCGGTTCCGGTCAAATCGAATTTTCAATTTTATACTCTTAATCAGACCGAATTGAGCTCCGCTTCCTAATTGAACCGACCGATCCGATCCAATTTTCAAAACAATGGATATGACAATGAGATCGATTTAAATTTGTATCTGTCTCAATTCCTCCCTGCTTGGAGTGAACTTTTAAAATTACAAATAAATTCGGATTGAGTATTGATTTTTTTATTTTCTAATCCATTCTACCCGAACCCATCTCGTTTAGTTGTTTATTTATTTTTTATTTTAATGTATATATATTTATGTAATACTATTATTTAAAAAATATATTTTTTTAGAAAATTTAATGATATTATTTTTAAAATTTATATTTTTTAAATATAAAATAAATCTAACAGCTTTACCGGGTCTAACCTTGACCCAACGGGTTCAAAAAATTCTTAAAAACTTTGATAGGACGGTTCTCGAGTTTTGACAAATCCGTCCCGCTACCCTATTCACATTCAAAGATCTTCCCTCTAATTTTTTTTTTAAAAAAACTTTATAAAATTTTTATTTGAAAACCAAAAGACTCTTAACCCAATAATATATGAAAACAACCCATAATGTTTAGAAAAATAAATCTAGGGTCATCGGTCAAAATGAAAACATAAAAAAGAGAAACCAAAGTTCGAATTTTGAATCTATATTTAGTTGTAAACAAAGTATTGATTTAAAACATAATGATGTGATATATAGTTTAAAAAAAATGAGTGCGCAATATTTTTATTTTTTATTTTTTATTTAAAATCATCTTGAATTATATGAATATGAATAATATTGAGTAACTTTTATGTATGAGAACTACTTTTCAACAAATAAAGTTTATTAAATTAGTACTTTGAAAAACAAAAAAAAAACACTATACTAATTTTATTATGAGAAACCAACAAATAATAATTAAAAAATCAGCTTTTAAAATGCATGAATTCCTAAAAATATATAAAAGATCAAATTTATAGTTAACCTATATTTTCTAAAATAAAGAGTGTAGAACAACTTTTTTATGAGAAATAAACACATAGTTTCAAACATTAAGCAAGATCATCTTTTAAAAGCATTTGAGAAAAAAGTTGGGTTAATTCTACATTACCCACTTCTACTTTTTTATTGAATATCACTTTACTCTCTTATACTCTCAATTATCTCATTTTGTTCCTATGTACTCTAAACAAAATTAACTAATTTACCCTTATTATTTATAGTAAAAATATTTTAAAATGTTCTAAAATTGATAGATTTATATTTATGTTCTAATAATTTTTTCAACGTGATTAATTAATACTTGACATTAAATTTATTTAAGATTTTATTGTACATCAATTTTAATAGTTAACTTTTAATTTAATATAGTTCATATTAAATTAATATATAATAAAATATTTTTTATTAGTTAATACATTTTATTTATAAATTTTTTACTCATTATAAATTCAAAAAATATATTAAATATTTTTAAATAATATCTTACTAAATTCATAAACATTAGTAATAATTTTTTATTATTAATAAATTATCATAAGTTTATATAAACTATGTTAAATTCAAACTAATCATTATAATCAAATAATAGTAATAAAATTAATTAGTAAGATGGCTATGATTTTTTTAAATAGAACATAGTATCTATTAAATTACGATAATTTGACTATTTACAATTTAGTTAGTAGTATTAAATTATACCTAAAAATAACTTTCTTTAAATTTAGCATAGCTTTTATGAATTTTAATAATTCCATTAACAATGAGAAATTTATTACTAATATTTTATGTATTTAACAAAATACTTTTTAGAATATGTTATATATATATTGTATATTTATGATAAGTAGAAAATTTATAAGTAAATATATTAACTAATAAAAAATATAATCCGATATAGAAATTTAATAGTAACTATATTTATAAAAAATAGCTATTAAACTTTAAAAATAATAAAATATCAAAATAAATTTAATATTAAGTGTTATTAATTCAGTTGAAAAATATTAGAATATAAATATAAGTTTATTAATATTAGAACTTTTTAAAGGGGGGTAAAGTGAGATAAAATGAGAGTACAAGATGATAAAGTGAGACAACTGAAAGGATAAGTGGGTAAAATGAGATTTATCTGAAAGAAAATGACAAAAAAATTGTAAATGAAATACAATAACATATACACATTATTGTTTACCTATAAAAAAATAATGAATTGGAAAATAACCCCTTTTGATTATTTAAAAAAAAAAACAAAACTAACTACTTATTATTAAAAAACCTTCAGAAAGCTTAAGTTTGTCAAATTAGAAATATGGTGATATTAGAACAAAGTAGTTAAGAACTTGTAATTGAAACAATGTTCTAATCTCTCACAAAGAAAAACAATATTCAAATCTTTTTCACAATATCATAAAAAAACATTTAAATGTATATTTTAATATATATTTATAAAGTAGAATACGATATCAAATGTAAGAGTTCCTCTCCCCAAGTGAATTTATAAGTGTAACTTTCACATGTAATATTTTTTTTTATATTTTGTTTGGGTATAATTATTTATTAAAGCTTTTCGTGAAACCTTGATTAACTTCATTATTGCCTACAATAATAATTAAAATGAATGCAGCCATGATGATGGTAATGAAAGCAAAATCTCCTTATTAATAGCTTAATGGAAGACTAAGTCATTATCTATTTTTAGCACTTAGTTCCGATCCATTCAGACAAACATGCGAAATGCAAGCTACGCCTCCTATATTTCTGCGTAGAATTTTGAATTGAACTTCAAATCCTGTGGTGCTAAAAGGTCTGCTTCAACTATGAAGCTCCAGCCTCAATGCATCCCAAACATCTTTCCAGAACATCCTCATTTTCTTCTGGTTCATGACTCTACTATAAGCTGCCTTGGGCTTGTCCCCCGAGGAGTCATCAGAAAATGAGGGCCTTGGGCTGTTTTCTCTTTCTTTCCCTTCTCTCCTTCTCCTGTTTTTCCCACATAATAATTGATGTTGAAACAACTCCCGTTGTACATCATCAGGTTTTAACTCATCCTCATGAACACGAACTTGAGGTTGATGTTAGTTTCACATTCCCAAATTCCAGGCTGAAAAGGGCTCACGATGCCCTTCAGGCATGGAAGAAGGCCATCTACTCCGATCCATTGAATTTCACCGCCAATTGGGTTGGTCCCGATGTGTGTGCCTACAATGGTGTGTTTTGTGAACAGGCGCTCGACGATGCCAGCCTTAATGTGGTTGCTGGCATCGACCTGAACCATGCAGACATTGCGGGACACCTCCCTTGGCAGCTTGAGTACCTTACCGACATCAGCCTCCTCCACATGAACTCAAATAGGTTTTGTGGAGTCATTCCTGAGAGCATAAATAAGTTGAAGCTTCTTTACGAGCTGGATCTGAGCAACAATAGGTTTGTGGGACCTTTTCCAAAGGTTGTTTTGGGACTTCCCGACCTCAAGTACCTTGATCTTAGGTTCAATGATTTTGAAGGGACATTGCCTCCAGAGCTGTTCGATAAGGACCTCGATGCCATCTTCTTGAACAGCAACCGGTTTCAATCCACAATCCCTGAGAATTTTGGGAATTCCCCTGCTTCGGTGGTGGTAATCTCCGACAACAATATCACGGGGTGCATTCCGAGCAGCATTGGCAAGATGGCGGGCAAGTTAGACGAGTTCATCATGTCCAACAATGATCTCTCTGGTTGCCTTCCAGAAGAAATCACCCTGTTGAACTCCACCACGGTTTTGGACATCAGCAATAACAAGTTGATAGGAGACTTGCCCGAAGGCATGGAGTACTTGCAGAGTTTGGAAGTCATTAACATTGCAAATAACAAGTTTAGAAGCAAGGTTCCTGAAAGCGTTTGCACCTTGCCAAGCCTGAAGAATTTCACATTCTCTTCTAACTTTTTTGATACTAAAGATCCAGAGTGCAATCCCAATGTGCTGCCGGGGCTTGCGGTGGATGATAAGAACAATTGTTTTGCCCAAGAACAACACCAGAGATCCGAAAAGGAGTGCCGCTTAGCATTGAGTAAGAAGGTGGATTGTAGTGCTGGCTGTAGACGGCCAAGAACTGGCGATTCGCCAAAGTCGAAGCCCTCAAAAGAAGATACTCCATCGGAACCGAAGCCAAAGCCTGAACCAACACCAACTCCATCAACTCCCAAGCATAAAGCAACACCTAAACCAAAGGTTTCCCCTTCACCACATCATTCAAAGACTCCTGAACCAAAGCCTCTGCAACCGCCAAATGCTTCTCCACCTCCAAAGGCAACAAAGCCATCAAAGGTTCCCGTCCTACCTCCCACCACCAAACCACCACATCCGAAACCATCAAAGACTGTTGTTCCACCGCCTGTTTCCACGCCACAAACTCACTCCCCGGAGCTGGCTCCAGTCCCGGCTCCTTCCAAACAACCAGCGGTGCAACCTACTAAGGCTCCCGTCCCCACTCCCACTGCCAAACCACCGAAGGCCTTCATTCCACCCCATTCCAAGCCACCAACTCCTGCTCCAAAGACGCAACCTCCTAAGGCCTCCGTCCCGCCTTCCACTGCCACACCACCAAAGACCTTCATTCCTCCCCATATTTCCAAGCCATCAACTCCTGCTCCAAAGACACAACCTCCGAAGGCCTCCATCCCGCCACCAAAGGCCTTCATTCCACCCCATACTTCCAAGCCACCAACCCCTGCTCCAAAGACGGCTCTAATCCCCGGTCCCCACCAAAAACTTCCAAGCCATCTCTCGTGCCAGCTCCTACTCCTGAGCCACTGAATGCTGTTCCTCCAACAATTGGTGGATTGCACACATCACCTCCACCACATGTTGCCTCGCCGCCGCCACCACCACCACCATCGCAATCACCAGTACAGGCACCCCCTCCACCACCGCCTGTTCACGCACCACCGCCACCACCATTGGTGCACTCACCTCCACCACCAGTTTCCTCACCACCACCACCACCACCACCAGTTTTCTCACCACCACCACCTCCTGTTCATTCACCACCTCCACCACCACAAGCACACTCACCTCCACCACCAGTTTTCTCATCACCACCACCACCACCACCTGTCAACTCAGCTCCGCCACCAGTCTTCTCTCCTCCACCTCCTGTCTTCTCTCCACCACCACCGCCACCTATCAACTCACCTCCACCACCAGCCTTCTCTCCACCACCTCCAGTCCACTCTCCACCTCCTGTCTTCTCTCCACCACCACCATCGCTTCAACTATCCCCACCTCCTTTTGTTTTCCCTCCAACCAAATTCCCAGGTATCTTGGGCGCCAGTTACTCATCCCCACCGCCACCAGCTATTCCGGGCTATTAAGGAGTATCATATTTTCCGTCTCTATTGTATTCTTTGCCACCACAACTGTAAGTCCAGAAAACAATCAAATGTCACATTGGGAGTTTGATCATGCCATTCTTGTATATTATGCAACCATTTATTTACACCAACATACATAATATACCATTTCTATTTAATCCTCATTGTAGTTCTGGATGAACATTATCACCACATGGATCGATCGGTTAAGTCCCTTTTTTATTTTTAACGTAAGACGTTTCTTGAATACATCATTTGCAACAATCTTAAACTAGAAACGAACAATCTCTTTCTTGAATAATAAGTACCATATATCTTTACTGATTCTTTTTCTACTACAGAAAACGCTGCATTAAATTTGATATTATCAATATAAATGGCTCATCACTTCAATCTGTAAATATAAATTTTGAGATTCATGTAAAAGTAAAAAAAAGGTCCAATAAATTAAGTGAAGAGTTGTAATTCAGGTTCGTTCAACAAACTCTGAATTGGGTTGATTGATTTGAGCGTTTGAATACACTTATTTCAACCTTCTCAGAGGTGGTTTATATTTGAAACACGGGTTCAATGCCTGTAACTGGTTATCCTCGAGATATTAATATCCGATTAATCTATGTATTTATTTATTTTTTGTTTTTATGTATGGTGAGTTTTTGTTTTATTTTTCTCGAAATCATTTCATAAAATTTGGAATTTGATTTGATTCCAATTTCATTAATTAAAAAATAATAAATTATATAAAAAATATTAAATTATTCAAACGTGATCCAATTAAAATTTATTGAAATTTAATTCATTAAATAACCAAATCAAACTTAAGTTCAACAAAAAAATTCAGTGAAATATATACACTATTCAACTCGGTTTGATTCATTTATATTTTTAAAAATAATTTTTTGTTTAGCCAAGAAGCTAAATTCGTCTTATTTTTTTATTCATTTATATCATTTATTGGAAAGAATACACAATTAATAATCTTCATTTTGGTACATTTGTATCTAAAATTCATTTTTTTTAAATCAGAAAATATTAAATCACTTTAGTCATGTCAAATTGTACGCATAGGTTTTGTCGCAAACAACATTATGAAATACTATGTTGTTACTAAGATTTTTTCCCATAAATTGAACACTTTTTATCGATTCCGATAATGATCATTTTAAGAATGTAATTATATATATATTTAGGTTATTACACGAGTTAAACTTCTGTTTTCCAAGTCTATTCTACAGCACAAACGACGTCGTTTGAAGCAAGATCAAAACGGCGCAGCTTTAATCATGATTGCCTTCACGAACACGTCGAAGCAGATCGCCAGATCGGAAGACAATTTCGTTTAAAATAAGAAAACAAAAAACACTGCAAATGGCTCATTCCTAAAGATTAAAATCCCCAAAAATTAGTTGGAATCAAATTCAAATCTCACTTCTGATCATCGCCGAGAGGATTAAAAAGGATAAAAGCTGTCCTCAGATTTTTCAGGAGATCTGCAAACTTTTTGTACTTGTTTTTTCCCGAATTGCGTAGTTTTAGTCTTGAATGGCGGATAACTCGACGAAGCCTTCTGACGCGGAAGAAGGGCCTGCCGCTGCCGCAGCACAGCCTTCTCCGGTGAAAGGAGCTGATAGAGGTGGCGGTGGTTGGGGCGGTTGGGGTTTTTCTCCGCTTTCTTATTTATCGGATCTTCAGAAAGCTGCCACTGTCGCCGCAGAAGAGATCTCTCGCAATGTATATCTCTTTCACCTTGGAGACATATATTCTGTTTGACATGTCATACACACTGTTTTTTTACTATAATTTAGATTGCGTCGTTAGTTGAGATTAATGTTATTTGTATATGATGTATCGACATTGATTTTAGTTTAACTGAAAATGGAGTTGATGTGTGGTTGACTTAAGTAAAAGTGGTTATTTTTTCTTTTCTTCTTCTTCTTCTTCATCTTTTTATTTTTTATTTTTTTGGAAATGTAATTGGAGCTGAAATTTTTTTCTGGATCTAATAGTTGTGGTTCATTCTTTCTGATGGTTATAAACTTGGAGATGCAGGGCATGGCCATGGTGACTTAATTCATAGAGTTTATCACTTGTGTGTTACACATTACATTTTTAAAGCTTATATAAAGCAAAATTTTCTCCGGCGTAGTTGATTGGTTTTTTTATAGACAAATTAGTATATCTGGTAAATATGTTATTTTTTCTAAAAATATGGATAGGTCAGAAGATCTCACGTCAACTTATTTCGATTACACCGGCTGTAAAGTATATTCCTTGTCTAGGGACAATTGACTTGACTAGCCCTGGAACTAGGTAAGTTAAGGATGGAACTTGAGTGTTCCAATTTAAGAAGCTATGTTACAGATGCTGCTTGACATTGGAATTGGAGGTAATATGGGTTCACTGGCAATAGTGTGTGAATCTCTTTATGCTATCAACTCTACTGTCATTCCGTGATTTAGCATATCACCTAGAAATCTCTTAAGTGTATTTATTTAATATGGACACACTAGACATTAAAATCCATCCGCTGCTAAATGAATTAACTTTGAAATGTGCTCTTAGAATGCTTTTTTAGGTCCTGGAGACTCACATCAAAGACATCTTATCGCTGAGTTGAAATGTATCACTGAAAATGGCATAAAAAATGATTGTTTGTTTTATTGGCCTAGTTACTTCTTATTATGGAATTACGAGACCAAAGAACTATAATGCATTTTCTGTTTTGATGCTCAGATCAATTTATATCTATTTCTTTGGTGGAATTATGTGCTGCTTGTTTGAGCTGTATGTTTTCATGAATGCAGGCTGTTGAGGCGGCTAGAACAGCAGCAAAGAGCATTTCAGATACTATGGCTGAAGATTCAGAATCTTCTAAGGAGGATGGTACAGAAGCATCTGCTGTTGAAGAGGAAAGTGATGCTGAAAATGACGAACGGCGCAAAGCAGCTCTGGATAAACTAGAGAAAGCCAGTGAAGATTCCTTTCTTAGCCAGGTAGGTCATATGAAGTATATATTTGAGACGTGTAATTTGAAAGTTCTTTTTCTCCTTTTTCTCTCCCCTTCTTCTCTTTCTCTTAGCACCCAAGGCCATCTATTCATGATTCTAATTTCTTTTTGCTTCATGGAATGCTGTCAACAAATACATTCAGAGACATGTTGGTGTCCATTTGAAAAACCTTGTTTAATTCCCATATTTTATTCTTTTTAGTGTTTTTTAATTTTAATTTTCGTATATTATCTTGAATTTTATAACATGCATGCAGGGTTTGAAGGTTCTTGATACTTCAGTGGAATCTTTTACTTCAGGAGCTTGGCAAGCTTTGGGAACTGCATGGAAAGGGTGAGCCAATTTAGTTCATAAGTATGTCATAATAGTGGAAAACTTTTTGAACGTATTGGTTAAATTCACTACAAAACTTGAAAGGCTGTTTAATTGGAGCTAAAGACCTGTACATGGGAACTTCAAAAACTCTAGCTAAATCATATTTAACATTTCGATATATGCATGTTGTTTCGTCCACATGTTTTCCGAAGATACATTTGAAAATAAATAAAAACAATGGCATTGATGCTCTCAGTTTTGAAGTTATTCTGTAAATCCCTGTAAACCCTGTGTAGGTGTCGTGATTTTATGATCAAGATTTGATGTGAGATGGATGGCATGCATGCCTTGGAGGATTTTGACAGATAAATAGTAAACAATAGCTTATTTACGTAAAATGGTGCTAGATAATAATGCTTGTTGTGTCTGGTTGAGACTTATATTGAATGCATGATAACAGTTTGCATTTTGTAACATACTCCAGAGTAATGCTGCATCATACTTTTGTGTATTGGAAACTACGTAAGCAGCAACTTTTTTGCTGGTTAGTTCTTTTGGAAGGTTGTTCATTTGTTGGAATAGGTTTATCTTAATTTCTTCTATCTACTTGCAAAAATCATGTGCCCATCTCTTTCACCTGCCTGGGTTACATAACCAATCCTTTGGAAATGCTTTTTAGTTTTTTTTTTAATCTTGATACTTACTCATATATTTATCATGTCTCTCTAGTTTACTAGAGCACACTCTGTTTTTTTTCTTTTTTTCCTTTATCATTCATTGGCAACATCACACTAAAGCACTCCTTTTCCTTTTTTGGGGCAATTGAAATCATGGTGGGGTATTACAAAAATAATATTTCAAGGTAAGTTCTGAATTTGTAGATATAGAGTTATCTTTTCACGAGTGTACAGCATCCTTGTAAGAGTATTGCAATTTGCTGATCCAGGATGATTTTATATTTCTCCTAGGATTGAGGATTCAGCTTCAAATTTGGCCGAATCACTTGAAAATGGTGGTCTGCCTGGGCCAACTAGTTCTGTTGCACCATCTCTATTAGAGGTTACACCAGTGTCCCTGTTCTTTTTTCTTTCTAGAGTTGGTGGCGCAATTTCTGAGTCTTGCTTATGGCATACAGACAGGAAAAGCATTTACAGCAAAGGGTATGCAAGTGCTTGAGCTAGTAGGAAAAGAAACTATGGATCTTTTAATTTCAGAAACTGGGATTCGAGTTGAGAAAAATACCAAGAAAACTGATGGAACAACAGATGAAGATCAATTGTTTGAAGAAGTTACATTTGACAGATGCTTTTATATCTATGGTGGTCCAGAGCAGTTGGAGGTACTACTTTCACAATATTCATTAGGTGCATTTAGTTCTAATGGGGTTGTTTCGATATTTATGACAAGTTGCCTTGCAGGAGTTGGAGGCATTGTCCAATCATTATGCTCTATTATATAACCGAAGAAAGGCTAAACTCTCTTCTGAACAAAAATCTTATTATGATGGAAAGCTTAAAGAAGTCCAACAGATTTTCACCTTGGGTGCTGAACTTGATGGTGATGTTACATATTCAGAAAAAGGGAAGAAAATAGAGGCTGGAAACGATGACAACATTGATGAATTAAGAAACTTGCATGATTCCAGTGTTCGCAAGGCTGCTGAGTTGGCTGCTGGGTAAATTTGCCTTGAGTTCTCTCTGTTTCCTTTTATTCATAATCTTCAGTCTGTTTTAGGTGTTAAGTGTATGACTTTGTAGGGTGAAATGCGGTTGAGGGTTGTCTTAAGATTCGTATCACTTCTAGTCTTATTATGGTTCATATAGTTGTATTGGTTTGCATGTCCATGCAAAAGACTCTCTTATGACTGTAGCATCTCAGGGAATGAGTTCCAGTGGGCTGTGGCTGAACTTTAAACTTCAGGTCTCTTACCCGATGTTTTGAAGATGATGATGGGATTCCTTTATTTCTTGCTGTTGTTTGGAATCTGATGCAGCCATTTAGACCTGTTAGATTTAATTTCGGAACCTGCTATATGATAAATCCTGCAGCTTTATTTAATTCTGGAACCGGCTATATAAAAATCCTGCAGCTTTATCTCCTGCCAAGGTGCATGTGGCTTTTATTGTTTTTTGTTTTTTGGTTATCATCTTCTAGTCCCCTAGGTTTGCGAAAATAACATCAGGAAGAGGGTAATCCTTAAAACAACAAAACCTTCAATTGCATAACCTGGGAAATGCATTATGTGAGGGGTGAGTGGATAAATGTGCTAATGAATGGAAAAGCCATTGAAAGGATGTCTTATTATCTTAGGTAGTCTTAGTTCCAGTTTGTTAAGTTGTGTACATAAATATCTGAATCATAATTTTGAGTTATGTGATCTTCTATGGTACATATTGCAGCAACCCATCATCAGTAAATTTCTTTTATTACCATATCTACAAGAGTAGAGGAAAACGTTGCGACTAGTTAAGTATTGTAAGCAACATATAAAGTTATGGATTGTAGCTCTTCATTCTTTGCATTCAAATATAGGAATTAAGTTTCAGGTGTCTTTTCTTTGTTTAACAATGGTCTTTAGACTCGTCAAATTTCAAACCATTGCCTACATTGATACTGGGAGTTTTAATTCTTTCAGAGCTACTTTCAGGATTTTGTTAGTGATTGCTCAAAATGTCATCTATATCATCTTGCTTACGTTGGATGTTTCTATATGGAGGTCCAACAAGTATAAAAACTAAGATTTGAAAACAAAGATTGTATACTATGATTTAACCACAAAGATCTTTTTCTTGTATTATCTCTTGGAATTCGGGGTTTCATGAAAATACTCTACTTGTTTATTACTAATAGGATTGCAAAATTTTATTAGTTTAATGGAAATGAGGTAACCAAACTCTGGCATCTTATACAGAGAGGTCAACAGCTTGTCAGAGTTTCCTTCTATTCTTTTTCCTGATTTTTTATTCTCCCTTATTGCACTTTACATAATCTTGGAATTAAAACACGGTTCGCCCCTGTCGGGATATAACAGACTTTATCTTTTGCAGTTTTGATAGTGCTTTAGTTGGACTGTCTCCAAATGACATAATTCAGAGAACCTCTGGGAGGCTTGATTCTCTTCAGTCAGAGGGTGTTCATGTAAGGATATGAGTTGTTTCAGTTACTACAAAATTATTCTGTGAACAATAACTAGTTCGTGGTCTTGTATTAAATATGTGATTGATGTAAAAATTTTGCACAGAGACTTTCTGAAATGTGCTGTTATTCGGTAACTCAACTGCTGATGCTTGGGAAGTCCATCATATCTAATGCCAACAAAGCGCAAGATGAAGAGATTGAGGAGGAAATGGAGATGATTGATTGGCCTGAGGATTCTGTGGAAAGAGCTACAATAATCAGAACAAAGGCGCAATCAATGACTGGATATATGGAAGCAGTTTTCAATAGTTTCATTACTGGTAAGTCATGATTTAGATCTCTTTACCGTGCTTTTCCTGTAGTTTATTGTTGGTCATCTTATCTTGTTATTTTTTAGCTTACAGCCTTGGACCACTTGGTGTTCTTTTTTAAAAAAAATAAATAAATAAAAAGTATTTCTGTTGAATGGTTTATGAGGAGATCATTGCAAACAATAGGAAAGGGAAGAAAAGAACTGGGGAAACAATTTTGTGCTTTTTAAATCATGAACATGAGCCTTTTTTATTTTAAACGAAGTAATAATTGTGAAGGATGAGGTGATGCAGGTAATAAGTCTTTTAGTGAGTTTGCAAAGTTTATGCTCCATAGATGGCAGCCTCAACCTAGTAGCTTCTTTAATATGAAGTTTGTGAATGATTTGGAGTTGGTAAACAGTTCTTAGTTTGGAAGCACCAAGCTAGTGCAACTCTATAAATATAATATTTGTATGGCGTGTATCTGTAAAGTCATGGTGAACCACAAAAACAAAGGATCCCTCAACTCTTGTTGATGTGCTCAACAATTCCTGAACCTGTGCAGAATTGGACAATATACAGTAACAAAGGATTCGCATATCTTTTTCTTTTAATGATCTTAGTCTCACTCCTCTGCTCAGGCATAGCGGATGTAGCAGAAGCATATTTAGCAGCTATTAAAAGTGCTGCTACTGATTCACGAGTCGTCCCTCAGAAATCAGTCCAAGAGAAGGCCAGTGCATTTAGTGAACGTCTTCGTGCTGATCATAGTACAGCAGTGGGTAAAATGCAGGATGGGTTGCAATATCTGACTTATGTGGTTCTTTCTAACTCGATGCCTGCTGCTTGAAAAGTTGAAATCTCTATCCCAATTGCATACAGATAATCAATCTTATTAGTTTTATTTGTATATAATCGTAGTCTCTTTCATTAGTTCGCCTTGTCATGTTGCTGATTTCGAAGGTTTGCATTAACAAAGAAAACTATCTTCTTTGCTATTGGCATTTGGCTGTTTCGTATTCCCCATGTTTTATCGAAGGGAAGAAAATACATTCAATGACACTTCATAGTGCAATAGTTTTTGCATTAAATGTTCCACTTGTTAGTTTCTCGTGTTTTTTTTTCCCCCATTGATGCTTCCTGTTGATTTATTGAGAATGTGTGAGGTTCAAATTGGAAACTAAATTCTATTGCTTCTTTAACAAGATAAAACATAAAATTTTTACATTAAAATGTTGTCAAATATATAATATAGTAAAACAATAGAGTTTGAGTTAGGGTTGATAATGTATTAAGTATTTGAATTTATTTGGGCTCTTGGCTCGGACTTAGATTCAAATTAAATGGGTATATGACTTGTTTTATAATTTTAAAATTATTAAAATTATATTTTTTAAAATTTTTTAAATATCAAATAAATATATATAATAAATTTTTTAAAAATATAAAAACTAAATGTTGGGGTTGGGGTTGGGTTTAAAATTGAAAATTTCAAAATTTTATCTAGATAAATTTGTAATGTTAAAATTTCTTCAAATGGGATAAATTCAATACGCGTTGAGTTTGAACTTGTTCTATTCATTCATAATTTGATAAATATGTCTTTAAATTTGATATGAGATATTATCTCTTTGTATAAATGAATAATAAATTATTAGATTATATGCACCTTAGTTTTAATTTTAAAAATTTAATTTTACTTACTTCGGAGCATTTGAAAACTTAAAATCTTATGTATCTTTTATGTTATTAAAATAGTATTTAATATTTAATTATGTCACAGTAATATTTTAATTGATAAATAATATAAAAATTATTTGTAAAAGTAATATTTTATATTGAAATATTTTAAAAATAAGAACAATTATTCAAGACAAAAAAAATACTATAATATTAGTATGTCACTCTAAAATCTAAATGTACACTTTCGCAATTTATAAAAAATAAATAAATAAATAAATGTACACATTCCAAAATCTAGATTGTACGCATCCAACTAGGATTAAATGGGTAGCATAAAATTCCAACGCGAGGCAAGAAAAGAAATTCGTCCAGGTTCAACATACAGTCTTCTGCAACTACATTACATTAGCATAAACTCAAGTCCTGCATACATGAGTGCAGTTTTGTCTCAAAACCATGAGAGAAATCGATGAAGCCTTCATTCAATCAATCGAACATCGCCCCAAATCCACCCCGCTCGTAGCCCAATTCATTCCCGTGATCGACCTTTCCGCCTTAAATTCCAACAACCGCGATGAAATCACCGCTCTCGCGGCAGAAATAGGCGGCGCGTGCGAGAACTGGGGGTTCTTTCAAGTGATTAACCATGGCGTGCCGTCGAGTGTTCGTGAGAAGATAGAGCAAGCGTCGAGGCTGTTCTTTTCGCAGCCTGCGGAGGAGAAGAGAAAAGTCCTAAGAGATGAAGCGAATCCGATGGGGTTTTATGATACTGAGCATACGAAAAATGTGAGGGATTGGAAACAAGTGTTTGATTTCACGGTGGAGATTCCGACGGTGATTCCGGCGTCGAGTGAGCCGGAGGATGTGGAGCTGAGAGAGGTTGTCAGTCAGTGGCCTCAGTATCCACCTAAATTTATGTAAGTATTTCCAAAAATTAGCTGGTATTTAATTTAGAATTAATTGTTGAGAAAGTACGAACAAATTTATTTTTTATTCCAATTCTATGTCCCAATTATGTGTGTTCTTTCGCTGTATTTTGTTAAGTCTTATTACTTTCAAATTTCAAAAATTAATAACTTGATTCTGCTATGTTTGGTCCAATGTTTTAAAGATAGCCCGATCCAACCACGAATTGGTGGCGATTTGGTTCGTTTGCCTGCGAAAAATAAAATTTTTGATTAAATTGACCAAAAATCAGTCAATCCAATTAAAACCTTTTATTTTTTATTTTTTATTTTTTTTATTTAAATTTGATATTTAATTATAAGTGTGATTATTTAAATTTTAAATTTTGTTAAATATATTTTTTAATAAGTTATTTTTTTTAAAAAAATTATATTTATTATTTTATTATTTTATAATATAATTAAAATCAGATTGGTGGCTGAATTGGTGGATTGAACCGGTCGAACTGTTTGGACTGTTGTCCAACCAATTTGGTCATCGGATGTATTATGACGGCCTTATATCATGGAATATGTGTTGAATTTTATATTTTAAATAATATGATTAATTATAAGTGAAATAGATAATGTAGATGACAGATGATTCTGACAATTAAAAAAAATGGAAAAAGTGTGACAAAATAAACCACCCAGAAAATATAATTTCCACATTGTGGAACTTTTTGTACTTAACATGTGCTGGGCAAAGTTGGATCCTTACTTTTAGCTACTAAGAAAAAAGATAAATGAATTAGAAGAAAATACTTGGATATTGAATTCAGGAAAGTTAAAGGAAAATGCCCTCAACAAGAACTAAACTCGTACCATACAAGTGGATTTGATTCATTTAAACCGTCTTGAGCAGGAAGGCATGCGAAGAATACACTCAGGAAATGGTAAAGCTAGCTTACAAGTTGCTGGAATTAATCTCCCTGAGTTTGGGCTTGCCTGCTGAACGATTGAATGGCTTCTTCAAAGGCCAAACAAGTTTTACGCGACTCAATTACTATCCACGATGCCCTACTCCTCACCTAGCTCTAGGCGTGGGTCGTCACAAGGATTCCGGTGCATTAACCATCCTTGCACAAGATGATGTAGGAGGACTGGAAGTAAAGCGAAAAACAGATGGAGAGTGGGTTCAAGTCAGACCTACCCCAGATGCTTTTATTGTCAATGTTGGTGATATAATTCAGGTATACATTTTTCTCCTTTGTTTAGCTTTTTCAGTGCTGCATTCATTTGATTATCTTTAAACCGAAGCTGATAAATGACACACAATTAAGCTTCCTGATGGCCACAAATATAGGAATTTAAACTTTGGAATCTTTGAATTCATGTAGCATAATGTTTGTGTGAACCAGAAGTATTTGCTGATGTCTATCAAGTTTATTAGCATGAAGGCACTGGCACACTGCTGCTGTTTCACATTAACAGCATATTAAAGTAATGATCAATAGGGGATTTTGAATATTTTTCACACTGAAGTCGAAAGTATAAATACAACCTAAGAGTCTTCGTATTAAACTCACAACTATCACATGCAATTCCAAATGTTAGAAAAAGTTCTATTGCCCATTTTTGCGTGAGGGCTGAAAATATTTTTGTACAGGTATGGAGCAATGATAAGTACGAGAGCGTGGAGCATAGGGTGATGGTGAACTCTGAGAGGGAGAGGTTTTCCATCCCATTCTTCTTCAACCCAGCACACTCTGCTATGGTAGCACCTCTAAAGGAGTTGACAAGTGAACAAAACCCGGAAAGGTACAAGGCTTACAACTGGGGAAAGTTTCATACAACCAGAAACCTCAGTAACTTCAAGAAGCTGAACGTTGAAAATGTCCAGATCTATCATTTTAGGATGAATGAGAGCCCGACATCCTGAACCAACCAATGCTCGGGGTGTATAACCGAACAATTCATTAAACATGATTTTGTAATAAGGAGAAAATAAGTGTTTTATGTGTCAAGTCAATTGTTTCTTGACAATTTCCATAAATGAGAAACTGAAGGAAAATGCTTTGCTGTAATTCACAGCTGGAGAAATTATATGAATGCCTATGAGATTATTCAGTTACTCCTGGTGCCAAAAAAATAAAACGAAAATCATATGCTCTAGCTTTGCATAAAACTGTAACCTGTCAATGGGATACTGAAATGAAATTTGTAGGAGTGCCAACTGACAACACATGACATTGAGTTATGACAACACTTTTTTCGCGATTGCTGTTGGCCGAGGCTGGGGCACACAGACAAAGACAAGCACATCCCACTCTAATGTCTTAATTCTCCCTGTTTGGTATCACAAGGAAGAACCTCCAAACATACAGATGAAATTTTACATGTAACCAATTGCTCATCACATCTTAGAAATTCTATAACACAATCAATACGATGTGATGCAACCAGTATCAAATCCTTACCCAGATTCTGGAGATGATTTGATTTGAGCTTGAAACCAAATGCAATGACTTGCACTAAGCAATCGTTTAAGTTTGTTGAAATAACTCTCCAATAGAGCTGCAATATAAGAATATTAGCAAAGTATTTAAAGTGACATTAATGTTCTATTTATAGGCATGGAGCACGCATTGGCTACGTGAGCCTGGATGAAAGACTTTATCTCAGTCCTTGATTGTTATACATGTCTCGCGATATTATTCATCCTTAATTGGATCAATTCATGATTTCTAACCGGTTCAAATGATAACTCATATAAAAATGCGCACCTTACCCCAACGAGTAAATAGATTCAATTACCGGTGATAGATTATCCATAATTTCAAATTGGTTCAAATGATAACTATTGTAAAAATGCGCACCTTACCCTAACGAGTAAATAGATTCAATTATCAGTGGTAGATTAATAAAAGTGGTTCATCAGGGGTGAAAGAATATCTTTTATATAATTTTTATAATGTCGTTAATTCTCACGTATAAAAAATTCAGATAAATATATAAAAAAATTGAAAATCTGTATTATTGTAAAAAGATAAATGTCTATTTTTTTATAATTTTTAAAAATTTAAGCAGCATATATCGATTATACTAACATTACCTTGACAACAATGCAAGAATGATCCATCAAATTACGTGTTACAGATTTATGATTATTGTATAGGCAAGAAGAAGCCTTGGTTTCTCAATTTTTGCGTCAGCCACAGATGTGCATATAAGCACAAGTCTCATCAACCAGATAGACCAAAGATACGCTGAATATATTCCAGAATTATACTTCATATTATTTTAGAGGGCCATGTCAGATTACCAACAACTGGCAAGATTATGCATCATTGGAAACAGTAATTTAGCCATGCAAATCTCGTGAAGACTAATTAAATATTTTTATTATTAGTGGTGATATATAAAGTCAATTCTTGCTGTTGAAAATGGGTCCAATATCATGTTTCTTCGAAGCCCCGCAATATTATGTCAATTAAGGATTAAGAATAAGGTGCTGATTTCATAATGTTTATGTCTGAAACGTAAAGCAATACTTTACATATATATATTATTTTCGTGAAATTTAAATCTGGAACCATTGTATCCCTGACACACTGCAATTATTTTTTTCATGGTTGTCCCTGTCAACTCTGAAGTTAATTCCCATAGTTGATGGAGAAAAGGCATCCAAAAAGCTATTACATTTCTTAAACTTTGATGGGCCTCATGAACAGGGGACCTGGGGCAAAGAGGTCATTTTCCTCTTAATAAATTATTTAATGTACGAAAAAGGATAATATGAGAAAGGACCCTCGTAATACCACAAAGAATACATCTTCTATAATTATAGTACAATCCATTATAAATTATAAATATTAAAGGAGTATAATTCGATCCCCTCTTCCCCTACACTATAAAAATTTCTAAATATTGTCTCTTTTTTTAATTTTTCACCCAAAAGCTTTGCGACGACTTGAAGGTCGGAGTTCTAATCGGAAAACCTCCCAACTCCTATAATGTTTGCTGGACCATTGACATTAAAATCCACATATAAACTTGCTATCTGCTGTAAGAAAATTTCCCCAAGAAATGAACAGCAGGAGAGATAGAGAGGAGACAATAAAAGAATCAGGTCAAATATCTGCTTCTTGCTTAATGTTTATATGTTAAGAATGTATCATTCTACAGAAAACCCACGAATTTATTAACTGGGAAACAGAAGTACACACATATTAAAAAATCAGAATAAGCTACAAAATTCTGTATTCATAAGAAGATCTCCTCATTGAAAAAAAAAAAGAAGGGCCAAGTATACATGACTTTCTCCTTTCAGACAAACTAGTATTCACAAAAATTAAGGAAGAATGCCGATATAGGGAGCAGAAACTGCATAATCAGGATTTGCAGAAAGCGCAGAACTGCATCGGTTAATAACAGAGCCAATTGCTTCGACAAACACAATCACGAACTCTATCGCAAACTTCAACAGTTCTAAGCACATTTCCAGCTTCTGCATTACTAATTACTTAAAATATATATGCTTTTTTTCTTTTCAATTGTAGCTATTTTCTTCTGTTTTCCGCGTCTTCCCTCCATACAAACAATGTATTTGTGGGTATTTATAGTATCGACCCGAACATGGTTTAGCATAGAAAAGAGTCTATACGTGGCCTTTTGAACTCCCAAGGGACAACATAAAATAAAGTAATAAACCCTCCACCCCAAAAATTGAGAAAAAGAAATAAATAAATGAAAGCCCTCTCCCAACTGCAAATGATTGAGGTTTGATTAGTAGTCTTAGATAAGGAATACCTTATGGCTAATAGTTTTATTGCAAAAAAATGGAGTACCTTTTCAATATATGAAAATGACATTTCTATTATTGAAAAGGGTCAATAAGTGCAGCTTATCCACATTTTGTTCCCAATTTCTTACTTTGTGTGTATATTTTACTATGAATCTTGCCTTAGTTGTGTATATTATTCATTATCTACTATTTTATGCTCAATTATAGGATGGTTTATGAGTATGCTCAATATATCAATGCCCATTGTGTAATGTTTTTGCAAGTAACTCACCATCTTCTATATATGTATGTATATGAACCTCTCTATCATTGGTGAAGTGAGGAACATTCATCATGTAATCATATTTTCATATAGTATTAGGAGGTAGTAAGTTTGAACTTCATAGCCACTCAATTATAAAAATGTGCTCGTAGTGCTATGTTTCAAGAAAAAAATATTATTTACACAAGACGATGCCTTGAAGATAATAAATTTTAGAAATAATTATAAAAAATTCTATTGAAGTTTGGTATAAATACGTGTATATTTCCTCATGTTTGAATAATTACATCCATCAATCTTGATGTTTGTTACCATCTAACAAGTAGACCCTACTATTAGGGCTTTTTGTCGGAAAATAATGATATTAGAAAAAAATAAATAAAAATCAATAAAAATTCAATTTTACTGATTCAATGGTTTGATAATTGAATTACCCTTAGAGATAATTACATAAACCCCCTCTGAAGTTTAATCTAAATACTAGCAAATCCCCTAAGGTTTCTAAAATTACGTTCACCTCCTTTAGTGTTTGTTATCAATTGACATATAATTAACCCTAACTATTTGTTATACTTTTGGCATAATTATTCTATAAAAAATGACAAGTTTTAAACCCCTATTGTTTATCCAAGTTTACCAAAACATCAAATGCTATATATATCACATTTTGACTTTCAATTTTTTTCCTTCATAATTTTTGTAAGTAACTATTATAATTAATTTTATGGAAATGATTAAATCAATTAATACTTTTCAAATCAAGAGGGCGGCGAAAAAAAGGGTGAAGGGCTATCGAGGTATAAAGAGTATTTTTCTCTATGGGAACATATCATAAAGTTTAGAAGTTCGTATATTTTAGGTTTGATAGAGAGCATGATTTTGCAAGTAAAAATGAGAAGAAGTAATATTCATATTTAATTTTTAGTCTAAATATAGTGTCATGGATCCAAACTTGGAATTGGGCATTTAACTTGGTTTATTGTTAAAAGAGTCTTTATATTTAATTATTTTATTATAATAAATCACATGGGTCTAACTTTGAAATGAAAAAAAATTAAGGAATATAAATATATTGTGACAAATTTTAGGAAAGCCCACTATAATTTGGACAAACTTAAAGAGAAATTTATGTAATTTCTAATAAAGGACAAAAGGGTTATTTCATCAAATTTTATATTGTTTTATAACAGCCGTTAGTGTTAAAGAATGTGGATGAAATTTTAAACCTATAATTATCCATAAATTCTAAATGCCCTTCATCTCTAACAATCTAAATGTTTAAAAATGATGGGTTTGTGAGGATAAGAATCTATAATTCCTTGAAATTGGGATCATAATTCTCTAATATTATTTTAGATTATCACTTTTTTTTAAATGTAAAATATTAAAAAAGAAACACATTCAAGATCTCCACATATAACATATTGGTTAAATCAATCCAAAAAAAATAATAGTATAAAGAAAGAGGGCATATTCCATTTTTTTATACTAAGGTTTCCGTACACGTATCAACATCAATCCATGTTGTACTATTATGGATAGAAATTGTAGGTGAGTTTTTATATTCAAGTAGTTCATGATAATGCCTTAGAATATTAATATATTTGATATTATAATTATCTTTTAATTATTGGCACCACACACGTTTTAATCTTTTTTATTCTCATAAATTAATAATTCATTAACATGTGCCAAGTGGTAAATTTTGGGCCCTGACCAAGAGATCCGTCGGCCCCATAAGCGGATTTCCATTTATTTTTTTAAATTTATTTGAGTGAAGCACTTAAGAAAATCTAATCTATAAAATATGTAATATTTTGTAGATTATTCTGAATTATTGGATATCAAGGACTTAACAAGGGGGATGGGAGTTTGTAAATGATAATTATATTCTCATTGTCCGCTCATCAAAAGAGTAGTCGAACTTGGATAAGGCATATAATTTATGAATATCCCAATCCAATAATATAATATTTATATTATTGAAAAATAATTCATCTCATATTAAATGAGCATGCGGGTAACTTTTAACTTATAAGCAAGAGCTAGTTCCTTTCTCTCATAACGTGTTTTTTTAGGATAGAAGCGTGAGATTAGTCAAAACGAACAGTTTGATGTTTGTTTGTTTATTTTTTATCTTTTTTCGTATTTAGTGTCACTTGCAACATACCATTGAATTTTGATTTTCCAATTAAACAACTTGCACACGAATTTAATTTTCTAGTTATTATTTACGATTAATCAAAACTCGAAACATATATAAGTTTTAGCGAATGAAAGGCCCATGAGTTATAAGCCCATTTCCAGGCCCATTAGGCTGAACTTAGAGCTAATAAAAGTTGGCTACATTGGGATAGCCCTGCATAAACTCGGCCCAATTCAATTTATGGATGGAAAATAGTTCTTTTAAATATGTCATAAAATATAAAATATTGAACATTAATTTCACTTTATTCACAAATAATTCATTTACATTTGTATTATAATCATAAGTTTGCAAATTCACATATTTTATATTTTTTGAGTGATTATTTCGTCATAACTTTTTTTTTTTAAATCCTGAATAACGTAAATAATTTTTAAGTTGGTTTGTCAGAAATACGAAGAAATTGAACTCATTCATAACTGTTTTGAACTGGTTTAATAATATTTGCTATTGAATGAAAAATTATGAAACTTGAACCCCTAAAGCACAAATTAACGGATACCTTCGACTCAACTGCCTGCAGCTCTTCAAGTTGAAGCCTTTCATTTTCCCCAGTTTAATTTTGATTTCTTCTTTCTTTGTTTATCTTTTATCCAAGAAGAAAAGCGTGAAAAGATGGGTTCTTTGTCCTCTTTAAACTCCATCTGTAATGTTGGAGACTGCTTTGTTAAATACCAGGTAAATGCTCATAAATGCGTTGCTCTTTCTTCTTGTATGTCACTCTCTTTATGTTATTTGTTGATTAATTATTGTATTACTTCTATGAAAGTGGTTAAAGTTTGTAGCTTTTAAGCATTTGGGTCGTGAGTTTTTTTACTTTTTCGGGGATTAATGATGAATAGCGTAACTAATAAATTGATCTTTGTAGGATGAAGTCAAGAATTCAATGGTTAAGAAGCTTTGTGCTAGAGCTTCTGTTGGGACGTCAGCACCACAGAACTTACAGTTTGAAGAAATTAAGGCCCAGAAATCGAAAAAGTTCAGAATTGGTGTGCTTGGGGCCAGTGGCTACACTGGTTCTGAGGTAGCATTTTCATCTACGTACTTTTTCTGTAATTTTTTCTACCGGCTACAATGGGTTATTAGTGGTACATTGCTATGATTTTTTATTTTTTTTTCTTTCTAATTGTACCGCGCTTGGTTGGGCCTTGTTGGCATAGCGGTCTAGTATCTTCCTAGCCATAGGCCATGAGTTCAAAACCACACTGGTGGATGTGTGTGCGTGTGTGAAAATGTGTGTTTTTGAAGTGTTCTAAACACCACATTTAATTGTTTTCTTTATTGTTATGGATTATTATTTCTTTATGTAGATTTTGCGGTTTGATTTGATTTTCCTAAGTCTTAGCTTAAGTGGTTTTTTTTTTTGGTGCAGATAATTAGGCTGCTTGAGACTCATCCGAATTATCAAATAACACTGATGACAGCAGATAGGAAGGCTGGACAATCGATTGGATTGGTGTTTCCTCATTTGGTCAAGCAAGTATGTAGAATGTATCGTGCTTATTAATGAAAGTTGCACCATTTTTTGTGTAATAATTTTTTTGCCTTTTTATTTTTTTATTTCTTATTTGTTGATGCACTGGGTCTTTTTTTATTGCACCTAATCTTATAATTTGAACATTAACCTTTTTATCATGCTCCATGTTCGAATATCTCAAGTTCACTGGTAGCTCAACTTTGATATTTTCTCTCTGTTGTTCTTAAGTTATGTCTGAAAATTTTGAATAAACGCGATTCTACAGGATTTGCCTGATATGGTTGCTGTCAAGGATGCAGATTTTTCCACTGTAGATGCTGTGTTCTGTTGTTTGCCTCATGGGACAACTCAGGTTCTTTTTTATCTCTTTACATCCTTCTACAATCTCAGCATGTAGATTTGATGCAGCCACAATTAAATTCTGGTTTGTATTTTTTTATCCCTGTTTCATACATTTGATATGTAGATTCATGGTTATTGTTATTTGTACAACAAAAGTAATATTTGCTGTTTTGGCAGGAAATTATCAAAGGTCTCCCAAGTAGTTTGAAGATAGTTGATCTATCTGCGGTATTTTCTGCTTCTTAATTACTTGTCTTTCTTCTCTAATTCCAATATTTTAAGAATACGACGTCTTGTTTTTCATCATGTGTAAATCCTTTTGGTAATTTTGTTTTCACTGATTCATGTTTATCAAAGTGATATTGATGGTTATGTAGGACTTTCGACTTCGAGATGTTGGTGAATACGAGGAATGGTATGGTCAGCCTCATAGGGCACTGGAGTTACAGGTTGAATTTTTCTTCTGTGTCCTGATTGATGAATAAACTTCAATGTGGTTCTATTTGATGAGGTTCTTTTTTAAGCATGTATAAATCATTACATTGATTTGTGAAGAAGTTCAATATTATGATTACTACCTTCTTCCTCAAAACACTAAAATATAGAAAGAGGAAAAAGAAGAACATATAATACTATATCATATTCTGTGTGCACCAAAGCCTTTTGTGCTGTAAATGCAGAAAGAAGCTGTATATGGATTGACTGAGATATCTAGACCTGAGATCCAAAGTGCACGCCTAGTTGCAAATCCTGGCTGCTATCCAACTTCTATTCAGCTGCCACTTATCCCCTTGATAAAGGTTGGTTTTATATACTTATTTCAATATCTGTGTATCTAGTCGGGCACAATACACCATGGGTTATCTTGCGCAATCAGGCCTGACCACAGAATCCAAGATCCTATCATCAGGAAAGATAACTCCTCTGACCTGTGCTCTATGTCTTTACATTTTTTAAGACAGCCAGTTAGTGGGAAGCATAGGTAAAATTAAGATGGTTGGGTTAAGTAGCCAGGTAGCCAGCATAAATCCTTGTCAGTTTCTCTTACAGTTTTAAGAATTTGTCATATTCTACTCATGGCCATTCTGCAAAACTCATCGTTATGTGAATACGAGTTAGGTTTGTGAGTATGCACCTAGGCATTCAGATTCCATTCTTTCTGTATGAATTCTTCAACTGCACATGGTTGTTCAAGGATCTTATCTTGATTTTTTTGAAGTTTGTATATTATATGGTTTCCGATTACCATATATCCACTTGCTGAAGGTGCTTGATATAGAGATATCCAGATCCTTTTGAAATAGGGAGAGCTTGAAATATCCTGTCTAAGACAAGGATCCCCGTTAACATAAGTTACAAAACAGTAATACTGATGCTGTTCCCTTCCTTTTATGTGTTTACAGGCCAATCTCATTCAAGATAAGAATATCATTATTGACTCAAAATCTGGTGTTAGTGGAGCAGGTCTGAACTACGTGCACAGCCTTTGTAATAAAATCCCCATTGATTGCAGACTTGCAGTGACCGATTAATTATTGGTACTTTTTACAATGCAGGACGTGGAGCTAAGGAGGCCAATTTGTACACAGAAATAGCAGAGGGAATTCATTCTTATGGTGTAACCAGGCATCGTCATGGTCAGTAAATAAATTTTGTATGCAGTATTATACTTCTTATGGCACAATCTTTCCTGATTGTAATAATAAGACAACTTCTCAGATATTGTGCAATGTAATTTATATATGGGTTCTGAGCAGTCACTTTAGGACATATTTTGTCAAGGCAGTTGACCTACTTGCACTTATTGGCATGTATAGAAACATGTTATGAGGGTTCTGACCAGATTTTGTGTTGAAGCTAAGCATGTTTTAATCATCATTCCCAGACTATGAAAAGGAGTAACTTGTTTCAATTGGTGATTTCCAGTGCCAGAAATAGAACAAGGATTATCAGAGGCTGCGAAATCAAAAGTTACTGTCAGCTTCACCCCACACTTAATGCCAATGGTAATAGCTGCTCTAAGATTGATGATGTTTGATAGGACATTGAATTATCAATCTCTATACTCACTACTATTATTTTGAAGAGCCGGGGTATGCAATCAACTATATATGTGGAAATGGCCCCTGGAGCATCTACTGAAGATCTATATCAACATTTAAGGCACTTTTATGAGGTAAATGGTCTATTTTGTCACTGGTATCAACCTTTGATCCATCAATTTCATTAGCAGTTGCATAATGAGCAGAATCTACTCAATTTTCCTTTTCTCGAAAAGAATATACCTGAATTTGTCTGTGGGCAGTTAAAAGTTGAATTTTCAGAAATGTCTAAATGTGATATTATTGCCCAAATGACACTGGATGCTCTTTTGGTATAGGCTGTGCCATTTAAAAACCATGGACCCTTCGTTAAATATTGAGGACCTCTTTTTATTCATAAAATAATTCTGCATCTTCCCCCTGCGCTTTTCAGTTAAAAGAAAATCTGAAATTACACAAAAGCAATTAGAGGAAGAAGGTGAATAAAAGAGAATCGTCACGTGTATATATTTAAGCAATTGTAATATAATTCCATACTACACAGTTGATCTTGTGGTCCCAAGGAAGATGATATACAATATAGCTATATTCTTCTACAATTTGCTGTGAGAATTAATCCTTTATCTTTTATCTTGGGAGGAACTGATCGGTTTACAATTGATATGCTTCTATTTTTACAGAAAGAAGAATTTGTGGTTTTGTTAAAAAAGAACGAAGTTCCTCATACTCGACATGTTAGAGGATCCAATTATTGCTTAATAAACGTATTTCCTGATCGAATCCCTGGAAGAGCAATAATTATCTCCGTTGTAAGTTTCATTTCCTTTGCTCCTCATAGTTTGTGTTGAATACTTGCTCGATTTGGTTTAACTAGAAACCTCTATTTTGGCTGAACTCTGAGATGCCCTGCAGATCGATAATCTTGTTAAAGGAGCTTCAGGTCAGGCCCTACAAAATCTTAACTTGATGATGGGAATTCCAGAGAAAACAGGGCTCCTTTCAGTACCTCTGTTTCCTTAGAATGGTATTCCAGTCAGTCCTTGCAATACTTCTAACTCACCCTTTCAATGTTAGAGAATCCTATACTTCTAACTCACTCTGTAAGTGAAGATAGACATCTTCATTTACTTATAGTCCTTAACTGCGGGGATACGCTAATACTTGCTGTTTCTGCAGGTGGTGGAATTTCATCTTACACACAAACATAGCTGAGATGCTCCCAAGTTATATTTTGAGCAGCTGATGTCCTGAGAGGACAAAAGTTCAACTACATTCTCTGTTCTACTTAACCTGTATTCTGTTGTAATTTAAGTGATGGGTAGTGATAGTGTCAGAGCAAATTTGTCTAAACTGACTTCTTTGCCCGTCACCAACACTGGAGTGTGGGATCTTGCAGAGGCATTCTTTTCTGTTTTCTCATGTGTCAATCGACATAGCAATTCATTCACATTCTCAAGTTTTACTAAAGAAAGGATAATAAACAACTTGGGAAGAAACTCAGTTCAACAAATCAGGTACAAGTTAGTTCATTTTGGAGGAATGCGACTTTAAATAATAAAGCAATCGATACTTTTCTTACAATACATGTAAATAGAAATCAATTTCTACATTTTTAATGACCCTCAAGGCATTCTATTTTGTTCTAATCTATATTTCTTGAAATTCACAGTTTAATTCGTGGAAATTGGGACAAGACTGGGTCATTTTATCCATTAGTTATGGTATTTTGGAATTCTTGAGCAGCACAAGTTGCTTGAAACTAAATAATCGTTCACATTTTAAGATCTAAAAGTTAAAAGAGAATATATTTTCATGAGTCAGCATATATTCCAATTATTCTCAATTCATTTTTCATGTCGTTTATTCCATATTTGTCTTTATTCTTCTCTCTCCAATGTATATTTTTTAGTGAGATTAATTTTTTAGCTAAAATTTTTTAAATTATCATAAATGAAAACAAAGTCGTAAAATAAGAAAAAGTTCACAATATTAAAATAAGTAAATCGTTATTTTCGACTAAGAATATACACACATATTGAATATGTGAAAAATATTAATAATGATTTCAGAGCACTTACAATTATCTTTGATCTATCAGTAAATGATAACCAATTACATATGTTCGACTATGGTTTTTTTTTTTTCTCTTCCTTTATATGAATTATACTCATACTTTTTTTTTCAATAATCCAACAAAGTTTTCTCCCTTCTCTCTGCAAAATATTTCTCCCTCCAACTCACTTTTTAGTAATAATTACATTTTTTTCACATAAATTTTTAAAATATTAATTTTCTATAATTGCTTTCAAGTAAATTATATATATTTTTTATTTTATATAATTTTTTTAATTTAAATATTTAAGCAAGCATATTGTGGTAAAAAAAAACAGTAGTACGAAGAAACAAACCATAAAACCTCATCCAAAACCCCTAAAAAGTAAGCAAATAACCCAAACTTCGACTTTCCAAGATAAGGTTTTGCAGAATACTAATTGAGTTGTTCGTAATGTTCTAATAAGCAAAACCTTCTCTGTGTTGGCAATCTTACCACAGAAAAATGGCTCTCAAACTCAATGCTTCGGCTGTTTACTCGCTCCAGGTTATACGGCTTTCCCTCTACCTTTGTATATAATTTTTTTTTCGTTTTTCAGAATTTTGTCAAAATAATATTGATATAGGGAGTTGGAGGGATGGGATTCATTGGGAGAAAATTTTAAATGGGTTTTTCGTTTTTCAGAATTTTGTCAAAATAATATTGATATAGGGAGTAGGAGGGATGGGATTCATTGGGAGAAAATTTTAAATAGGTTTTTATTTTTCAGAATTTTGTCAAAATAATATTGATATAGGGAGCTGGAAGGATGGGATTCATTCATTCTGTTTTGCAGGATTGTCATAGATTTTGGTGCACTACTTGTAGGTATTTGAGTTTCAAAACAGTCCACAATTCTTGTTTTCACTCTCAGGAAAAAAATAAAAAAATTGAACGCATTTTGATTGGAGTACAAAGTAGTCGAGCTTATGCATATATTTTCACATTTTAAGATATGTTCACGAACTTCATTTCAGTTGTCAGAATTACAGATGGGTCTGAGCTTGGAGTTTCTCTTCGTACTTGTATTTTTAAGAATGTGTTAATATGCTGACCTTTTAAATCAGTCAGGGAGTAGCATTTATTGGATCAATGAAATTGTTGTTGTAGACATGTATTGTTAGTAAATTTGCTTTTGTATGTTACTCACCGAATTATAAGAAGATTTTATGCTAGTAGTTGATTGATTTGGTAAATAGGCCTGAATATTCTTGACCAAGTGGTTTATCTTTCGTCTTTGTATGAACTTTTCTTTTTCTTTGATTAGTTTCTCTAATATGGAATGAACAAGTTTTGTGCTGCTATGGTGCTATCTTTGGAACTTGTATGTTCTGAAATATGGTTCTAGGCATTAAAGTCCCTTTTGTTAGTAGTCTCCCATAACAGTTTCCTTTCTTCTGCAGAACCTTCCATTATGCCATAGAACTCAGTGCTGCATATTGAGTTTCAAACCGAGTCGATTATGTCAAAATACCCCAAAATATTTTTGCAGTATGAACATGGCCGCTGCCGCTGACCAGTCAGATGATCCTCGGAAACTGAGTATTGGTCATATTGTGGACAAGGCAAGAAGTTTGTGGGATAGTACTCCTCAGCCAGTCAAGAGCTTCCCTTGGAACAAGACATTGAAGAACTTCATTCAACTCATTCTTGACCTTGTCTTAGCAGTTATCAAATACTTATCTGTACCTCTATTTGTCATTACATCGATTAGTGAAATGTCTTATTGTGCACATGAGAGGAAGCTATACCTTATCCCACTTCCATTTCTGGTCGGTGTTGCTGTTGCTGGGGTGTTAAGGGACGCTGCTTTGGAATCATCTCCATATCTCAAGGTGTTTTTCCCCACTCTTCTTATTACAATAAATATAAATTCGCATGCACCAAAAGAAATACCTTCCCTTGATTTATGACATTGCTTAGAGATAATGAATTTAAAATGCTTGTATGCATGTGAAGAAGATACAGGCGGACAAAGCTATCCACGATAAGAAGGTGAACATGTCATGATGACATACTTGAGAAACACGTGGTACTTTCTGCATTGGGAGGGAATTGGCCTTGTAGAGCAGAATAGCAGACAGAGGTTAATGTATCCAAGGCCAGTAGTTTTAGTCATAGCTAGAGTGGAATGGTGAAATAGATTCCTGCAGCCAATCCAAGAATGTGCGGAAATGTGTTTTGTTGAATTATGTCCATGCATGTTTGCTTTAAAACTTATATATTTCAGGGAAAGTGGAAATGGTAGCTCTTCTGCATGCTGATTCAGCTGCTCTTTAGCTCTTCAGGAATATCATTCCTCTGTTTTTATTATTCACTTCATCATTATGGATAATGGATTCTTGAACTTACACGTGCCATAATATTCTGTTTGCTGCTCCTTGGTGAACAATGCACCAGTCCAGTGTTCTAGCTCAGATACACTGCTTCACTTCAATAGTAGATTCATACTAGACCTTTTTGACCGTGGAATATTTTCTGTTGCATATGGACTTACATTTGGTGTAACTTTTACTGTAACGTTGTAGTTTATGGTTAATGATTAAATTCTTTATGCCATTCATTTTTCTTAATTTTATTCTACACTTTTTTTTTTGAACACCTTTTAGTTTGAAGTATTAAATTACTAAATAAGGAAAAGTAAGGCATTTCTGTTTTTAAATAGTTTTGTCTTCTATTGTATTATTGAACTAGTGACACGAGAAACAGAATTCTCAAAGATTTGTTTTATTAATATTGGTATTATTCTTCCTTGTAATTGCAGTATGCAGAAGTCCCCTGGCATCTGATTGCTGTTGTTATATTCTTTGCATTGCTCAAGTTTCCTGGCCCTTATTACCCATACTGGGGGCGTATTTTCATTCCCCACTTTGCAAATGGAGCATTATGGAGGACCTTATGGTTCATGTTTCTGTGGTACCGGAGAACCCAAAAGACATCAGAAAACAACCAGCCTGATTCTATGATTGACAATCCTAAAGCAGATGGGGCCTAATAATGGATAAATCCTTGCATAGGTAATAAATGTGAATCCTGAGATATTTTGAAACTGTTGTTCTAAAATAGAAGCCTTCAATTGGACATAATTGAAGATTGCATAATGATTCTGAATCTGCCCGGCTGTTACACAGGCTTCCTGCAGTTGACTTCTTTTCAAATCATCTATCGCCCTTTGTAATTAACATTGTAAACATGTCATCTAGCTCAATTTAAACCTACTGTAGTTGAAGCATAATCAATACTCGAGCCACCTAGGCCAACCATTGTTACAAAACTCAAAATTGGCAATTTGTATTGTTTATTTCTTCTCATCTGCAGTATTCTCGAGAAGAAAAGATCCTAGCTTAGTGAGAGTTGTGTATGCATCTTTGCGCATATTTCCAATCATTCTTGTCTGTACAATATGTTTCTTGCTACTTTATTCAATATATTTGTCCTGAGTAGGAAGTAGCTGGGCAGCACTTATTGACAATGTTGTAATAGGAATCTTCAATCTTCGGCTCTTGTAACACTCCACATGTATATAACCTCTATGAAATATTCTCCCCTATTTTATGGTCTGATACATCTTAAATCTTTGTGGTTTTGTGATGTCACACAGAACTGTTTTATCACGTGAAGTATGATACCTATCTTAAAGTTGTGCCCGTTCTGCTGTTTACACTTGGTTTTCTTTGTGCAACTTTTGCTTGCACAGGTGATGGCAGACAATCAATTCTAAAATAATATACAGGTATAGAGGTGGTTAGCCCTTTGGCCATCAGTTGAACTACTTGGAAGAGGTTTACTTTTAAATTTTCTACTACCTTTTGGCTCAGAAGAGTGGTGCTTGAGAAGCTTTTTTAGGATCTAGGTGATGGCAAACAGCTGAACACCAACATCATGTTTATGAGCTAGAAACACTACTGGTGGTGTGTTATTGTAGAGATCGGGAAAAGGAACATGTTTTGTCTTATTTTCATTGTAGTAATGCTCAAGACTCATTTGTGGTTGTTTAACTTGATAGCTTTCTGTTGAGGGTTTTATTGCATCTGCTGTATCGTGTTTTATGCCAGCGGATAATGTTCTGAACACTTCTTTTGTAGCAACATGCAAGTACAGAGTATAATTGGCCGGACATTCATGGAGCCAACTAAAACACGGCCAAGTTAATAACAAGTTCTTTACCTTTGGGACAACCAAAAGTGAATGAGCTGTAACAAGAGAACAACTGAACCATTTGCTCAACAAGTTTAAAACTTTTAGGAGCAGATGCAGAGGGGGAAAAATAATGTTTTTCGTGGATCAGGGAAAAATAATGTATTTTGTGGATTGAATTTCACTTTACTGTCTACAGTTTCATTACGTATTCTCAGGACAGTTCCATTCCATATTCTCAGGATAGAAGTTTTGTATAAATGTATCTATTAAGTATTTTGATTGTACTATTCTTTTGTAGAGGTGGAGTAAACTAACCCGCTTGAAGTGTAATGCTCATACTATTTGTTATGAAACAAATCTAACGGAAGTGAATGTAATCCTACAGAATAGAGGGCGTCCAGAAAGTACAACGCATCAATTGCACCGAGCATTGGCCAGTGTACCAACAAATATGTATTCAACTAACTTCCACCCTTTTAAGATAATCAGATTAGAATTCTATGAAAACAAACTGCTTCAGTACTAGAATGAAAAATAAGTGTAGGACAAGGGACAATAATTAGCTAAATCGTAATCATGTGTTTTATTTTCATTTATTTAACACAATAAATATACAAAAGATGACGGCACAACAGTGACTTCTTCATTACTTCATCAGCTTACAGGACCAGGGCATATTTTAGAAATGCTGTAGTAACAAATCACAGCACTAAAACTACACCTAATAAATAAAAAAAGTTTTCTTTTTCTGTGTGAACTGAGATTTTAAACAACTATTTTACAGACAATGACGAGATTTGCAACAGTTTTTAACACTAATTTACAACAACATCAATTTTGGAAATAGAATATCAAATCCATCAACCAAAGCTACCAGAGAGATCACCCGAAAATCCACTCCCATATGATGCAGAACCACCTGTAAATGAACTGGTAGCACGAGCTTTCTGTAATTGGCGCATCTTGAAAGCATCTCTAGGTAGCGGTTGGCTTTGGACAGTTGTTGCGTCATCGTCATCTTGCCCTAAGAAAGATGAAAAAAATAGTTTAATTCTCATAGGCCACATTTTGTTGGAGGGTGCAAGTGGAGGAATCCATATCACGAAACCCATTGTGGATTAGATTTTTCTTTTCTGGGGTTCCATAATTGGGTATTATAAGCACTAAAATACACATTCAGTAACAAAGAACTAATGGCGCCTCCAATTTCTCTTCAACATTAAGGGTCAAGTGCAGCAGTATATCAACCTTGGTAAGTGTTAATGTGCTTACAAAATTGGCTAATTAAGTCAACACTTTGTTCAATTGTGAGAGGATCGAATTTTTCACTTACAATTTTTACCACTTAATACACCAGAGAATAATTGGCATAGGCAAATTTAGCACATTGACAGCTACATATCTATTGTACCAAACACCTCCTGATAATCCCACATTATCATCTTTATTCAAACCCCTATCTGCTGCAAAGTAAACATGGTAACAGGCAGAACTAATCAGATATACACATGTATTACGTAATGTGGCATCACTCATCTGGCATGACTTAACCCACTTAATGTCATCCCTGAACCAAGTGCGTGCTGCCTCAGAGATGAGACCAATTTTTTCAAAAAAGCCAACCAACCACAACAAAGGGAAAAAAAAAGGAAAGGCAAACAAACAAAAACACATAATAACACAAAAAGCCTAAAGAAAAATCAGAGAGGCAAGATTGGATATATGTAATGCTTTAACAGCAGCATCATTAGCAAGCTTGTCAATATGATGGTAAGCATGAACACATGTATAAACAACATCAAAATAATAAGTCTAAACAAAATTTAATTTATTAAGAAGCCTATAGATACCAGCTGAGCATAAGATCAAATCTGTAGTCATTAGAAGGAAGCAAACAAGATGGTGGTATATATCACAGACCTGATGATTAAATCATTTTGGGAACAGGCAAATATACAGATTTCAGTAGGCTTGTAATCCCCCCCACCCCCACCCTACCCCACAATAAGATGATGTCTTAACCATTTTGATGATGTCCTATTTCCAATTAACCATTTTGATAGTATCCTATTTCCAATTAGTTCAGAGATTACACCACCCAAGTTAGGGAATAGGTGGATGAAGTTTTCTCCGGAAATATCTAACAGATAGTGATACCCAGGAATCATAAAATATGTAGCATGATCGTGAATCCAAAAGAAGTAAATAATAACATACTCCCTGAGTCTTTCCTTTTTCCAGGTTGTCTGTCTCTTGTTTGTTTATATTTGCTTGAACCAGACAGGTCACTGGTGCTTGGAGCAGGCCCAGCTTGCAACTGTTGAGATGTCCCAGATTTCCCACTAGCTGAGGTTATGTTGCTTTGCAAACATATGGATATCACAAAATCAATATCGGGAGATGGACCTAAAATTTTCAGCACAAGTAATTGGTGATTATTAACAACATAAGATAGCTCAAGACTTTGTTAGCTTTAGTATTAGGGTGCATTATATAATATTTTGCACATGTTCAACCTTTTAGATACAAGAAAATATTTCACTAGGTCAGATGTAAGCATTGGAGACCCTCGCAGGGGTAACTCAGCTCCCATAAGGCGCTATTTGTTTATTTTTAGTTATAACCCCAAATTTAAATTGAAGGTTTGCAAGTTCCCAAGGCAATTCTCGAGAACAAGAATGGAACAAGAAATTGAATTCAACAATTACACCCACCCCACACCCACACCCACCCCCACCCACACCCCCAACAATAAAGAAAAAAAAGAAAAAGGAGAAAAAACTCTCGCCCCTTAAGCTGGATATGTCCCAAGCTTGTTACAGGTATCAGCAACCCTTTGACCGCCAAAAAGCTATAATCAACAAATCAACTAACAGATCTAATGAGGAAATATGAAAATATCAAAAGATTACTGAAAAATTAACCTCAATACTGCAGTTCATTAAGAGTACCCTACATACAAATCCTAGTTCCCATTACCTAGTAATACTAAGCTCAGAAGTAGTACACACATATCACGGAACCTAACTCCCTACTTGATTCAGTGTGAAAAGGTGCAAGAGTGCAGAAAAGAAAGTTCAGATTAATACCTTCAACAGCTGGCAAATTCGCCACGAAGGTTGCCAATGATGGTGGTAAGACTTTCAAAATATCATTGATTGCAGTTGTTCCTCCATTATTTACAGTTACACCATTTGGCAAGGTGCTTGAAACACCAGAAAGTCCAGGGGCAGGAGGACCTGCAAAGTTCATATGAGACTTCACAACAAAGAACCCTCAGAGGCTTACTCAATCTTGCCAAAATATGTCGACAATAGCCATATTCTCATTTCAAAAATTAAAAAGGGTTTGAATAATCAGCTCATTTAGTAAACTACTACTGGGTCTGATTACAGATGATGAAATTGATTAGGTGATCATAAATTTTTAACAATGTTAAAAGGTCAAGATCTTGAATATTGCCTGCATATGAGGAACTGGCTGCATCTGCAACAATAACACAAAAACCACATATGCACTAGAGATATGAGCCAAATGATCACATTCCAAGATTCCACCAGAGAGAGAAATCTAAGATCTATGTTGTACAATTACTTTCAATATTTGCATACACAAGATGAAGATCATCCAGAGTTCATCCACAGCTGACCATAATAATCTTGTAAGGGCAAAAAGCAATAGATATCTATACCAGGAAATCTACATTTTATTAGACCTTGTTCTAAACCTAAACTATCACCCAAAGCAAAGTCCTATCACAAATTTCAGTGTATGCATTGACCAAGTCCCATTTGCTTTTCCTCTCGTTTTCTTTGCCTGTACTCTTTATTTGTAAAGAAAAAGAATGCTTCCTTTTACAAGCTGGAATCAGGAACAGAGATTAGAAGAGAAGTTTTCATTGGAACAAGAAAATACCACCTAATAAATGCTGTTCCAACAAAGTAGCCAGAACATTTAGCCCAACGATTAGCAACTATAAAACAATTTCCAAGCAACTAGAATGCAAAAGTTCTTACAGAATAGTCCAAAGGATATAACTACTAACTGCATTTCTTTTGATGCAGAATTGCTACTTGTAGCGTCTAAGCGTTGTACCCAACTAAAGTATCTATAAAAGGTTTAACAGCAAATACAATTAGAAAAAATATGTATAATACCAGGCTTTTGTCTTGGACCATAAATCATCATTCTTGATACATCTGGATAAACAATCTTGCCAGATATATTTGAATTATTTGGATTGCCTGAAACGCTCCGATCTGCATTCACAACAGCAAGATCATTGAGCAAGAAAGAGAGAATAACCCACAAGACGAGTACAAATTATTACTTTACCTGCAGAACTAGCTCCATTAGCAGGAACAGGGTTTTCAATCTTCTTATTGACATTTCTAGAGAGCCACTAAAAGAGAAGGACCATATTACAATCATGCACAGATAATACTGAATGTAAATTAAAATTTACCCAAGCATTGTACCTAAAATAAAGATATGTGTTCAACCGTAGTGTTGAGGTTAGAAGGAAGGCTGAAATAAGTACCTCTTGCCGAGCTAAATGATCCAAGTCCTTAGACGAACAAGGCCACAGATCCATAAAACTATATCGTGATACAACATCTTGCAGAGAATTCTCTAAAGTTGATTCTCCATTCTCAATCGTTCGACATAAAGCTTCTTTCCTCCTTTGCTCAACCTATCACAACAGTGTAGCTGAATATAAGGGATCACAATAAATGTATCTCGTACACTACATAACTGACAATAGAATATACATACAACCTCTGCAAACTACGTATTCCTTCCATAAAAAATGTTAAAAAAGATAGTAGTTGATGTTAGTCTCAAAAACTTTGTGAGTTGAAACAAAGCATTTTGTGAAGCCAAACCACAACAATCCATGAAACCAACCTATAAGAGGTTAATGACATGAAATGATTGGACAATACCAACACTCAAACACAAGAATATGAATCTCAATGAATCTACCTTTAACATGCTGGCAAGATCTCCATAGGTCTGCTCAAATTGAGTAAATCTTTTCCATACCTACAACAAAGTAAAGAACTTACCCATTATAATATAAGAGTAAAAACAATTGCAACCTCAAAATTTTGCACCAAAAGTCAGCATTTCGAAGGCGAAAGGTAAATGAAGTATGCAAAAGGAAAAGAAAAAAATGAAACCAAAAATGTGGAAGATATCGATGGATTCTGCAAATTGATTCACAATACAACAGTGGATATTTTCAAGTCTTACTTTAGGTCCACATAGATTTTTCTCCAATTAAGTCTGGTATTTTCAAGATTTTTTATAACTCGAGTATTAAAAAACTTTCTGCCATGTTAGGTTTCATTTTAATTTTAGCGTTTCACTTTTCAATATGAAAACGTGTTTGTGTTTCCCCGCTTCATCCAAAAAAAGTCTGAAATAGCAGTGTTCATTTTCCAAAACCATTTCTCAATATGGGATTACAAAGTTTCCAACCTAAATGCCAATATCAAAATCAATTACCAACCCCCTTTTAGCCAAAGTGGGCCCTATAGTTTTCCAATTTCTAGAGCTTGCCAAGTGTCCGTTATTAGTCAAAGTAGCCCCCACAAAATGTCACACCATTGTTTACTTTGGGCAACTGTAGAATTTTGTGATGTTGGAATTCTTAACCAAAAGAGTTTTTCACGCTCTTACGGGGTTGAAAACAATCAAACGAAACCCATTTTCACATTTTCAACTGTCACATCATGCAGTCACCTCAACCAAACCAAACACATTATCATATTCACGCTACTTGAGATGAAATATTTTCTACTTTTTCAACACTGGAAAATAAAAAATAAAAAGGAAAAAGATACAAGGTGGCCATTCATGTTTCATTCCAACGCTAAATTAATTTTTTGGTAAAGAAGTTGGATAATTTCAACCAAGAGCGCAATTACTTATATCATCCCTTGGTGAAGCCAGGAATAGATCCTTGTTCATATATTCAATTCTCAATATTGCTCCAGCACCTGCAAGAATCTCTGCATCCTACTTAATTCCTTGATAAGATCCAAAATATCTGTTATATCCATACCAAAACCAAATTAAAATTCTTATAAAGCATCCTTTGTGTATTAATTCCTTTAATCTGTTCAGCTTCACCTTTGAGGGGTCACAATTACAATAAAAGAAACATTCTGACCACTTCTAAGGCATTTGATATCATATGTCCAACATACCCAGATAGCAAAAACTCTACGCATAGTTACTCCAAAAGTTCCCTCCATGCAGTTGGACATGGGCATGGGTGAGACACATGTAGGATAAGGTAATTGGAGTGCCCGAGAATTCAAAGAATAAAGCAAAATTAGAACACAGTGACAGGTGTGTCCAACACATTTTGTTCAGGAGGGTACTTAATGAAATTTGACAAAGCTTTGGGGTAAGACAAAAGTAAATTCAAAATTCAAAAAATATATCCAAAAAAAAAGGCTTTGGATTTTGGACCTGTGTTCTCTCTTTCTCCCCCTTTGCCAATGATACCAATTTTCTTCCATTTCTCTTGTTTTTAAAAAGTCATCAACATCCATTCTTCAAAAATCAACATCAACATAAGCAATAGCACCTGTAAATTTTAATGTATTAAATATGTCTATTTCAATGTGCTTAAATTTTTAACACATATATGTCTATATAAATAGATTTCCCAACCGCATTTTGCTTTATATTTTCTCAGAATATCTGTATTCCTGTGTCATATCCATGAATCCATGTATAAACCAATAATATATCCAGATAACAAACTGTATACATTCCCAAGAGGGAAGGAACCTAGTGAAATTCGTTATTTCTTCAGAAGAAGCTCATGTAATGTTTCTGATCACATCAAATCTTAAGAAAACATTAATTGCAGAGATATATAGAAACTCTTAGAGTCAAAAGTTGTAGTTGGACTAGAATTGATGCTTATCACAATTCTCATGATTGGGATGCCACAGAGAAAGGCGTCTCAAGTAAAAGCAACGGCAGGCTTTATGTAAATCCAGGAGAAGGCATCTTTGTGCATTTTTGAACTACCTACCCAGAAAGAAAAAACATATATTTTTTGGAACAGGTGCACAATTCTCAATAGAAAGGATAACTTCAATCAAAATAATCCATTTCTAACTGGTTCCTATGCCTTCTTGTAGGAGCCCACATTACTCGCACAGTCTCTGGGATAGGAGCTAAAGAAAATGTGGCAATAGATATCCAAGACAGCATTCAAATTGTAGTAGACTTAAGCATCTGGATAACTAGAAAGACCATTTTTCTTGATTAAAACATGGTCACTCAATAAACTGATCCTTTTTCACAAGGTTTTTCAAAATGGTTTTTGGAACTAATATTTGATACAATGGAAAATCAAACGACATGTGAAGTATTTAAATTATAAACTTGATATACAAAACAACTACAGAATGATAGCAATTAAAGCAACAACAAAATGAACAATAGAATGCTGATGTACCTCAACAGATTCATCAGGTGGAAGTGAGCTCAGTGCTCGTTCAAACAAAGCACGGATATTTCTATCATCATTCAAGCGGCACAAGAAATCAGCATATCTGCAATATAAGGTAAGTTCATTCAGACCTGATGTGGTGTAAGCTTTGTGCATAGATATTACCCCCAATAATGATGGCATGAAAAATCCCATGGAAGAGCCAAGATTTTGGAAAAACAGTAGATATGTAGTGGGAAATCTAAAAAAGAGCGGAGCTGCATTAGTCATGTCAAATTCCCCAAAATACCACACAGTCATGAGGATTTTACTTAAGTTGTTGCAGTTGCTCTCACTGCTGTTGATGTCACACCCACTGCTGCAGCAGTTAATACTACCACTATTACCACCACAACTGTTACTATTACTAAAGCATGTTTCCAACGCCATAGCAAGAGAGAAATGGCTCTTAGCAGCAGCTTAAGGGCTCCCAAGATGACATGTCAACCCCAGACTAGATAGACCTGGTCTAGCCAGGTTCATAATTATTTTAGACAAGGCCATATGAAAAATTGAAAATTTATTTGCTCAGTCCTAGTCTGGTCAGGCCCATACAGCTTCTGAGCTGGGGCCCAGTTAATTGACAGGCCTCTATTCAGGGGCAAGGCGTCTACTATTTAAATCATTTTGTAAAACTCAGCCAGCCATCCACCATATATCAAGCATCTTCAAAACACACTAGTTCCAAATGAAATGGAAACTTTATCATTGCAAGGGGGAGGGTGAAGTGGGAATGAGAATGGGAAAGGAGCTTACTCAAGAATGTAGCTAGGCTCATGCATAAAACGTTTGAGACCTGCTTCAAATATATTGTGTGCAAGCTGCAAAAAAATTGCAAAAAAGACAAATTAAAATGTCAGGGCAAAGAAACTATATGCTGTTTTATGGACTTGATCACAGTTCCTCTAGCTTTATAAGTCTGGAGTAAGTTAAAGGGAAAGAAGCATGTGTTGATCAAGCAAAGAGAGAAAGGTGGCATAGTTTTCGATGTCAGCAAAGGAATTAAAAAGTAAAGAAAACCCCAACTTCCTTTTTAGGTAAAAAGATCAAAAGGAAATATATCAATTGTTGCATCATTCATATCTTTTCTTTTTTGCAATTTAAAAAAAGAAGACCATAATATTCTTTTTTCCTTTCACCAGAGTTCTATATAGCCGTGGCAAGAGCCCTCCTGCTCATCATCAGCAAATATTTATGTTAACAGCAAATAAATGTACAAGCAAAACAATCTATAATTAACAATCACCTTTGCATCCTTATCTAGACAAAAGGCCATCATTGCATATGCAACATAAACATGGTAAGTGCAGTTAGGAGATTTGCGTGCATCCAGAAAGTATCTGCGAGCTGCTTCAACTCCTTCACTCCTTCTTAGAAATCGTATGAACTGCAGAGCAGAACATCACAAACAATTTAAGAAGAAAATCTACATACTCTGTTGCTAGATAAGCTGCCTATACAACAATTTAATATAAATCTCTGTTCAATTAGAACTACTCAAGCATTTATGAATTTTACAAGCAATAAGTTGCAGTAAAATGATGCCACATGCATCACAAGCTAAAAAAGTGATCTGAAAAAATTGGTCAGGGAAAATAACAGTAACAAGTCAAGAAAATAGTGAAATAATCACAATAAAAAATAAGGGTTAGAAAAGGCTACTTAACAATCTAATTTCACTGAACTTGTCATTTTGTTCTCTTTAGGCTGATAGAATCCCCCTCTACTTAGAAGTTTCTCATATGATCCTTCTGACTGAAGGGGCACCAAATAAAACTAAAATCTAAACACTGAACAAGGGTCGCGAATTACAAAGGAGACATAAAATAGAGTGAAACTTAACAACTGAAATCTTAACACTAAAATATTAGCTGGCTGAATGCTTTAAGCTTCTAAAATCCAAAACCAGAAATCTAACATAACATTGTCGGAAACCTGTTTGACAATTACAAACATTACAGGATATACTCATCTATTAATTTGAGTTCTATTCTGTTATCAGGTTGGTCTTGACATCCTATAGATTGTGTGAGGATCATTTTCTCTCCAGATTTCTACACATCTTTTCTATACTGCAAATATATGTGAAGATAATCTCATACCTGGATGTGTGATAGAGCTGTTGCATTCACACCGTCCCCCACAAGACATTCATATACTTTTTTCGCAGCCTGCACATGAACAATGTGTCAAAAATAAATAAATAAATGATTAAACTGGATGTCACCACAAAAACAATCTCATGTGACATGATAAACCTGAGCTGCTCCATGAGATTCCTCTAGCTCAGCATAAGCATACTTTAGCATTTCCGAATCTAACATGAAAGAATGAAACCAATTAAAATACTAAACCAGAAAAGGCAGAGAGTGATGGAATAAAGCAAGAATTGGACAAGCTACAGTAGTTTTGGAAGAGATGAACAGCTATACCAAAGAATTTTTCGAGACTGACAGCAAATTAAGAAATCAAAAATAGGTGATAATGGAACAAGGTATTTTCACATGAGCAAATCTTAAGAACACAAATTCTTTCAGCAGAGAGATAAATACCGGGAAGAGCCTTCAATGCACGCTGGAAAACTTTGATAGCAGAGTCTCTGGAATCACTTTTTGCATGCCACGTGGCATAGTCATACCATATATCAGGGTAATGATATAAATACATGAGGCACTAGCATGGAAACAAACATGTGAGCAGTTTCTCCTTTCTATTTGCCTTTTTCTAGTAAATTATCATTTCTTAAGAGTGGTGGGTGCGCAAAGAAATAAAAAGTAAAGATCAACAACCCTAACAGGAAAGCAACCATAACAATGAATCTCAAACAGATAGCATAAACCATAGCTCCACATACAAGACAAGGAAAAAAAAAACTAATTCAAGAAAGGATTGCAATGCCCAGAACAATAATGTAAATCACAATAATGGAGCATGGACAAAAATGTTATTAAGATGCATATCTGATCTTCTTAGTTAAGACATTTACTCATGGCAATGCTACATGCTTGAAGGTCATATATCTGTTTTATGGATGCATGTAGATGCAAATAATGCATATATAATGTGAGTCCCCACATTTTTTAGTGGTAAACTGAGCTAATTATACATTTTTTCTTACCTTTAATTTGAAGTACAAACTATTGGTAAATTGTGTTGCATATCATTTTGTTTAAATGGTGATATGTGACCTTATTGTCTTCATTGATTCTAGTGAATTATGCATATGAAATTTGCTTAAATTGCTTCTTTGAATATTTCTTGCTGTTATAAAATATTCAGTAAAAACTTTCTTTAATTTTGGGGTCCCGTGTAAATATGAGAAACTTGAGGGATCAAAATTATATTTTTGAAAAACTTTAAGAACCAATAGTAAATTATATTAGGGGATAATTACATAGATCTCCCTGAAGTTTTGGTGTCAATACAAGTACATCCCTTCAACTTTGGATAATTAAATTCAGTACCCCGCCTCCACCTAACAAATAAACCCGATCATTAGGGTTTTTGAAGGAAAATGATAACATCAGTTAAAAAACAATGAAAATTTGATTTTACCCTCACATTGATTGATTTAGGGGTTTGACAATTTTTTCGGGCCAAATTACCCATAGGGACAATACATAAATCTCCCCTGAGGTTTGGTCAAAACACAAGTAGATCCCTAAAGTTTTCAAAATTATGTCCATCTCCCATAACGTTTGTTGCCATCTTACATATAACCTCAGCCTTGTACCTTCTGTTAACTTGGCATCATTATTTTGTAAAATAACAAGTCTTAAACCCCATGATATTTGTCCTATTTACAAAGACATCTCCTGGAGTTTGTCCGTATTTACACAAATCCCTCATAAATTTATCCAATTTTTACTACTTTTCTTTCAAATGAAATATTTCTAACTTATGATAAAATTTTAAATTACATTCTATAATATTAATAATTGCAACCAAAATTACTTTAAATTAAAATTATTAGTATTTAGAAAATCAATTACACATATCTCCTACATTTTATTTTCTCTATCACCTTATTTTTTTAAAATTAATGAGCATCATGGTGCTGTTACCACCATCATATGAACAATCAATCAACCACGTATATCTAAAACCCCATATTTAGAAGTTCACTTGAAGGTTTGAAAGCGAACATGAAATGAAAAAATTTAAGGAATATAATTTTAATGTGAAAAAAAAACTGGGCAATCCTTAAAGGAGGTTTGTGTAATTTTTAACAAAGGGCAAAAAAATCATTTTATTGAAAAAACACGAAGGTTATCTACCCACGGTTAGTGTAAGGAAATGTGGATGTAACTTTTAAAATATATTTTACCAAACCTCAGGAGGGGTTTCTGTAAGTATTCCTTATTTTAGAGCATGAATGAATTATATCTAAAGTTTCAAAGGATGGAATTGAAACTTTCATAAAGCTTTGGGGTCAAATTATACACCGTCAAAAGTGTAGGGACTCATTTGTATTTTGAGAAGTTGAAAAAAAAATTATAAAAGATATTGTAAGGGACCTTCTTCTCCCTTATAATAAGGGAAGGCAGCTCCCATTTCAGCCCTCGATTATTAAAACCTGAAAGGGTGCACTTGTATTTACACCACACCTAAGGTTATCCCCTAAAATAATTTTTCAATATTGGTTCTTAAAGTTTTCAAATTATTCTGATCCGTCAAGTTTTACATATTTACACGTGACCCCAAAATTAAACAGCTGAACTTTGAGGATATGATGGCACGAAACCTAAATGGTAATAGCAGCTTATGTAGACCTCCTGAGCTTAAGATCCTGAGCTATTCCAATGATGTGAAATCTTGAGGTATTAACTAGTTTAACATTTTCTAATGCGTTTATGATCAATTTCAATATGAAAACTTGAATTCCATTTCATTAGTGGTCATGTATTCAGGCTCTGTAATGCTCTATACCTTATTTTCGTGCTTTTTTTCATTCATGGTTTAGATTAGCAAGCATGTGAAATAAGGGTGTGTCATATTGTTAAATGAATACACAAAATACATAAGAAAATGCATTAGTCAGCTGGGAGTCCAATTAAATATTCAACCAGCAGAAACGTTTTAAAAAAGCACAAAAAAAGTGAGACTCTATGGCATGCATTCATGAATACAAATGGAACTCTTTGATGACCAAAAAAGGCAGGATCAGTCAAACATGAGCATGCTTCAGTCTGGAACTCTACCTCGAACTCATATATTCACTTCAACCCACCAACAAATATGGTGGGCAGGGGCAGGGCAGGGACAGGGAATTGAAGATCAGAAATCTAATTTCTTTTAAATTGCCAAAAGGACTGAAAACGAAATAAAAACCTAGTATAGAATTTGTTTAATTCAATCATATAAAATTGTCATGAAATGATTGATTACGTAGTATTTCAGTTATGAAACTATTTAATGATAGGTCATTTTCACCAACAAATTTAATTTAAGAAACAAGCTGTAAGGTCCATTCCCTAGTGTCTCCACCAGGTATAAAATAATCACATCTCCAATGTAATGAGCATCATAAGTCGGTCATGCAATTCAAATTATATCTCAGAAAATAGCATACTGAAGATCTGTGATGGTGGTGTGTTGCAGTTCCAGTTTAACTAGCAAACAATAGCTGCCAAAAGATCAAGTTCAGCAGTACAGAACATGATGCGGAACATCTAAAAAACAAAAAAGTGCTATAACACGAGCAAAAATGCAATTCGTTTAATAGCCATGCCTCAGTACCTGCTCATAAGCAAATGCAATTCGTTTGTTTGCAGACGCATTGTCAATTCTCTGGGGGTTGCCTCTGTAAAGAAGTTAATGATAAGCTCATAATTCATCATAATGTCGACATCTTTAATAGCATATAGCATAATTTGGGATGTTTTTTCATATAATTCAGTGATTAGTGCACTTGTGATATACTGTGTGTAGGTGACATGACTGGAGAAGATTGATTGAATGCTAGTCCTCAAGAGCATCCTGAAGTTTTCGCGGCATGACGCCAGGAAGAAGAGCCATGGCGCCGGCGCACGAGTGTTAAAAATAGAGTTTATGGCGCCAGTTTCTCCGCGCCGCCGAGTCGCGTAACATAATTTTATTCTCTTCGCTTTGTAAAACCATTTCGCTGTTACAAGTGGCATGAGGTCATGCTTTCGGGGATATCTGATTACTCTCACACAGTACACACATAATCTAACACACACTCCATTAAATCTATAATTTCCCTAGAGAAAACCCCATCATCTTGGAGAGTCTTGGAAGAGAAGAAAAGCTGAAATTGAGGTTAAAAGCAGGAGGAAATTATAAGAGGCTTGGAGGATTAAGAGAATATTGAAGGATCCATCCTGGGAGTTGATCTCAAGTGCTTGGGTTGTAATTTTTTTCATTTATTTCTTTTCAATTTTGTTTAGTCATTTAAATTAGTGAAGACCCATGATGTTGTTGAAGAAAGTATAGTTTAATTACTTCATTATGAGCTAAATTTCAATTAGTCAAGGCATGGGAAGCCAAATCTAAGGATTTATGAGCGACTACTTGATTATAGTTGGGATGTTGTTTAAATTGTGATGAGCATATATTATGATCCTAAAGTTTGGCCAACTTTAAATTGATTTTTGTTGTTATGATTAAAGCTGAGAGGTAGTATTGTGTAACAAGTGATTGAATATTACGACATGGACTAATTAAATTAATTAAATTAGTACATGCAATAGTTATATTAATTAATATAGAGATATATTAATTAAATTAGTACATGCAATAGTTATATTAATTAATATAGAGATATATTAATTAAATTAGTACATGCAATAGTTATAACATAACTTGGTTTGTGTTGAAAGCTAGTGGAATTGATATATTTTAATACACTTTTAATTAGTTAAACACACGTAGATTCCGAGTAAAACAGGAAATCCCGCTGCCACGCAACTTAGGTAAGTCTCCCAACCATAATTAGTGAAAATTCATAATGACATCGAATGGTGAATAATGTCTTGACCCCTTCTCCCTTGATCTCAAATTTACGTGATCCTTGGTTTGTCAAACTCTGACTAGTAGTTAGTTCAATTTAGTTTAATTACATTTCCAATATTCGATTAGTTAAATATACCTAGAGTTTCATTATTCAGTAGTTGTATATACATTTCTTGGGACACGACAACCCCACACCTCACACATCTACAAACAACTAGTACACTTGCTAGTTCATTGATGTGTCACATCAGTTAAAATAATTTTACCTAAGCACTCGGGTGAACTATCTCTTCATGATGCCAATACCATAACAAATTATCCAGGAATAAAATATTCATAGAAAGCAACAAAAAACAACAAATGACACAGATACCAGGGGTCACTTGTAGTGTGGCAAAGAAGTGCATTCTAGTAGACTACTAATTGAGTTGAGGAATCAAACCGAATCAATTACAAAAGCTAACTTCTAGAAATAAAACAAACGCAATAAACCACAAAGAGGATGCTGGCAAAGCCTACAGATTCAGAAAGACATTCTTTGGATAAAATATTTTGTAACATACATGAAATGAACAGCAAAAGATGAAAAAAGAAACAGGAGTAATTTCTTGTGCCAAGAAGGAAGAAATTGGGATGCATGAAAGAATTCTTGTCCTTAAAATTTCCTCCTGTGTAAATTTCTTGCACCATTAATGTAGTCAGTGGGATGAATGGGAAATTGTTTCTCCTCACAATTATATCATATTTTATGAATTTTGTGTTTCCATGGATCTCTATCCTCCAAGCTCTTATGAACAACATATCACTTTTAAAATCTCCGAATAAAGAAGTTTCTCCCATAAATTTTTTTTGCCCCAAGTCTAGAACATCTTCCAGGTCAAAATGCTCACTTACAGAAGGCCCTTCTAAACTCGGGGTTGAATCCACTTAATAAATTGATAGCTACTCATCCAAATGATAAGCACACATGACACGCAACTCGTATTCTTTCTAAAACCACACAAAGCTTGTAGTAAGCCCTATACCCCTGGCACAACCGCAGTGTAGGATTACCAGTTAAACTCCACATGCTAAAATAGAGGACACTCCTCTGTTGAGGCAACGTATCCCAAGAAAACCAATAGTCCAACACCTTCCAAACAGCACCAAACACAATGAACTGAAAACACAAAATTTCCAAGTACCATGCATCTAGCTACATGTAACACACTTACAAACTTAATGGGTGTACGCATTTGGGTTTGAATTGATCAAACTCGGGCTTAAAATACTACTTTTCACTATCGAGACTAAAAATGCGACACTTTTACTCAACAGAGATAAAACCTAACAGTGATGGAGGATACCTACTTCTCAAAGCTTAGTAACTTTTTCCATGCCATCCATTGCATTTCCTCCTGTAAAATACACCATATTGTTACAAATCACTTAAATGATGGCATCCAATTGTTATATTAAATAAAGCAAGTAATCAAAAGACATGTCCTATTATATTCATTTTTCCCATATCTGAACTTTAAACAAGAAAACCAAAAGAAATGACCCAATCTGAACATTACCAGCAGTACTACAGTACTACTTTCTACTCATGCAAACATATTTAGTAATCCATTGGTTTGTGTGTGCATACACATAGACTTATGTTGACATGTATGCATATATATATAACGGTGCTTGTGCCTTTCAAGAATCATTTCTTCGGACAGATAACTCAGTTAGAGCCACTAATTAAGCACCAAAAGTCACAAAAAAAATGAATTTCAATTAAGCGTGGTACGCTACTCTCTGAAATCAATATTCGGTGAAAAAAATACCTTAGAAGAACCAGAAGGAGGAATAGCAAGCATATTCCAATCAATTTCATCAACATACTTCTTACGCTCCCTGTAAACAGCCCTTGCACTGTTAAATTTTGGTTGATATTCAGCCACCAACCCTTTTGCCTACAAGATACTTCAACAATCAGATTGAAACTCCTTATATGATTACTGGCATCATTATATGTAGCAATACCATCACTTACCAACATAAATATTTAATAGATGATCTTTCCCGTGAACACTAAGAAAAAATCTGAAGTGAACCTTCTGAACTCTCAGACTCAGAGGTCTATCTATTATTTAGCTATCTATTACTCTTCCCATTTACATTTCCTTTCTCTCTTTTTTTCTTCATTATTTTTGTCGTAGGGACTGCTGAAACATCACGTTCACACAAGAAATCTAACTCAGCAGATAAACTGTGAAAAATGTAGCAGAAAGCTCACTGAACTCCGATAGAAAATTCAGAAAACAATCTAGTAATTAACGTGAATAATCCCTGGCCATGTCGTGAAAAAGAGCTAGATGTTCATCCACATACCAACGTTCTTGGTGTTCATCCAAGGTCACATGTCTACGGACTTAGTAATATGTCGTAATTATACAAGTAAAACATGAATTTTCAAAATGGATAAAGTGCGATCAATTTTACAATCAAGATATAAACTTTCTTCATAACACTTCAACAAACACAAACTACCAAAATTGCAGAAGTGAACATGAAAACAAACCCCAAGTTATCTCATTCAATAAGAAAGTTGCACGCAAGGGCTGCATAAGACAGATTTTTTACTTCCAACTTTTATTTCCTGAACTTCAATAATATTTTAAAGATGCACCGTCAGACAATGTAAAATCTAACAGTCACACAGAAATCAGAAGCAAAAGTTCTACCAGGGCACGGCTAACTGAATTCTCAAAATTCTCATAGTCCCTCCAAAGCTGTTCAACATGATGAGTAGGCAGAACAACAGCCCTCTGGTATGTCTTACGTATGGCAGTCATCCGTTGCGACTCTTCTAGTGTTGTTTGGGCCTGTTCAATTGTTTTATAAGCACATAAACAAAAAAGTGAATCATCCCAAGAAAAAGTAGTTCACAGAGTATTTTGGGCAGGGAAAAATCACTAGAAAACAAACCGGTAAGGATTTTAAATATGCAATGTACTCCATCCACACAGGACCAGATGCTATATCAGCTCCTGTCAGCACACGTAAGAAATACTTATATTTAGACAACCCATAGGAATCACTAATACTTAGACAAGTTTCCTAGTTGAACACATCATAATGTGAAAGTGAAGGTTATAGAGATGCAATAGCAGGAAATAAACAAGAATTCAACCTCATTGACATAATTTAGCAGTAAAGGATAACTTCAACAGCTTGAGGGCCAAAAAGATTTTCATAATCACAAGAGTTGAAGCAATCATTTCCCAGTTTTATTTTTCTATTGCATTAAGTTAATCTATCTGTAGTTGCAATTATATAATAGGAATTAAAAGGACTCAATTTCAGTTTTAGTTGAGTTCAGTTCATCAAAGTCAAAGCAAACACTGAAGGTGAGCTTCCTCTCACTTTTTCATTTTTTTTCCCTCTTTAATCAAAAGTCAAAATCAAACAAGACTAGGGACTTCTCAACAGTGATGAGAAATTACAAATAAGGATAAGAATCTACCTTCATGCAGCTTGTGAAAAAGATTCCACTTATTTACATTAAATGGGTGCCCAAACTCGGATAAATAGACCACAGTAGCTAAAAAGCTGAAAATTTATGAGATCATAGATACAGCAACCAGTTGAACCATTATTAAGGATTACTAACCAATACATAGTATCGAAAGGCTTCCACACCTTCAATTATTTGTGTAAATCCCAATGCCAATAGATTTTACCATGAGAAGCTTTTATTATTATAACAAAAAGACAGGTAGATATATATATATATATATATATAGAGAGAGAGAGAGAGAGATGGATTCAATGATGAGCATTCTACAAATACTATTGTAACTCACCAACATAGTTAAGCATGAATTCAAAAGCTTTCTTAGTCTCTTCCTGACCCTCTATTCCCTTCTTGTCATTAACTTTCCTTATGAAGCGGATGTAGCAGCGCCTGCAAATAAAATTGTGGAAGCAAAATAAGAATTCAACACAATTAATAAATGTGAAGAAAAGGAAAGTGACAACGTGGGGAGAGAGTAGTGAAGAGATAGATTGAGCACGACTGAAATACAGTAAAGCTCAGGAAAATAGAACCCACTCCATCCAACAGCCAAAACTAAAAACAGAAGACTTCATTTAAGTGTAGGAAATATACCAAAGAGGAACTTGCAAGCAATTCAAAAGACAACGGCTAAATACTTGTCTTGTTGCTTCATCATTGTTTACAGCCATGAGTGCTTCGACATACTGCTTCCAATACTTTGCCTAAAAAAGGAAGTTAGATTAGCAGTAAGAATATGTTGGCAGCACCAGCATAAATTGTGTGCCTAGAATGCAACACGAAGGGTCTGTCCTGCCAAAGTTAGAAGCACCGAACAGCCAGAGCAGCAATAGTTATTCATGAGACAGAAACTAATAATAGAAAGCGGAGCTAGAGATAATAATAAATAGTAAATCCATAAAATATGTGAATGTGTATAAAAACAAAAACACTCAGATGTGATGTAAATATGAGAAACAGGTATACAAACCTAAAATCATTGAATTAGCAATTCAATGAAACTTGATTTAATGCATTTAAGTTAAAATGAGAGAGAGCAACACAAGTCTAACATTTTGGAAGGCTGTGACTACTAACAACAGCGATCCTTCCTTCCAGTTTGTCTAGTTTTAGATCTCTGTTTTATGGAAAAAATATGCCCTTGAGAAACTAAAGGTGTTCTTGAGGTTTTGTAAATCTTTTTGACACACATAGAAATACAATGAAGCAAAGGACATCTTCAACTAGAATGCATAACCATCAAATGTAACACAACTGACACTACCTTTACTTTCTGCTTGAAATTGGACTGATGCTGCACCCAAAAACCACAGCAAGTGCAACCACCGTACCATCCATTCAGAAAGGTAGTGTATATGTGGCCCACTTGCAGCAGAAAGCAAGGGATTTCACTACATCACTTTCGGTTATTTGCACTTACTGATTGGGCTAGTAGACCTTAGATATTGCTCTTCCGAACCTTAGATTTCCATCTAAAGCACGACCTTGATTCTATTCTGAGACAATGAAGCGCCCAGTACCCCCTCAACCAACAGGTCCCAAAAATTTTGAAAAAAGGCTTTATGCACAGGTCACAAGCCAGGGTAGACTGCACCATAAGAAGCCACAAATTGGTTTAATTTATATTCCTGTGCGGTTAAAATTTGACATACCTAGCCCCAGAAAACCTTAAAAAATCTGTGACCTTGTAGACACATACCTAGAACAGAAAAAGACCTATAGCTAAACCTTTAAAACACCAGTCTCAATACAGAGGTAGCATGCAGTTGAGGGAGCTCAGAACATAGGTACTGTTGCTGGCTGGTATCATATTTTATATTAAGGAACACTTAAACAACATTTGCCCTACCAGCATCTTGGATAACAAAATTGTGTTCAGTAGGGATGGCAACGGGACAGGTTGGGACGAGTTTGGCCAAACCCATCAAAAAGTTTCACTAAGGATAGCTACAGGGCAGATTTGGCCAAACCTAAGACCTGCCCTGCCCTGGCCATAACCCAAAACCCGTTGGGTTCAAACCCCATGGACCCGTCGACATGCTAAAAATAAATTTTATGCCTTGACCTTGTATGGGTACTTTTCTTTTTGTATAGTTATTGGGATTAGTGGTGGGCATCAGGTCGGGTAGCATAATTGCCACCCAACGCCAACTCGAAATTTTCGGGGTACCAAACGGGTCAGGTTCATTTTTTATTTTTTAAATACTACCAATGCTGTAGAAATCCTAATCGTTGATGTTAAACTCTTACATCTAATGATGATATACTCATTCCGTAAAGAATCTCTATTATTTAATTTTTGTAATCTCAAAATATTTGTTACATATTTTACAGAATGGAATTTATTATAATTTCTATTATGTGCTTCAATTTAATTTAATGATATGTAAACTTAATTATTATTCTCATAATACAATAGTCCTAAATTAAGAAAAAAAGTGTTGGAAGACAAAAATACAAAGTTAATTTTTCTTATTTCTTATAAGAAGTTAGAGAGGACATCTTTTATGAGATGGTGAGGATTATAATTTTGCTTTATGGCATTTTTGTATATATGAAAATCTAGTTTGAATCAAGTTTGGGTTGGATCGAAGCTAGTGTGATAAACAAATTATAATTGTTATGTGACTGATGTGTACTTTAAAAAGAATAACAAATTAAAAGATAAATATTATTACACTTATTATATGATTATTTGGTATAGCCAAACTTAAGTTTGACATAAATATACTTTAAATATCGAATTTTGATTAAAAATATAGATTATGAATTACTAATAACTCATTACAGTTCATCATATCATTCACTTCACATCAATTATATAACATTGTAAAATGCCTAAGTGCTTCCTTGTACTTTACAAGAAAGAATTTTGCTGCTAATAATACACTAAGAACAAAGGTAGGAGTATTATATACATATGTCCAAAATCCAAAGGAATAACAAGGAATCCAATAATGTTAAAATGTCTTGCATGCTTTGGTGGTAAACCCACTCATTGCTCAAACAATTACTCAAAAATATAAAAATGGACATCATATGACAGCAAGACATGCAAGGGATATTTCATCTCAAAAAAAATGCCGGGTACCCGATACCCGATCGGATTGGAAAACAATACCCGATGCCCGACCTGAAAATTTAAAATCGAGTATCAGGTTACCCGATAACCGAAATTTATTTAAAAAAACCCAACCCAATCCGGTTTTACCCGATTGGCTCAGGTCGAAACCCGAAAATCCGAACCTGTATGCCCACCCCTAAATGGTTTCACATTCTTGACTTGGTCCAGGAGTACCCTCAAAAATAGAACCTTTCCTCTCCCAGCCATTTCGGGTTAGGAAGATATGAAAGTGCATTTATCTCTATAAGAACGGTACGTTCCGAGGTGTAAAGTGGGAGAGAAAGGATGTCATCATTGGGTTTTTGAATAAGATGACCTTTTGATTTATCATTTTATTTATTGAAAAAAGTAATAAGAACCCTTATTTCTTCCAATTATGTTCTCGTACCCAAGCCCTTTCTTCGAAGTCTTGTGGGGGAGAATTTCACACTTATCTCACTAAATCATTAAGAAAGAGCTCTGCAATGGGTCGCGGTCTCAAAATGGAAATCCAGTAGTCGAAAGCATCACTAGCTCACGCTCTGACCTAGTAGCATGGGACGCATGGATCCCATATAAATCAACAAAGACCACCTTGCAAGGCTAGACTGTATACTCCTAGTTGACCGATAGCAAAGTAGTACAATGAGGAAAAGGTGAAAAGAACCCCATCGGGGAGTGAAATAGAATATGAAACCCAAGCTTGAGCCTAGGCTCCGAGTGTTAATTGTTTCTAGTTATGTTTTTTCTTTTTTCCTAATTACTAAAGATGATAATAGAATTAATTTATAATGGATGAACATAATTAAAATATGAATTCCACAATTTTGGAATGTTTCATATAGTCTGTGTATACAATTGCTTCAATTTTTTAATATAGCTTATTCATAAAGCATATTTGTTTTGGGACGTATATAAGTCAATTATAATTTTTTTTAATTGAAGCTAAAATCTAGAAACAGTTTTGGAATAATTTGAAACAATTTTGGAATTATTTCTGAGCTGATCTAATAAATGTTGCACAGTGCATAGTCACTAATTAAACTAATTAGTAATTACAAAATATAGTTTATATTAAAAATATTATAATAATACGTGGTAGGTCCACTAAAACGCGTTACCCGCCCCGGACTCAGCCAAGTTTAAAAAATTAAAACCCATACTCACTCCAAGACCCGTTTAGTCGGGTTTGGATCCGCTGGGTCAGGCTTTGAACCTATCCCGCCATCCCTAGTGTTCACATGACATTGATCTTGGTTCTCAGTATATCCAACTTCTATGTGGCTAAGGTCACAAAAGCTAATCTGCTGCCTTTATTTTCACTCTATGCAACAGCCAATTCTACCCTATTGTCGATGAGCTATTTTTGCATCCCCAACTAGTGGTAGGACCCTTGGTCAATTTAACAGTTTTATGTTGTAAATGCCCTTTAAGTTTGATTGTGCCAGTAACCGTATAGTAAAGTAGTGCCTAAATCAACTCCCTCGAAGCACATTCCAGATTCAAGGTAAGAAATTCGTCAAATCAAATTTTCCAGCACACATTCATCAAGCAACTTATCAAATTTCTTAAGGGAAAAAAACCCTCAAACTTTCATAAAAAATTTAAAACTTTAAACTATTTTTTACTGAACAAATTCAAGCACGCAATATCTTCCGGTTCCGTCTTCTCTAATTTCTCATATGATCCTTCACACCGCCTACTGTACATAACAAAGACTTGCCTCTTATTGATTTCACATTCGTATGCCTCAATGAATCAATTAACACCAAATATGCCATAGATACAACAGTATCCAAACGATGCTAAAAGTGTGAGTCCCTGTAAAAGGGGATTACCGAAGTCGGGAATGTAGCCAGAAGTTGTTCATATATCGGCATTGCATCTGATATTGGCAACCGCTGAAAGAAAAAAGTTATGCATGTATCATAAGTTACATAAAAGAAAACCCAAAACAAATCTCAAAGGGATGAAACACACACACATACAAAGAGATGATAAACAAATTAAACTATTATTACCAGTGCCTCATTAGCAAGAATTTCTGCAGCTTCGACGTTGAACTTATCAGCATTCCCATCTTAACGATCAAGAAACCAAAAATAGAAAAAAAACTCCATAAATTGAAATATAAATTTTATAAAACGAAAGAATTTTTCTTCAGACTAGCAAACAGCAAACACTTCCAATTTCAAGAAAATAACAATGCATTGAAAATGGAGTTCCTGAAAAAAGATACATCGAAAAAAATACCAGAAAGAGACAGAGAATTTGATTCTGTAGTCTCGTTGGCCATGACCCAAAACTATGTCGATCAAGGGCTACAACTCCAAAACCCTAATTAAATAAGTTAACCCATTCTTCTTTTCTAAGATAGTGAAACAAAAGTGAGAATTATTCTCTTCCCAGTGCGCGCACAGTCTTCTTGGCAATGGCAATAAAATTAGAGTAATTTTGCGGGGAAGTGGGAAAAAAAATCCAGGTTGAAGCACAGATAGCCCTAAGAGCGGTGGGGGCGTCAATGGCAGGCGGCCACGGAGGATTATGGTGATGGTGCAGAGGAGGTTCCGGTGGTGATCCGGGTTTAAATATAGGTCTTGACCCGACTCACGAACCCAGTGGTGGTCTATTGACAATTGAAGTAGAGAGGCCTGGCCCAAGTCCTTGGGGGCTCATCTGATTCATGGCTTGACTTGGGATCTCTTTTTATTTCCTTTTATAAATATATGGTTGGCTTGACTTAGCACAAATTCACATTTTCAAGGAGAAAATGTGTTTAATTTGGATTATTTTAATAATTTTTTTAAGAAAAACAATTATATTTTAAAATCATCAATTATTATTTTCAATCCTATTTTCAGAGCCTACACCAATTTTTTTCTAAAAGCCTACACTCTATTTTTAGAAAATAATATTATTTTATATTTAAAAACAAATAAAACCAAACAAATTCTCCAAAATGAAATATTAAATCAACATATCAACTCAATTAATCACTTTACAACACACTAATCCAAACTAATGTTCATTTTAATACGTTCTCCAATCAAAAAATTTCAAAATATATAAAAAAAATAATAGTTTCAAAAAATATTTCCTGAGAATAAATTCAAATATAGTTTATTTTTAATATTTCTCATTTTCCTTGTCCTTTTCAACCCGTGTAATTAGCAGGATAACTGGGCTCATTGCTTACAGTTTTCGGATATCTTTAAGACCACGATTAGACGTCAAGATAAGAAGGAAATAATATATGGGCTTATTACTCAGGATTTGGCTTGGGCCCAAATGAGCATTGGGTTGGACTTAGTATTGGGAGGTGAGGTGGGGACCCAACTTCCTGTAATGGGACGGACCATGGTTGTGAAAATAAGATCATTATAGAAATATATGACAATAGTAATTTTAATACAATTATTATTAGTGTTATTATTATTATTCTTATTATTATTATTTGTATAGAATTAAATTTTCAATGTTAAAAAAAATTAAAAGACTATTTGATCTTGAACTATATAGCCGACTAGATATTATGGACAGAGGGAGTATTATGGTAACAAGTTGTTTCAATCTAATTTTTAGGGCATTTTTGTCAATTAAATAAAAAGAACGAAGTTTGTATAATTTGTGTGAATCTGTCAATCTTAATCGGAGGTGTTTGCCATCATCTTGCTTAGAAAAATGATATATTTCTTGGTTTTGTTCAAAGTAACCCAAATTTGTATTCGGCATATTAGACTCGCTAGATTCATTAGATTCATTTTATTATTTTAAAAATATTAAAAATATATTTTTAAAAAATAATATACTAAAATTTTCTAAAATAAATATATTTAAAAAAATCACAAAACTAAATTTAATAAAATTTAAAAATTATAAAGAAAATTAACCGACGTAAGTTTGGGATGGGGCAAGTTTAAAAATAAATGTCCAACTCGCCCTAAACTCATTTGTAATAGTAAAAATTTGCCCCAAACAAAATATAAGAGGGTGTTTGGCTAAACTTATTTAAGACATCTTATAAGTTTCTACATCTTATAAGATATTAGATCTTATTTTAAAAATAAATTGTTAAAATATTTGAAAAAAAATAAGATTATTGAACCTTTAACATATTAGTAATGACAATTTTGTAATTAAAATTATCAAAATTAAAAAAAATTATTAAAATAAAATTTTAATTTAAAAATAAGTTTGAATGAAAGTAATTTTTTTAGGAGTTTATAAACTCTTAATCACCTTTTCTTTTATCTTATAAAATTTTTAAAAAAAAATTATCAAACATTATTTATAAATTTATAAACTTTTAAACAACTTATAATATGTTTTGAAAAATTTATAAAATTAAGCCAAACACCCTCTAAGTTGGGGGGATGGATTTAAGTTTAAATCAGCTTCATTATCATTCATTCATGGAGATGGCATATAAAATATTCTTCATATGTTTTTTTTTTAATTGTGGAATCTTATTTTACATCAGATATAAGAAAAAAGGCAAAACAACATTGGACGTACAGAATAAACAGCATTAAGATAGCTTATCATGATTCCAGATCTTGACTGATAAGTTTGAAGTTGTCCCAAACCAAAGATCCATCAACTTAAATTATTGCAATTAATTAGTACATCACTGATTATGATTATATTAAAACAAAAAACAATTATAAAAAAAAAAAAAAAGTCGTAATAATCAATGTTTCTTGATTTTTCTTCCCCTAATGTCCCCAGGGGAACAAAACAGCTATGATCACCAAGAATCATTCATTTGCATGCAAGAATCATCAAAGTGCACAAGGCAATGAGAAACAACTTACAAATAATTCTATCTTTTTTTTTAACAAAATAAAAGTGACATGAAATCACTACAAAGTTCCCAAAAAAGGGTTTCTTGAAAAAATATTTTTAAGCAGCAAAATCTGACAAATCAAAAAATAGAAGTTCCGAAATTCTACAATTAATTTATTGTTTTTTTATTGATTCTTGTGAATATGTCTTCTATGAAGGGTTCTTTTTTTTTTAATTTTATCTCTTTTGAGTAGTTTTTTCGTGCCACGAAATATGACTCTTGACTACACCTAATTCGATATAATTAGTAACATATTTATTAAATAATAAATTTATGGCAAATAGAACCTTATAATTGTGGGTTTTATTATTTGAACCGACAACAAAAATAGATGATCAAAATTAAAAAAAAAAAAAAAAAAGGAAAGTTGACAGATCAGAGAATATATGTGATGTGTAATCTACAACTATAGTAATCGCCATGTGAATAATTCTTTGATGGATCCAAAGCTACTTGCCTTTTTATATCCTGTTTAAGTCTTCCATCAATCAAAATATATGCCATTGAACCCTTAAAAGAAAAAGTTTCTTTTCTAATTTTTTTTTTTTTTTTTTTTATGGGTGGAAAAAGTACACCAAAGAAGCAATTGCATTGCATGTGGTAGTTCCCTGTGGCAAACAAGGCACTGATGGCCACAATGGAAGAAAAGAAGGTGCAAAAATGATGGTGGCGTGAGCCATATGGAGAGGACAATTTAGCATGAGAGACTTTTTTTGGACCAAGAAAAAGTAGATTTATGGAAATTTTAAAGAAATAGTCATGTCTATTGCATGATTGGTGAAAATTTTAAATTAAATAAAATTTAATTGAAGTTCAATTCAATAACACCATAGACTGTTTAGAGTTGGGGAGAGAAGGAAATGCGTCGAGAAACAAGACAACTATATTTTGAGTTTTTTTTTTGATTTTTTTTTTTGATAATTCAAATTTCTAATTTGCGCCAAATTAATTTTGGACCTTCTAAACACATGTCCCTATTATCTAAAAGGGGGTAAATCGCGGGATATGCCTCAACCAACACCCAGGTTCCCAAAGAACTGTACACTTCTGCGCACAAGGAGCCCAATCCACAGTGATCGCTCGATACACCTCAGTCGAAGGGTTTCACTGACAGTCCAGTGATTGATTCATACTGAAATACATCCGCAGGTTTCCACCAGGATTCGAACCCCCACCCTGCCGCTGGAATCAAGTCCAAGTCAATTATTCCGCCAGTTGAGCAGTGCTCCGGGGATTATATTTTGAGTTTTTACTTTTACTAAATCACGGGGGTCCTAAAGTAGTTTATCGGGCAAATTCATTTTCAGGCATAATTGGTCAAGAAACGTTCATTCTTCTTTCAAGTTTACCTACTACGATTTTATGAAAAGTTCTTTTATACACTGTGTGTATATATTGTTATGATGTTTCCTTATATTTAGTGTAATATAGTATTATTCGTATTTGGTACAAAAAAAATTGGGTACCTAGAAATAGCACAGAAAGCGAAATTTCAAATTTGACGAACGAAAATTATTTTTTGTTTTTTTAAATGGATATGAGATTGTAAAACTCATTTTTATATTATATTTGCTTTTCTTTCTTTGGAGCATAAAAATGATTAGGAGCTTTAGATGAAATTGAGACTAAAAAGAGGGGTGGTTTCTTTTTAGTCTATGGGGGGTAGATTAGTTTGAAGACCTCAAATTATCAAAATGTTTTGTGTGTGTGTGTGTGTGTGTGTGAGAGAGAGAGAGAGAGAGGAGAGAGAATCTAGAGAGGAGTAGGGCCCAGCAATATTCGGTATGCTAGAAAGCACCGCCGTCTGATATGCGGCGATCCGACTCCACTCTCAGCCGACACTACCATGTTTTTCCGGGCCCCACCATCAAACCAAGCTCCACCAATAATTTTTATATATTAGTTTCTCTCCTCCGGCACCTTTATTTTCATTTTTTGGACAGTATATGTACTATGATCAATCTCTCATAAATTATGGTCCTTTTTTTTTTTTAAGATATTTTAATATATAATTTATTTTAAACTAATAATATGGTGTCGTTGCTAATTTTAAAATTAATCGAAATAAAAATTCATAAAAATCACTTTTTCTAATATCTAAAATTCTATTCGAATCAAAATAATTTGAATTTTTTTTTTATGGACAGAGTATTATACAGTTACTTCCACGAGTAATTTTTTTTACCATTATCAACTTTTTGACTAGTGATATACAATTATTCCTACTTGGTTCTTTGCTTTTACTTTTGGGGCCGGCCATAAAACTTTGGCATTTTAACTAAAAGAAGAAAGTTAAGTCTTTATAAGTAAATTACATGAACTTTATTTTTACTTTAATTGAATATTGTCTTTTTTGTATATATAAGTTTTGCATTTAAATTTTCATTTCTAATTTTGTGTAGCTTATGAAACTTTGCATGTAATTTATTCAAAAAAAATTTTAAAAAAAATAATACTTATTAATTTATCAACTCCCTCCAAATAATTCAAACTTATGACCAATTAATTTGTAAGTGCAAAATAATTACCAATGACTGTCTTATCTCGTCAACAATTTATTAGATTCTTACTTCCATTATTATACCAGCTTTAGTGTTGCTCCAATATCCAGTCTAAAAAATAATATGCATGTTTCTAGTGTATAATTATTTTAGCATCCTCGTATGAGATTATGTTATTATAGTATTTGTTTAGGTGAATTTTTACATTGAAAAATACTATGTAATAATATTTGTATTTCATCAATAATTTATCACTAACAATTATATCTAATTTCAATCCGAATTGATTGTTCATACACCACATTTGGTAGAAAATTTAAAAGCACTCATGAATTTTTTATTGTAATTCTGTGTTTTATTTTATATTTTAAATTGTATATATGATCTAATAAGGAAAATTAATTGAGTTAGCAATCAAGCAAAAAAGAGATTGAGTGTAGGAAGGACATCACAAATATGACCTCATATACCAAATTTCACCTTGTGAATGCAAGTAAGCCTCATCATTACAAGTTTCTTCATATGTTTCTTGTCACAATTTGTTATCATGTGCACTAATTTCACTAGGTAAATTATATAACTCGAGCATGTCGGATTCCCCCAACATACGCCTTACAAAACAAATTTAGTGGTTTCTTAGTTAAAATAAGCCGTAATAACTACAGTCTTATTGGAAAAAGCCCACTTTTTCTTAAAAATTAAAAAGTTTATAAAATTAATTTCGAGTTGTCATCCAAATATATATATATCTTTATTTAGTATAAAAAGTCTTTTAAATAAAAAGTTTTGAATTCAAAACTTTTTTAATAATATGATGAGAGCATGCTTGTCTGATACACATGCATATATACTCTAGACTCGAAAATTTTAAAAAAATTAATTAAAGTCGAGTATATCCTATAGAATTTCATTTATAACCCAAAATTAAGAAACTTTTATCACCAAAATGTTGATAGAATTAGCTGGCACAAAATTCTTGCATGCCCCAATCCCAAAGAATCATTTCTCAAATTGAAAGGCAACAGGCTTCCTCAACAAGAGTTGAAATCTTTGAACGAATCAATGCATAAGAAAGAAAACTCCATCGTGATCCAAAAATGTGTACCCCTCCAAACAAATAATGATGTAAGTTTTGAGGGCCCAAGTAAAGAATTTCTTTTTTGAACCACACCACCAAACAACTCCCCAAAAAGTAGACAAAGACCACAACCAAGTGAAATGACAAGAATGCCCTTGAAAAACACCATCAACAACAAAACAAAAAATAAAATAAAATAAAATAAAATTGATTTTGATTGGGGGAGGTGGGAAAATAATGGAGGAAAAAGATACCCTGATGAGGAGGGTGGGAGAAATGCCATGAACAATGAACTTGTCATCACGTGAAAGATGCTTTTTGAAGAGTGATAGGGATTGTTTGGTGTCCTCTTCCAAAGCCATTGATTTAGGTATCTCATTATATTCTTTAGTTCTTTGGATCCCAATTTTCACGACAGGTGACAATGATTCAATCTGTGAATCTTGTGGGGGAGAGGAATACATATATATAATTGAGGCCTGCCTGTGAAAAGATTCTTGACTTTTTTCTTTTTTTCTTTTTCACTTTCTTCTTAATTATTATTTTTTTTTAAAAAAGTAATTACTCAATGACGTGTCGAGACTTTGATTAAGAATTTAAATTCTTAATTATAGAACCACAAAATAAATACCGTATTCCATGACTTTACACTGTATTTTCTTATCCATATTTTACTCTTATATTCACAAAAAATTTTATACTTAGCAAATGATTCGGTTTGGTTTTATTTTCATGTTATTAACATTTACAAATTCACTAGGTTTTCATGTAAAAACAATAATATATTTAAATTAATTATGTTTCTAGTTAGACTATATAGATTTATAAATGAAAATATATGTATTCTTATGATTACTATGTGCAAGAAAATATGTGGAATATTAGTGGGTTTAAAAATAAATTTTGAAAATAAAAATAAGTAGTACTTTTGATGAAAATGAGCACAAAAATATATTTTTTATTTAATTTTAATAGTAAAAAATAAAAAAAAATATTCCAGAAAATAAAACCAAATGGGCTCGAAATTTCTCATATTGTTCTTCTTTTCTGTCCAATTTTTTTTTTTTTTACAAAGATAAAATAAATATATTCTTGGATTGTGGAAAGAATAATTAATTAAAGTAAAATATGAAGCAGAGACTTAGATACCATTTCTTGGATTCTGGAAACAGTATTCAAGAGACTATTAAATATATACACACACACACACACACACTAAATTAATGTGCTGTATTTTCTTGGTCATGATTCCTGACTTTTCTATCAGTAATATTATATTAGAAAAAAATGTAAATATTCTTCTGCAGGAAAATGCGTACAGTATAAAATTCGTAACTTGGGTGCTTTCTTGACTGGCCAAAAATGTACTGTACTTTGACGTGCTCCAAAATTCACGCAATTATTATTTTTTCTTTTGGTTACCATTCCTTTCAGGGGAAATTGGATTGCAAGGAACCTTATGCCATTTTGACCGCACATTCACAATAATATAATGGTAATATTTTTATAATTATTATTAAGTATTTGATAGGAATATATTTTAATAAATATTTAATTGAATTATAAGAAATAAAAAAAATTCTACATTTATGCTTTTCCAATTCTCTAGTTTTCAATTCTCTCAAGTTTGTTAGGTTCCATTTCTTCCTTCATTCTTAACTTATTTTGGGGTTATGGTAAGAGATGGGCGATAGCCCCCCAACTAAATTTTATATTTTTTTTAAATTAATAAAAAAAATATATATATATATATATATATAAATATATAATTATTAAATTTTAAAATTTATTCATTTAAAAAAATAAAATATATCTCTTTATCTACTATTTAAAAAAATAAATAAATCTTATCGTTCCAATCTCTATTTTTTGGGTATTCTATATCTTCTTATAGGCATAAATGAGTGTTACTCATCTTTTTAGTTCATGAAAAATTATTGATTTTGTTCAACCTATTATTTATTTTCTCTCAACGTGATAATTGGTTCGATCTAACCTATTATTGAATATTTGAATTTCTCAACTAATTGTATATACTCAATTTATTAGTAACACTATGATTATCTGCAATTTATTATTCATATTCTCTACTATTATTTTTACTCGATTTATCACCAACACTTTAATAATTTGTAATCATAATTTATAAAGAGTAGTAGAAATAAAACACCGTTCCGCTTGATACCGGTTATGCTATTTTTTAAGTAAATTCACTCAATTGTTTTTTTTTTAATTTTATTTTTAAATACACATTATTTATTTTATCAACTTAATTAAGTTAACATTCATTTTAGGGGAAATTTGGTTGTACACTTGTACCAATAAACCGTACTCCGAGTAAAGAAATTTAAAAGAGATTCTACAAAATGATGGAATCTAACGGCTGGAATAAAAAGCCTGTCAGAAATTTTTCATATTTAGTTTAGATTTGAGGAAAAAGGGGGAATCTTTTTCTCTCTCCGCCCCTCGCTTTCTAGTTGGAGCTGAGCAATCCAAGCACTTGTCCCACCAGATTCCTTATCTCTAAGCACCAGATTGGTTGTACCCCACGCATTTTATTTCTATTTTAAAAATAATTTATTTATTTTTTAACTCTTATCTAAATTACAGATTTGTTTGTAAACCAAACAAATTTATTTGAAAAACTTATGATAAAATAATTAATAATATTAACCTTATTTAATATTAAGATCTATATTCGGTTGATACCTTAAGAAACAAGAATTGGAATTCAAGAAATATTTTTAAAATAAAAAGTTACTATTGATGACTCAATATGGATTTAACTCCAATGGTCTAAAAAGCCAAATTCAAGGGTTCAAGCTCGAAAATTTAATAGTCTCTATATTGTATGTATTTTACCACATGAAAATATAATTATTATTTAAACACTTTATAAATATATCTAAATCTTTATTTTGAGGTATTTTTATATATGTTCAATTCATTTTAAATTTTATTGTTCTTAATTATTTTTTATATTATCTCTTATTAAAGTTTATTTGATCATCAAAAAAAATTTTACAGCATTTTCAGGATCTTTAATAGTTTATCCATGTTATATGCAGAGACTCATCAAACAGTTAATCATGTGAGAGGAGTTGGTTCTCAACGATTTGAAGCAATCCACGTTACTAATTTAAAAAATATTCATTCATAATTGATATATGTGAATATTAGAATTTGAAAATTGATATATCAAATTTGATAATTGAATTAATTTATAAAATACTTTATCTCTGTCAATCATCCGCTCTTTACGAAGTAATGGACAGATATTTTTTTTACAAATGTGAAAAAATATATAAATAATTTTGTTGGCTAAAAGAAATCCATGAATTTATCATAATTCGCAAACAAATGATACATGTTGGATTGCTCGGAATAGGCTACACATAGTTGTGCTCCCATGTTTAATGCATATTTATTGCTTATAGTGTCTCGTAATCAATCAATCATGACAAAGCAAAATGATAACGGACTAATACCAAACAACTCCCATGAATTTAGTTTAACTAAGAAATTATTCCTTTGGTTAAATTTCTTTCGCTTGCCAAGGCTTGCAAGCAATCATTTACGTCGTGTTTGTTTCGACTTTTTGATTAGAAAAAGGCAAAAAAAATATAAAATCTCAATTGTATTTAATTATGTAAGAAAAATAATTAGGATAAATGAGGTGACATATGTGTTGAAGACGAGCGAGCGAAGACCAAATATATTTCTTTCTCATTTTTCTCAATTGCATGTATTTATTCTCATTTTTTTCCCTACAACTTTTCCTTGCAACCAAACAATTAAAATTATTTATTTTTAATATTTTCAATATATTTTTCTTCATCAAAATTATTGTACCAAAACAAGATATTTAAAATTCAACCAAAGATTTTAAACCTGTGGATTACATTTTATGCTGTCATGTGGATTGTCCTTTTGTTGAAAAAGGTTTAATGTTTTTCACAAACCTATGTGCTGTCATACCAAAATGGACCTTCCATATTAATTTGACTTTAGTGTCATATTTCTTTAGCATTGTCATTTACTGATGAGTGTGATTGAACGACTTTATAAATTTTATACTGTGAATCGAATATAAATTTTATTATATATTTATATATATATTTACACATAAATATATATATATAAATGTATGTAAAATATATAATGAGATGCATATTTTTAGATATCACTAGATGTAACATTTCAAGAACTATAACTGCACATATTTCAAAGATCATAATATATTTTATTTTATTATTTTTTATAAACATATGATGATTATATATAATATTTTTTATTCTGTGATGGATATAAATATAAAAATTTATTGTTCTTAATTTCCATAAAATTTCCCACTCTACATTCAGACCTAAAAATATAGCATACTTTAAAGGTTGCTTGTGGATTACTTTTTTCTATCTTTTTCTCCAAAAATAAAAATAAAAGGGAATGTGCACGAGTTAAAAGTTCTGCCTTTTTTGTTGTAGATATGCACAAATTAAGTTTTCAAATAAATTATGATTATTCAATGTCGTGTAGGTAAAAGAGTTGAACAACTGGATTTATTGTTGATAATAATGTCTTGTGATAGAGTAATCTTATCTTAGCAAGTGGTGTACTATACATTCAAGTCAAAGACCAAATTATTAATTTACATATCTTACACCATCCATATTCCATGTACATAAGTTCTCCATTATAAGCTGGGGAGAGAACTGTTGGTTCATGTTGTAATAACTATTCTTATGTTAGGGTTATCATCGAAACGTGATGTCCTTACACCATAATTTAAAAATTGTAATGTCAAAAAAACTTCATATTATTATATCATACTACAATTTATTTATTTATTTTAAAATAACACACATAAAAATATATTAATAATTATTTACTAGTGCTATTACTAGCTTAACTGCCAAAAATAGGGATGCAGCAAGGAGGGTACACATTGGTGTTCATCCTCTATCTTGATTTTGGGAACTTGGATTATATAGGTAATTTAGGGAAAAAGAAGAATTGCACTTTTGCCCTTATTTTACATGCACTATACTTTTAATAGCTTAAATTGAACTTTTGTTTCATTTCCAAATAAGAATATATTAGTTACATATAAAGTAAATTAGAATATAAAATGCAACAACAATTTTGATGGGAATTAGCATTAATATTAGCCATTACCATTTGTTAGACGTATGGTCTCAATCGCATATATTTATATCGAATTAGGAGAGAAGACGAAATCGAATGGGGGAAATATAAAAAAAGAGAAAATCGAGAAAAAGAAATCAAGATGAATTTTGACCATTAAAATTGGCCCGATTTATATCACATAATTCTTCATCTAGTTATTACCCTTCGAGTTCGCTCTAATGATGTAAGATTGAGAATATTTTATTTTATTACGCTTTAAAATTTTTAAATCTCAAACGAAAAATTGATAAATTACATTTCAAAAAATGATTTAAATTCTCCACTCAGTATTGTCATTCAATGAACAAGTTTTATGAGAAAAATATGTTATTGGAGATGTTGAGTGAGGAAAATATCTAAAAAGTTATGAAAAGATGAAATATAATAAAAGAATTTATTGACGATTAGTGATGTCTAATAATAAATTTTGGAAGTTTGACAAAAACAAAAAAGAAATAAAAAATGAAGAGTTCGCCTTAAAAATTATAAATTATATAATAAATTTTAGTGACAAAAGCTTATTTTTTTCTTTTAATCACAATTAAATGTAATTAAGACATATTCATAAAGTTAATTATTTTATTTTTTCAAGCCATGTGAGAAGAATGTTCATTTTAAATTGATCTTATTAGGTTAAATTATATCATAATATAATTTAAGAATGCGATTTAGAGTTGGATTTCAAGTTAGAGAGAGATGTATGAGAAAGAAGGAGATGAAATATGCGACGACGTGAAAAAGACTTTCCATTTTTTCGTAAATATAATTGTCTGCCTACACACACAGCACACACACATATTGGCCTCAGCTCTGTCAAAACTCGGCGTTGTTCAACAGAATCTTCTCGCCTTTCAATCCTTCCTTGTTTCAGCCTCCACTATTTCTCTCTCTATACTCACCCGTTCACACTCTCACTTATATATTCCTATACACACACATCAAGATCTGGCAGCAAAAATGGGATCGTTAATTCCCCCGGAACTCACCTTAGATTGTAGTCCTTCATCGAAAACTTGGGTTCAGAAAACAACTGGCGTGTTTCTTGCTGAAGTTTCGAGGATTCACAACGCGTCTGAGAAGATTTTGAAGCTTGATGATTACGTTAAAAGGCTGCAAGATGAGATGAAGAAGATCGATGCTTTCAAGCGGGAGCTCCCTCTTTGCATGCTCCTCCTTAACGATGGTGAGCTCCTTTCTTCTTTTCCCTTTTCCCCTCACTGATTCAACATGGGTTTTGTAGATGGGTCTTTTTTTTTTTTTTTTTTCTTTCGGTTTTCTAATTACCGGGTTCTTCTTCATCTTTTGATATATGGGTTTTGGATGTTTTACACGAAAACGCTCTATATGTGAAATATGACAAACAATTTTTTTTCATTTACCATAGACTTCAATTGCTGATATTTTTGTTGTGATGATTGCTTTTATTGCAGCGGTTGTCACAATGAAGGAGGAGCTAATGCAGTGCAAGAACTCAAATGCGAAGCCAATTATGGAAGAATTCATACCGTTGAAGAAAAGCAGCACCGACGAAAAAGATGAGAAGGTTGAGGGTGCTAAAGAAAAGGACATTATCACCAGCAGAGACAAAATGAATTGGATGAGCTCTGTGCAGTTATGGAACTCAGATAATCAGCATCATCATCAAGATACAGATAAGCTCGCCACCGCAAAACTAGACAATAAAAAGGTAACAAAAATGGCAAAAGTTTGTTACTTTTACAAGGATTTGCTAGTATGGATTCTTGGTTATGCGTACTTATGGATTTCTTGTCTTGTTTTGATGAATAGAGAAAGGAAGAAGTAATTAATCGGCCGCTGATGGATGATTTGTTTCCGAGTGGTAAAAACAGGACAGCAGGAAGGGCATTTTCGCCTTTTAAGGGATGTAATAATTTTCCTGTCATGACGATGGGGAAGGAAGGCAGGGATGAATTGCCAGGAGTACCAGCGCTTTCGCTTCGTACTCCTGAAATCAAGAATTCAAAGGAGGAGATTTATTCTAGTGGTTTTAGCTCAAAATCTAGTTCTAGCAGATCAGGGTCCTCATCCGCAACTAATGGTCAATCCAATCTTAAGGCCGAACAGCAGCAAACTGCTAGGAAGCAAAGGAGATGCTGGTCGCCTGAATTGCATCGCCGGTTTGTCAGTGCCCTGCAACATCTTGGAGGTCCTCAAGGTTTGAACTCCCAAAACTAGATATTTCTTCATATTTTCTTTTGGAAATTGTGTATGGTATTCTTTGTCCAGATCAGGAGTAGTTGGGATAAAGCTTGTTTTGCATTGATGATAAGCAGTGTTTATATTTGGTCTTGTTTCCCCATTTTTTTTTTTTTTTTTTTTTTTTTTTTTTTCTATCCAAGTTTTTTCCGACCATTGGTTAGGTCTTGGGGCATGGCATTCTTGAGGAAGTTGTTTGCTAAGAATTAGTGCTTGTCTTTTTGGGATTTTGATTTCCCACCGAGTTTCATATTTCCCTTGTGTTTTAATATCTAATACTAAAACCTTTGAACATGGAATGGCATAATAACCTGAAAGAAAATCATCAATGATGATGTGGGATTATCTTGGTTCTTTCCCCAAGATAATTAATGATGTGGGATTTGCTTTTTTGAATTAGTCTTATGTTCATGGATTTAAAAGTTTTTCTTGTTGCACGTCTCATTTGATTTTGTTCTATGCTTTGCAGTTGCTACTCCTAAGCAGATCAGAGAGCTTATGCAAGTCGATGGTCTCACCAACGATGAAGTGAAGAGCCATTTGCAAGTGCGGTGATCTTTTGCACTTTCTTTCTTCTTTATATATGGTTTATTCATCTCCTATAAAGATTGATGCTTAAGTTTCTTGATGCCGTCTCGTTTCAGAAATATCGCCTTCACACTCGAAGAGTTCCTCCCACAACAAACACCTCCACCATTCAACCTGTTGTGCTGGGAGGTTTGTGGATGTCCCAAGAACTGTGTGGTGAATCCTCCAAGCAGAGCAATTCCCAGTCTGGCTCACCTCAGGGCCCTCTTCACTTAGTCGGGTCTTCTAGGGGTACTTCGATGACTGGAGGCGATAGCATGGAAGAAGAAGACGATGAAAAATCAGAGAGCCACAGCTGGAAGAGTCACAATCACACAGCTGGGAGAGTTGATGTATAGATTGTTCATCATGTGAGTTTTGCAGATACAAAAAGTGATATACATGGGAGGGATCATAATAAACTTTACTATACAAATACCATAGAAAAGATCTTGAGACAGTGCGTGTGAAATTTTGCAGGATTAGATTCCTCTCCGGCTTTGTTGAATTGAATTCTGAATTATTTGATCTTTCTACATAAGGAACTTCAAGTTAAGCCCCATCTCTTGAAATAATGACTTATTCTTCATTTCCCTTATCTATTTTCCTGGTATATTTGATCACTCTATTGTCTAAAAAAATCACTATGTGAGATATGCACATGACAGATAGCCCTTTTCTCCAGTAGAATTCTTGTATGAAGACATCTAACTTTATCCACCCTCTTCTGTTCGTCTCTTTTGAATTCATGAATTCTTGTGTGGACTATGTATTCAGTTCCTACCTACCAACCCCACCTCCCCACACCCCCCGGGGGTGGGGTGGGGTGGGGTGTATAAATTAAGTTATCTTGTTTCTTTCATCTGAAGAATGAAGAGGATAAGTTTGCCTGGAAGACGTGAGAATGGAAGATGCCTTACAAGATCGGGCAAGACCAAAACATTAGCTTTTGTCTACCACAAGGTCATGGTCCACTTACAATGCATCACCCGCCAATTCGTTTGTTGAAGTGATTCAATAATATAAGCATTTCTGCTGTTATAAATGTAATTGTGTCCAAGCAATAATAATTACTTGGTCAATTTACCAGCTTTTTCATCACTATGAAATATACTATAGTATTATTTCCAAAACTATAATTCAATTGACACAAGAATTACTAATATTAAGTGCCTATCCCAAAATTTTTATGTAAATAGGACGCACTCCTGCATCAAATTTCATGAACCTTATACTTGTAACGATGTCACGTAATAAAAAATATATGAGGCCACTGTATTATAATCATATTAAAATATTTTCCTATATAAACTTTGGGACCGAAACTGAATTTCAACGTGATTTGCATGTTGTGTTTCATTTTCATGGAAGTAGGCCATTGTATCCCTACCCCTTCTATTTGTTGAACTGGAAAAAACTAGTGATGTATGGCCAGGGAAAATCATGATCCTTCAAAACTTTTCAGAAAAAGTTGATGAATAGTATTCTACGGACAGGATGTGATAATGGACAAGACTTGTACTTATCTCCTCTAAGATATTAGCAAGATTGCTGTTCTATTAATTTTTAAATTAAAAATTAATCAATAAATGGGAACTAGCCGACTTCTTAGATGCTACACTTAATATATTATATTATTCGCAATATTTATTTTTCATCTATATAAAAAAATAGACATTCAATTGGCTGGATATGAATGAAGAGTTAATATTCATTCAATGTGTACAATTTATGAAATATGACATGCATTTGATAGTCCAGGATTTAGGTTTTTATATTTGTTTGGTTTGCTAGTACAATTAAAATAAAGAGTATTGCTATTATTAGTCTATTGGAGAATTCAATGTTGTCCCTGCCATCTGTCTTGCAATTAAAGGCAAATTTTGGGAATAAAAAATTATTGTGACCCAATTGTTGGAATCTACATAAAAACATTATAATATAAGTGTAAAGGAATGGTTCACAGATAGACAAATGGGGAGAATCTTGATTTGTTCAAAGTTCAAACTAGAGAACCTGTGTCCCAGAAAGCTGGTTTCAGCTGCTTTTAATTCCCCCTTTTTGGGTCAATCCATCATTATTTAAGCTAATCACTTTGTTAATTGCCATTTTAGCCCCTAAATTTTGTCTTTCTAGTCTATGACTTTTTGATTAATGTCCCATTTCCACTCTTGACCTTATAGATGGCCCCTCTAGAGGAAGGTTGTTCTACTTGGAAAATTAGCAATGAATGCCAATTTTAAATTTATCAAGTGGACACCTTTTTTAATTATGTATTTATAATTTTCAGGTTTTCAAGTTTTAACATTTTATTTTAACATAATCCCTTTGATGATGGTCATCTCATGCCCTCTTAAGAGCTATTGAACTATTAAAAAAACTAATCTACTCAATTATGGATATAATTGACTTCATTAGATATTTTTTCCTGTCAGAAAAAAATGATTATTACTTGAAAAATATATTATATTAAAGACTAATTAAGCACAACTAATAATTTTCTAACAAATTTTTGATGGGAATCAAACTTAAAATTTCTAAAATTTTAGAATCTCAGTTTTATTACATAGACAAAGCCTCATAGATCATCAATTGTTCAAGAACCATAAAATGGGAATTGAAATTACCAAAACAATATAGGATTATTAAAAATAAGCACCTTTTAAACAACTTTTCTTGGATCTTGAGAGGTCAAATTTAAAAATAAAAAATAAAAAAAAAATTCACAGTTGAACCTTATAACCTAACAAGTTATATCCCACCTATAAAAAAATTGCAACCCCTTGTGATCTTTATCCCAAGTGCTTGAAAAAACAGTCCCTTTCACAAACAAAATAATGGAGAAAGAATCTTCAAGACAAGATATAATGAGTGAGCCCACCTCCATTATAATAAGATTGGCAAAAAAATTGTTAGGTGAAAGTGTCTAAGTGGAAAAAGGTGGAACCACCTAATTAGCTTTTCATTCTACTTAAAGGTTCTATATATATATATATATATATATATATAATTTTATTGGTTCCCTAATTGATTGGATTCCATTTTCAAATTCTGCTAATTTCCTCAATTGTACATTTTATTATTGGGATAGAGAATCTGATACTATGCAACATATGACTTTCTAACGTGCCCATTTTCATAATATTCCTTCCAAATGTTTGCCTATTATTTGGTGCAAGATTGATGCCCACCCAGGGGCATGAACGACATTTTACTTATATGTTAGCCTATCGGTCAATGACTGATCTGATTGGATGCGGGATTAAATTATCCTGCTAAGATAGATACGAGCACCTATTTAATGAGGAATTAAATATACGAGACGGCGGCTATCGAACTACAAATTGAGAGTTTTATAAGAAGAGTTGTAATTTGATTTATTCTTTGATAAAGAAGAGATTTATTATTTTTTGTTTCGGTTATTTTTTAGTTTCAGTTTATAATATAAAGTGTTTTTCATCTTTTTCCTTCATTTAATTGGTTTTAATATATGTGGTCCAAAATATTAAGTTGAAATGACTAAAAAACACATCCAATTCGAAAGAAGTTGTCTCATTTGATTAATATGTTTGGAACTTGATTTTAGTGGCAAGAAATAAAAGGAAAAAAGTATAAAAAAATTAAAAAGAAAATTTTGTTATTCGAGAAAATATTTTGGAATGTTTTTTTTTTTTTTTCTCATTAGAATATCAAGTTCAAATATAGTGTTAGAAGCTCACCAACAATTGGGTTGTTCGACTTTATCTTTTATTATCTAATGCACCAAATTCCATCATAATCCGAAATTAAATGTGCTTGGACGAAAGTAGTACTAGGAGTTCTCGTGCTGCATCTTTTTATATAAAATAAAAAAATAAAAAATCTTTTATTATACTTTCCATAGTCATTTACGTATTACTTACAAATGAGAATTAATGGTCTTGCCCAATCAAAACATTTTATTGAAATTAATTAGAGGATAAGTTGTGAGACAAACAGACTAGAGGTAGCCCAATCTTCTTATGACCATGTGAGGCCTTATGGTGAAAGCCCATAACATATTTACCCTTCATTGTGTTTTCCAAGACAAACTGGGCTTTAGTGAGCCAGCCCACAATTGGTTAAACTCATGGGACACACAGTAACTAAATTCCTCTAATTTTTAAAAATAATTTGAATAAATTACAATATTTTATAGAATGTTGAATTTTTGTATATATCTTTCATAAATCATGATTTAACAAAATTTCTAAAATTTTTCATTAATACGAAAATTTATAGATTACATTATACTAACTTATTTTTTATTTTTTAAATATAGATATCTAAATTTAATAAAAAATATATTTTTTATTAAAAAATTTCACACATAAATGGATTAGTTTCATAAAAATATTAGTTTTTTTTTGTATCTATATTTTTCCAATTAGTCGACAATTTGAAAAATGAATTATACAAATTCTTTTCAAACTATCTAGAATAAAACCTGAATTATGCTAACCAATTATTCTCAAATTCCAATTTGTGTCACATTTACACTAATCTTTGTAGATGACCGTGTAAAGTGAGCGTATAGACTAACTTTTCTCCAAACCTTAAAAAGGGATTTGGTCAAACCCACGAATGCCGGTCAAGTGTAAGAATGAAGAACCATGAAGTTCTCACTCAATACTGGAATTTTGGAACCAATGGCTCATCTCAACATTTACAACAACTATAATTCAGGAGAAAACAACAAAAATTTCCACCCGTTCCTACACCATTCCTTCACCACCAAAAGAATAGAAAACGACACTCAGAAATCTGCATAAAGAAGTCGCACACTTCGAGTTCAAGAAAACAGAAAGAATAAAAGAGAGAGCTTTGAAGTTTGGTCCAAGAATTGAAAGCATTTCTTGGTGTAAGAAAAGTTGCTGTCAGAAAAATGGCACAAATGAATGACAAAGATCTTGATAGTAGAGAAAATGATGAGAAGAAAAAGGAGAGGAGGAGCAGCGGGTCATTCAAGTTCAATGTGGCTGCACCGGAGTTTGTTCCGATATTGGCCCAGCCATTGGCCCCTACCCCGGCCCAGGTACCCATCACGGGCTACTTTTATCCATGTTTCCAGTCTATTGATGGGGCTAGTGGAAGTTGGATTTATGTTGCTGATCAAGAAATTACAATCCCTTTGGTTCAGTCGAAGCCCAATGGGAAGGTGGGCTCGGTCCACACCCCACAGCCCCAGCAGCAGGCTAAGGAAATTGCCCTATCTGATGAGCTTAAGCAAAAGATCATCAAACAGGTTGAATTTGATTTTGGGTGTTTCTTTATCATGTTCCAAATCAAGAATATTGATACATTGTTTGAGGGACACATACAGTTGTTTGATTTTCTTTCTTTCTTTTTCTCGTTTTTTTTGGTTTTTGTGCAATAAAATGGGCAATTTTTAATATTTAGACAGAAACAAGTTGTTAGCCTGACTGTAGTTTTTTTTGGTTAAATGTGTGACAGGCAGAATATATGTTCAGTGACATGAGCATGCTAGCCAATGAAACTCTTGTGAAACATGTGAACAAAGATCCTGAAGGCTTTGGTGAGGATTGTGAAATGGCTTTAGAATTTGAGCTCTCAAGCATCTGTTTTGTGAATGCTCCCAGTCTTGACATCTTTTGTGTATTGGCTTCTTGACAGTTCCAATAAATTTTGTTTCAACTCTAAAGAAACTCAAATCCCTCAGCGTTAATAATCAGATGGTGGCACAGGCTCTCCGTTCCTCTTCAAAACTGGTTCGTCCTTGATGAGAATAAGAAAATGCATCATTTCTTGATGTCTTGTGTTGGATTAACGTTTTTGTTTGTTTGCTCGAAAACGTGTTGTGTGTAGGTTGTAAGCAATGATGGCAAGAAGGTGAGGCGCAAACACCCCTTCACAGAGAAAGAAAAAGAGGAGCTGCAGGTACATCTATGTATAAACGGTGTTTTATCAAGAACATATATATGCTTCTCTCTCCTTCATAAGCCAAGAGAATTTAACTAAGTTGATAAATGATAACATTATAACTCAAGTTTGTGTTCATATTTCACGCAGTTGCGAACTGTTATAGCTGAAAATCTACCTGATGATCATTCCCATCAGAAAATTGAGAAAATGTTTAATGTGGTTGGAAGGTGAGAACAGTTTTCTTGCTCAGTAATTTATGTTTTCTAGTATGCCAATTCATACTTATGGATTATGCATATATATGCTGATATGCAGTATCAAGTCAATCCGAATATGCCAACCACAGGATCACAATTCTTCACGATCTTCAAAGGGTGATCTAGTTGTCAGTAATAAGGTACCAGATTTGCAATAACATTTAGTTTGCAAGAATCCAGGAATTGTATGAAAGTTTCTCTTTATTTGTTTCTTATTTGTTTTGGCCCCTGTTTTGCTTTTCTTTGAAGCTCCATGCACTGGTAGAGTATGAGAACCCTGAAACAGCAGAGAAAGCGGTATGTTTTCGCCTCTGATCTAGAAATGAGAGAATTTTTCTTGTAGCTTGGAGCTTTATTTTCATTCTTGATCTTGTGAATTTGTAAACACTATTGCCCTCCTCAGGCTGAGAAGTTAAACGATGAAGGGAACTGGAGAAAAGGCATGCGAGTGAGGCTTATGCTTAAGCGTTCGGTAGGTGAAACTCGATTGAAGCATGTACTTTGCAAACATATCCATTTCTTCATGCTTCTGTACCAGAAACATTTAATATTTTTAAGGGTAATGTGCAGCCGAAGTCTGTGCTGAGGAGCCGGAAGTCAGATTTTGATGCGTGTTTAGACGACGACGGACCAACCCATCAAGTAACAGAAGATGCCTCTCGGCTTAACACCTCAGAAGCTGCTGAGGTAAGTGCCTTCCTGGTGTTACCATCAACACCAACCTTCTTACTTTTGTGACCATGTCTCTGTGAAAAACTAATTTGCGTCGATTCCAGTTAATCAGTTAGAATTTTCTCCTTATAAGTAAAATGGTATTCCACTTATTACAAGTTTAATTAATCTATATGAAGTGAGGCGATTAATAAGAAGGTGCAGTGTTTCTTACAGAAAAAGAACATACATAAATGATCTTCATAATGATTGGTAAATGCACTTCGTGTAGGCCGATGAAAATTCAGCTGCATCAAAGAAAAGTTGGTCTCGAAACCGAGGGAAACCTAAGCATCGTCCGCAGCTTCAAGGCACACGCAGCCTGCCTATTCCATCTTCACACTTGAGCAGCTCCTTCCCGGGACAGCCCATGAAAGGGCCTAGAATGCCGGATGGAACCAGAGGTTTCACTATGGGCAGGGGGAAGCCACTTGCCATCCCAGTTCAATCCTGTTAAATTATGGGAAAACAAAATGGCATATCAATCTAACCATTATTAGAGAAACTATTTTATGGGACTGTTTGCTCCTTGAACTGGGGATTGAGATGGACCAACGGAGTATCATGTAGCAATCATGCTTCCTCCTTATAGTCAGAGGCTATCATTTGATACTCTTTTTTACTCAAATTCTTTTGAACAATGTGGTCTGTGATTAGCATTCAAGATTTATACGACCAATTCTCATGCAAGAGTCAAGACTATTTTCCTGGCTGACTTATGTATTTTATACTTTTTCCATTAAAACGAAATGTACCTTCTTCTCATTTGTTTTACTGTTCATTTGATTAAGCGAAAAGTCTGGAGTCCCTTGTACTTTCATAGTCCTACAGTGTAAAGTTGCTTCTTTTATGTACAGCACAAGAATTTGCTTCTTTTATCCATATTACATATGAAATATTATTTATCGGATATTTGAACGACAGTATTTCATAATATATTCACACACTCAATATATTATGTGTCGATGTATTATGTGTGGAATGTAATATCTTAAAAATCTTTTATTGCAATTTACCCCTTTTTCCATTTCATTTTGTTTAAGAACAAAAAGATGGGTATTATTAAATCCTTGAGGCGCACATTCACCATTGATTCCAGCATGGTTTCAAGGTTAAAAGATTCATTTTGGATGCTTTAATTTTTAATTATAGTTAAATATATTTGATCCACAACCATATATTTATTTAAAAAAATACTTTACTTTACATATTAGACATTTATCTATTCATAACGTAAAATAAAAATTAAATACGAATTAAAATAAATGAACTAAAATGTAAAAGATTGTGTATGCTCCGCCTGCAATTACACTAGATTTTCAGATTGGATGAGAGGAGTTGCACTAGAAATTTACCAAAAAAAAAAAAAAGACATTTCAATTAATGGCATCATCATATAATTGTGGCTCATAAATCCTTTTAACTGTATGCAAAATTAGTAATTCATTTACTAATTTTGAAGGGAAAGTATTAATATCAGAATCAATTAAAGGGAATTTCAGGTACAAGATGACTCTTTTATGCCTACTTGAATTTCGTTTTTAATACTGTTTAGTTCTGAAATTGGACTTTACATGAATTCCCTTATTAATGATATTTTAATTTTATTTTTAGGGTTTATTACACTAACCTCCCATGAAATAGTTAAGTTACCAACTCCTCATTTCTTTCTTTCATAATTATAAAAACCTCCTTTTTAGATTTGCTCCGTTAAAAAATTTAACAAAAGTTATGAATGAACTATTTGGCTCTAAATTTAAGAAATATTCAAATTATTAATTTAATTAAATGACCATTATGCCATTAGATATCTGGATAATTTTTATATATTTAAAAAATGATGTGTTCGTAATATTTCTATAGTTGAAGGAGTGTCTTTATAATTGATAATTAAATTTTCATTGTCCTAAAAAGTTTCAAAATATGTTATTAAATGCAAATGTAATTTTTCAGTGTCTCCTCATTCTCTCATTCTCTGTTTCTCGCTGCCCGCCGCCACTTCCTTCCCTCCCTCATCTTTCCCTCTGGAGAAATGTTTGAAAAATGAAAAATAATTAAAAATGAGAGGAAAAGAACATAAAAATAGAAGAAAAAATTATAATTATTGTCGTATATAAAATTATGTATAATTATTTTTGAAGGTATTTCTCTTTTTAATATTTCAATATTTTTTTTAACAATTGCAAAAATAATTATTGACCTATACCATATATATAAGCCACCAACATTTAATATTTTGGTTTGAAACTAATAAATTTTCATTCCAGCAGCTATATTTCTAGTATAGTATTTTCATTACATTTTATCTAGTTATTATATTCACATCCTGACTAAGAAGCACATTTGGCTGAAGGGCAAAATAATTTTTTTTTTGCTGATGTCATCATTTATCGTCGAAAACTCTAATGGCTGGGGAAGTGTGGTGAACATAGTAAACTAAGTTTTTGTAATTATAAAAGAAGAAAAAACGAGTTGGTAATTTAGGTATAAGAAGAGAAGTAAGTGTTGAGCTCTTCTCCCACCACTTCACTTTAGTTCTTATGGAGAAGGCGTATTAAGCAACTCCTATGCTGTATGTGCATCATGAACTTCTCAGGGGTGGGGGTGGGGGTGGGGGTAGTTGAGATCTGCTTGCCATTGGTTGCACTTCTGGTTCTAATTTGTGTACTGTATGAAGCATGTAGTCACTATGACTAATGATGATTGTTGTACAGAAAAGTGTGAGGTCTTTAATTTGTTCCCAAGTTGCTTATGTTCTTAAGGTAGCAATTTCCTAAGTAGATCCATATTCAGTTAATCCTGTCATAGTTTGGTTCAAAAGTATACTTGCAGAGAAATTTTTTCCACTACCTCAATGCTGCTTGCTTCACATTTCCACCACCTTTTTAATGTTGAAGCCAATCCTGCTCCAGTTTTCTTAATCTAATCCTTATCCTAGGCACTTAAGGATTAGTGGTAATAACAAAGTTGAAGTGGTGCAACCTTAGTCAATAATTCTTACAGCATATGCATTGTCATAAAGCACATTGATACTTCTTTCCCACAATGTATCTGAAGTATTGAATTAAGTGAATGCCACTTTAACACTTGTATTTCCACTTGTTGAAGATAATAAAAAGTTTAAGGTATCTCCACTTAAGTGTGTTGACTTGCAAGTCATTGGTTCCATGGTCATAGTATAAAATATCTGTAGATTTTTTGGCTTTTGTTGGAAACATGCTTGAAACCTTATTTGTAAATATCTCTTAAATTAATGTAGCTACAGAACTAATATGGCCTCAATACAATTTGATCCAAACAGACAGGTTCAATATGGAATACCTGCCTGTAGTTCTGACCTAGATTAAATATGTTTGCATGACTGTGGAATTCGAGTACAATCGAACTACAAGCTAACTTCTTAGATATTAACATTTGGCTGGAAGATACTTAAGACTCTCAATAATCACATACTAAGTAGAAGGCCGAAAGGGATCAAAGTTCATTTCCTCCTTAATACAGATGCAGACCTCATAATCATCAATTTATAATAAGCAAGCATTTTTACTAGATTATGAAAATTGCATTGCAAATGGTTCAGCCATGGAGTCTGAGATTCATGTGCAACAATTCTCTAGCATACTATGAGTAATTAAGAATAGTAAGTGGATGTATGGCGCGATGTTTATCTTCTTTAAGATGTTGATGGATGAATATGTTTTGAGGCAGACATGGTCATTAGGTCACCATGAATGTAGTGGGAAAGCCACTCTCCAAGTCCACCAATGAATTCTGTTTCTATAAATTGAAGCAACTCCACCCCTAGTCATCACCAATTTGAAAATCTCTCCACAATACTAACACGTCCATAGGCCATGTATCCGAAAACCTTCAACCCTTCTGCTTTCTTCTGCATAGTCCTGTATTTAGCACCTTTGATCTGTGGCCAACCCGGTACTGGTTATTATGGTAGACCTGATGGACCACTTAGTTACAATTTCTATGATATATCTTGCCCTAACTTACCAATGATGGTAAGGTGGGGTGTTTGGCAGGCATTAAAAAATGACACCAGAATAGCTGCTTCTCTCCTCCGGCTGCACTTTCATGATTGTTTTGTAGATGTAATGCTTCTCCTGCTTTTCTGATCTTACATATATTCATATATCTCATATCAAGCTTTTCATTTGAACAATCAACTGGAAATCTTGAGTGGATCATTTTTTCATCCTCGACTAGTTTGAATAGGATTCAAGTTTCTTCGGAAATTAATTGTACTTTTTTGACATTTGACCCCAGAAGGAAGCAGATAGTTACTTTGCCTCTTATTGTCCGTGCTATCCTCTTTCATTTCCATAGTTTGAAAGAAATAAAATGTAGACTTTCACATAAAGCTTGCCTTACTCTGTGAATTCCATGAGAATTTAGTATTGATTCACTCCTGTAGCTCTAAGGCCTTTACATATTGCAGAAGAATGCTAAACTATGTGGCTATAGCTGCTAGAAAGTGAGTTTTTCATCCGCCCCATTAACACCTAGGTCAATTTGTCTAATTGTTCTAAGACATGATGATGGCCATGAACTGTTTTTGCTGGACTTGTTTACCTAACAAGGTTTAGAAGCAAAATGATGGCGAAGTTCTTGAGGTTGAAATAACTTGGTTGTCATTGAGTTTAATGGTTGTTGTTGTAATTAATATTGAATGCCTACAATTTGATGCTTGGAACAGGGATGTGAAGGTTCTGTGCTTCTTGATGATACAAATGCTTTCAAAGGAGAGAAGAATGCTTTTCCAAACCGCAATTCAGTCCGAGGATTTGAAGTTATTGACAACATAAAGGCAGATGTAGAAAGATTTTGCCCCTCAACTGTATCATGTGTTGACATATTGGCTCTTGCGGCTAGAGAAGCCGTTGTTCTGGTAAGCAGAATACTCGTATCCAGTTTCTTGTTTTTGTAACTTCCATCACAGGAATTGATGAAAATCAAAATATGTACATGTAGTCAGGAGGCCCATTTTGGCCTGTTTCATTAGGTAGGCTAGATGGGTTAACTGCAAGTGAGAAGTCAGCAAATGAGCAGTTACCTTTTCCTTTTGAGCCTCTAGAGAACATCACGGCAAAGTTCGTAGCAAAGGGTCTTGACTTGAAGGACATGGTAGTTCTATCAGGTACGTCTTAGTTTTCACTCGGAATCTAAAGTTTCTGCCAAACTAATGTTGACAACTGAAATTTAAGTTCTTATACCCAAACTTTAGCATAAAGATCTTATATTATAAAGCCTATTGCAACCTCTATTGAATTGCATTGACTATTCATTACGTATAAAAGCAATTAGTACAATATAATAAAGGATGTAATAGAATTTGTAATTGAAGATGATGTCTGAAACTTCAGTTCATCTGTACCTTTTAATGTTATAGGGGGCCATACTATTGGTTTTGCTCAATGCCTCACCTTCAAGAACAGGCTCTTCAATTTCAAAGGCTCCGGAAAGCCAGATCCTTCCCTTGATTCTTCACTACTCTCAAACTTGCAAAGCGCATGTCCAAATGTCGATAAATCAAACAGCAATCTAGCTGCTTTGGACCCTCAAAGCATGTACAGATTCGACAACATGTATTACAAGAACCTCGTGAACAACACCGGCCTTCTCCAATCCGATCAAGCTCTAATTCTAGACCCAAATACTGCTGCAATGGTTAAGGACTATAGTGCGGATCCATTTCTATTCTCAAAAGATTTTGCAGCATCAATGATGAAGCTTGGGAGTATTGGTGTGCTTACGGGACAAGGCGGACAAATTAGAAAGAAATGTGGCTCTGTAAACTAGCTTGAGAGGTGGAATTCTTACATGGTGTCTCGGATTTTGGCTCGTTCTGAGTCGAGCGTCATCTTAGGATTTGTGAAAAAAAAATAATTAAAAAAAAAAAGGAAAAGAAAGTAAAGAAGAACAATGTATGATGTTCATAACCATGTAAAAGTGATCAACGAATATTCCATGAAATCACTGGTGATATGATGGATGCATGAAAAATCACATCCTCAGATGAGTTGAGACAGTAGCTACTGATGTCCATAGACTCGCAAGTATTTGGTTTTGTGATGAACATGTTTTGCAGGGTGGTTGCTTTAAGGTTTGCGCTTATTCTACACGACAATATCTTATCGTTTGTAATGAATTAGATTGGTCCTTGATCTGCTGAAACTTTTATAATTTACTATGAAGTGCTCCACATAACTTTGTTTTTGGTTGTGATTATTGTTGTATATAATTGTGTATTCACATATGATATAATCCTACATTGAAAATTTTTAAGTCTTCATTTGTTTGCATTCCTACATTAATTGTTCACTTTTCTCCAAGTATAAATATGTGAAGATTTGCAGTGATAAAGCACCGGATTGGGTGTTATTTTCTCAGGCCTGCTCTCTTAATGCTTTTACAAATCTAATAATAATAAATGATGCAACTCATGAAAACACTGACAAGCACCACAGGATTCAGAAATATTAATGGCTCTTTTCTGAGAAGTACTGATTAAAGTGGGTGCGGGTGCTATCTCACACAGTTCTCTCCAATTTTACAAATCATATGCTAATAAAAAACTGAGATAGTAGACGAACAGCATAAGCCAAAATTTCATTTCCTTTTAATGTTTCATTCGTATTGTAATGTTACATGAATGCGACGACTTTCGTGCATCTAGACCTAACAATTACTTTACAATTGCCCTTTCCTCTTTAACACATTAGAAGAGGAGGAACAAACCTGAGTTATGTGGGGAACTAATGCTGTAAAACATTCAACTATGTCGCCTGCCGGAGCATCTGCTGAAGTTTAATTACTTGCTGCTGCTGATCTGGTGGCAGGGAACTTAGCTGCTCCGGTGTCAGATTCAACACTTGCTGAAGCAAGGCAGAATCCACATCAGTGGGAAGTTGCATCTGTAAACAATGAAGAAATAGTTAAGAAAAGCTTACTAATATGATGAATTGCATGAATATTTTCCAGCTAATATATATGTATAATATATATATATATATATATATATATATATATATATATTATTATTTTCTTTTACCACTCAACTAGTTAGCCCCCAAAATGAAGAAAAAAAGAATCCAACAACTATATCAAAATAACCTACATGTTCATGTTTTAACTTTAATGATCTAACAGTAGAAAGAAAAATAAAAACAAGCCAGAAGGAGTAACACTCAGGAAAAAGATAGGCCATGTACAGGTCACAATAACATTTCCACCTTGACTACCAATACATTTCTATTGCAATATATAATTATATATAAAAGAAAAGAGAGCACAATTCCAAAACCACAAGTCTTACTATAAAATTCATTTGAATTTCAAGATGTCGCAAAATACTCAATCTAGTCATAATTATGTAAAAACATGTTTCTTTCTCAACACATGCAGATTGATTCATATACTATAGACGCAAAGAGTCATTTTTGTACAGAGCTCTCATTTATTTAAAACAAGACCTTCCAAAATTTCTTCATCTACAATAACATATTATTGAAATGAAAACATAAACATTGTGAAGATAAATTTTCAACCAGATTAAACAATACAAAATTCAAAGTGGGTAAAATAAAATAATGTAAGCTTCAAGCGTGTGATGGTGCAAAGCTTGAGACACATATCCCATAAATAATTTAGCAACTCCTTGTACATTGCTTCGGTAAATCTTAGACAAGCATGTTAATCCTATGGATGAGAAAAGGTTCCAAATTCAGTAAAACTCCCCTCCCCCTTATCTAGAGACTCCATCAACATCTAAGTGATTTGAATAATTGAGCCATTGGATACATGCATGCCTTAACCATTGCAGAAGGTATGACAACAATGAACCACAATTCCCAAAAAGGTAATTGGAAAGGATATCCCAAGGAGAAATCAACTACCTGAGCAGCTTGCTTCTCAGAGTTTAGAGTTTCTTCTGTTCTGGAAGATTGTCTTCCTGGCACATCCGAAGTTGGGAATGGTGCAGACAGAGGTGTAGCTATGTTTACAGCCTGTGAAGAAGGGGTAGCCCTTCCACCATTCAATTTCACCATTTTTGATGCTCTGTCGATTTGATCTATGGTATCACTGACCATTCTTGTCTTCCCAAGGACACTTAAAGCATGCCCTTTTAAATCCATATTTTCCGGCATGGCGGAGGATGTTGAGGAGCTAAGCTGTTACCAGAACAGAGAAACACACAAAATCATGTTGATGTTGTGCAAAAGTCCAGATTAGACAACTATTTGCCACATTTGCATTTAGTATACATCAATAATGATAATGATAACTTATATTTAAGGATTCCAGGGAGATTTATAGGAAAAAACAATTGTTCAAAAAATCTTTATTATATTAATAGTACCCCATTTCTATCTTAATCAACCAATCTGTAAATCATTACATCCACCTTGTAGTCTAGCTACATCCATCAGAATTTAACCCCACTCTTAATTCAATCTATCAACTCCAAAAGTTAGTTTTATCGATGCTGTAATTCATGGAGGGGCTCAATGGAGCCATAATTGCTTTGAATTGAAGAACATATTCTGTGAGAAACTCTGTTTAATAAAGATATGCAAACATAAGTTGAATCAATTTTTTTGATAGTGCTTCAGTATAAGAGCTTTTTGTCTTTTTTATTTCAACTCTTGCATTACCAGCTGAAGTAAATTTCGGCACCTGAAAGCCTGCAGCTGGAAATTGTGGATGTACAAGCACAGAAGGATGTGTGCTAGCATTCTGAGACGGTGGCTGATCAGTATACCCTGAATTAGCATGTGGCTGTAGGACTTGGTTTTGCACTAGTTGTGGACGTTGAATTTGAGATTGTGTAGGAAATTGCTGAATTGCAGCATATTGGTTTGGTACACCAGCCAACAATCGGCTTTCTTGTGCAAAAGGAAGCAAACCGAATTGCATTCTGTTCTGGGGAAGTGGGGGCAGTCCAGGAAGAGTTTGAGCACTTTGCACCAAAGACTGTAGTGGTTGAGCAGAAGCTTGCCGAATATTGGGCATCTGCAACTGCATAGTTCAAAGAATCAAATGCACTAGCTTAAACTCTAACAGCTTATTACATAAAACATAGAGACGAAGGAAGGAAAAAATCTGGATGAACAGAACAAACCATTTGCGGGGACACCATCCCGAGCATAATCTGGGCCTGCATTCAATCAAATAAAAAGTTGTAAATCTACCCAGAATGTCGCATGTGATATCAAAATGAAGAATAAATAGAGGAAAAGAAAACTTCTTATATAACCCTTAGAGATGGGAAAATGCAACCAAATCATAGAATATAATACTAAGTAATATTGATCAATAACTCAATACAAGATAATGGCAGCAAGGAGCCTATAAACTATTCAAAGAATTATCAGAGGCCAATAAGAACCTGAAAAAGAGCTTTAGGCAAGTTTGGGATGGCAAGTAAGAGCTGGTGGGCTTGTTCTTTATTTTGTGCAGCCATTGCCTGTCAACGTCATATAATCTCATCATATCAGATATCCATAAAACAGAGATAGAACTCCATGAAAAAAGATACATTCAGATTTATGTATTTTGTAACCCGCCATTTACTCCCAGAGTTATTTGTCATATTTGCTGTTGCATCCTTAGGTTTTATATGAATGTAAGTTCATTTTAGGCAACACTTAGTCATAAATTCACCCTTGTTTTCATCTGGGGTTGGCTTCCTTATTAGTTTTGTATTTGACTTTCTTCAAAAAAAAAATCATTATGTATCCAGTTTAGGAATTGGTTCAGTTAAAGTGTCGGGTATCCATTAGTCCAAGCTGAATCACGTTCAGAGGCTAACCTTCAATTCAGACAAAACCTCTATCAGCTGACTCCTTGACATTTTGGCCAAATGACGAGTCAAAGGATCAGTACCCAACAAGGACCGACTTTGAAATCCAATCTGATTTGATGTGCTAGCAGCCTGAGCAGATCCAAGAGCTCCTGCCATGACAGTTGCAGCAGCCATAGCAACTGAATCACCTATTGGCTGGTGAAGACTGGGGTGTCCAAGGACTGCTGGACCCCCAAATTGTTTTAGAGCATCTGCATTGTAGCGTTGTATAGATGCACTAAATACTAAAAATTGAATTGAAAAGGTTTAGCAGAAAATGAATTCTAGATATCAGTGACTTCCTAACTTTCCATATTCATTTAGAAATAGATGCAAAATAAAAAATTTCAAATATTTCACTTACCAACATTCGAGGCAACACCTGGACCACCACGCCCCTGCAAGAAAAAAAACCATTGTCAAGAGGTTTAAGATGGGACAATAACAAACATGCTGTATCTCGATGAGATACGGTTGGCACTCTGTACATTTGAATCAAAATATTCAAAATTAACTTATAAGAATATAATAACATGGTCATGTCAATAAATCACATAATGAGCTAAATTCGTAAATGATTTACCTGTTCACGATTCCGGTCAGCATTCTTGTCATTCTCAGCGAAGTCAACTCTCAGCTGCCGACCGTTTATCTCATAGCCCTGAAGATTACGACGAGCACTTAGAGCGGTCTCTTCATCCTTGTACTCACAGAATCCATAACCTTTTGGTTTTCCAGTTTCTCTATCAATAACTAATCTGAGATAGCGAAAAACAGGATAACTTCCGTGTGGCTTTAATTTAATGGCAAAAGTAACAATTGAAAAACAGAACATTTACCTTAAAAATGATACCAGCATTAAAAATGTGAATAACTTTTTATTTATCAACAATAGTTCCAAAAAAGAATGTTTGAAAATCGATTAATAGTAGAATTTTGTACACAAAGCTCTGACAGATCCATACTGAAAGAAATGGACTGTATCATCGCAGGAAAAAGCAATTTGCAAATGCATTGCTATCGTACATCAGCATGGCTAGAAAAAATTATTAGCAAATTGTTATGTGAAAACGTCATCCTCGTTACACAAGTAAACCACTAGTCAATCAAGTTATACGAACTCCATTTACCATAACTACTTAACTTTGGACATCGGCAAGGCACTAGCAATTACATTGGTATGCGAGCCTTTGAAGCTGCTCACCTTCCTATATTGTCTTCCAGAAAACTATTCAACAAATTCTCATTTGAGAAAGATCCCTTCTACTCAAATTCTGCTTTGAGATGCCTTTTTGTCTCACCCAACAGCATTAACATCTCCGTATTAAATCTAGCAAATGAATCAACTCATGATTGCTTGCTCACACATGACAGACAGGCTTAGTGATGACTTAATTCAAGTAACTGCCATAAGAAATTTTAGCATCTGGCAACCAGAATCAGACCATATTGGTAACAAAATTACTGCTTTTAGTACATCAGAAAGACAGTGAACTATATCTTTTATTCCTTCCTTTATTATTTCTATTTACGAAACTGATAAACTAAAATCTACATGGGTAGAGTCAATTCGGCATTAAAAGAACACACTTTATGTACTGTTACAGGATGCAGCTGTATCTGGTAGATTTGTCTATAAATTGTAGCCAATTTACAAATCTGGTTAGTCCAACAGTTTGCTGCAGCTATAGTTTATGTGAACTCTGAATATTGAAAACAAAAATAAAGGAAGAAGAATATAAAGAAGAAGAGGGCCAAAAATCTCAATTTTTAGTTCCCCGCCCCAACTTGAATTAAACTCACCTGAAGGAAACAACTGGGCCAACCTCCTCACATATTTGAACAAGTCGCTCTTCAGTAGCATCATAGGGTATATTCCCAACTATATACAGATACCCAACTTCATTAGTTAAAAGCATAATTTTCTTCCCTATCTCAGCATCAATAACACAAGTATAGACCGAGGGCAGAAAACTGAATTTCCAAATCTAAGGTATAGTATATATTTAAGCAACTTATTGCCCTCAGAAATAAAGATTGGGGCTGAATCAAAATCATAGCATCATACAATCTGTGTAAAAGATAGAGCAAGGGAGTAAATACTAACCAAAAACGCAGCGATGCTGAGATTGAGGATTGGCGGCCATCAAAGGAATTGATATCTCACAACATTAAGAAGAAATTGAACCTGCAACCAGTGTTAGGATTAGGATTAGGATTCAACTTCATGTTCTTCATTTTTATTTATTTACAAATTACAACTGGGGAAAAATCTAGAGATTTAGACAGAGATTGAGAGGGGGTTTGTCATGGGCCCTCGCCCTCCACAGATTTTCCTTCTCGGATTTCGCCAAGCTTTATTTTAGGAGTATTTTTTTTGTTTGGGTTTGCCCTTTTTAATAAATAAACCTACTTCTCAAGTTAAGGCCCATGGGACGGTGTCATTAGTGGGCCTTTTACAACGGTTTAAATTTGATCCAATAAACCTTATTCGGCCCAGAACAAAAGTGGGCTCTTACTTATTTCCTTGTTTTCTTCAAGTAAGTTCTTCTCCCACCCTTTTTTTTAACTCCTCTCTCCTCTACTTTATTTAGCAAGCTCATTAATATTTTCGTTTTTTTTCAAAATAAAAATGGGTTTGAAAAATTATTCCTTCAAAATAAATTCATTATTTTTTACCAAAATAAAATAAGACTCACTATACATCAATATCATCATATTATTCAGTTGTTGCATCAACATCTTCCTCTTACATTAACAAATACAACATGATTCATTAAAAAATATTGATATGACATTATTAACCAGACAAAATTTTACTGACATCTACAATAAAAAATATTTCACTAAAAAAAAATTAAACATTACTTTTATTCTCGTTTCCAAGTTCGTCTCCCAAAATAGCCAAAACAAAAATAAATATTACCATTGTAAATTTTGTCACTTCTCTATTTGGCCTTATATATAACAATACAGAAATATAATTGTCCTTGCATGATAAAAATTTCTTCTTGAAGTTACATGTAGGAATACCCCATCCCTAATCTCCGTCTTATACATATATTTTGTAGCAAGATCATTTTGGAACGGGTATGAAGAAGTTTCCCCACTTTAAGTTATCATTATATTTTCCTCAAAAAATAGATATGTCATATTAATAGTTATTATTGTATTTTCCTTCTAACGAATAATCCATCCAAATACATATTTAAAATCATATTTTTGCCACTATAAACTTAATTTTTTTTAAAAAAAAATCTAATAAAATAATTTTTTTCAAAAATGATAAAGCTAATTTGCAGGTCATTTAAGATGAAAGCAATGCACTTAAATCCACATCTAAAAGTGGATAGGTTCACCATTACTCTTCTTTGATCCAATGGCAAAGAAGTTCATCCTTCCATCCATCCTAGAACTTCACCTAATTTGGTGGATCTAGTGCATTGAGATCGATCAGCATCCCTCTACTTAATTTTTTTTATTATAATTGATATTTTATTTTTTATTATAATTTTATTAATATATATTAAGTGTGTAATAATGATATCATTCAATATATTTGTCGCGTATTGGTAGTATTATAATTTCATTAATATATATTAAGCGTATATTGATAATATAATTTAATATATTTATTGTATATTAATAATATTATAATAAAAGATGAAACATTAATTATAATTTAGTATTACGAAAAAAAATCATAAGCATGCCCCACCAATTCTTCTTTTGATATAAATAAGCAAATCATACACTGCTATGTAGTATTATAAATTATTTGTTAGAAAATGCTACTGAGAAATGCCCTCTAAAATTTCCAACAACATATCTTTTATTTGATAGGTAATATTGATGAAGCTACTATGAAAAAAAAAATCAATTAATTTTTTTTGAAAAATTATATAATTTTTAAATGAAGACCTTTTATTTAATAGGTAATATTAACGAGTATCTTTTATTTAATAGATAATATTGGCACTACAAAGAAAAGCCAAATCATTATTAAGAAATGAACTTTAAAAATTTCAAACTAGTGATTTCTTGTCACTAAGTTGCAAGGGCATTGACTCATTGAGGGCACAAATGTTCAATATTGATTAGAGGAAATAAATAAAAATTGTTATGATATGAACGAGACGTCTTGTACCTAAGACTTTTGCAATAAAAGTGGGTGATTGATTGGCTATGCATGAGTCAGCCTTTCGTGGATTCAATAATAGTAATATAGAAACCACTTTTCTTAAGTCTTATTTTGCCTTTAGAATTTTGTCCAATTAGAGGCATCAAGTACTAAAAGTTTCATTAGCACTATTATGATCTTATAGTGAATCATGCCATCACCTTTCTTGTCTTTTCAATTCTATTTATGAGTAAATATTTTTTCTTTTTCTTTTTTACTATTTATGAGTTAATATAAGTATTGTGATTTGCAACATTTAGGTTATCTTCATATGCATTTTTTGAAAAGGTTATCTAGAGATGTTTTGTAAAAATGTGAGAAGTTTTGCTTTGTTTGGTTTTATTTTCTTGGAATATTTGCATTCTCCGAAAGGAAAGTGGGTTTGGAAAGTAAAATTTTTAGAAAATATATATTAATTATTACTTTAATTATATAATGTTATATTTTATTATAATTCCACTAATAATAATAAAATAATTAAAAATATTTATCATTAATTATAATAAATAATATTGACAATATATTTATAATTAAAAATATTATTCAAAATATATTACATCATTTTTTTCCAACAAAACATTCAAACACATTTTTATTCTCCATACATTCCCCAACTCCACTACCATAATTATATAATCCCTGTTTATTAAAGAGAAATTTCCTTATAATTTTTGTGGTATTTGGAAAATAAAGTTTGGATTAATATACTTATTTACTCTTTTTAGTCTATAATAAAGATTATTACTTCTTTTTTTAAGAAAAAAAAAAGACTTCAATTTTCTCAAAATGGAGTGTAAATTTTTTAAAATAAATTGTGGGCTTTAAAAATATGTTTTTTCTTAAATATTTTCATAAAAAAGCTTTGAAAAAATAAATAACACAAATAATTATAGCAAGACTGAAAATAAAAAAATATTTTTTTCAAAATTTAAAAAAATATATATATTTTCTCAAAATGAATGCACTCAACTTTTTCTTCCAAAAAAGTGCCAATGAGTACTTCGAATACACGCACACTTCTGAGAACCCACTTGAAGCTAACTTGTGACTTAATCTTATTTGTTCAACTGATGGGAGGCAATAATGATCACAATGATGTTCTGAAATAGTAAGTTGTACTGTTCTTGTAGTTGAGAGGACTGCCACTATTACAACTAATCCCAGGCAGAACTTTTCTGTACTTGTGCTGTTCCTTCTGAGATTTAACTTCAAATTTAAATGCTGGTGTTATTTTTAGTATTATCCAAAAAAATTATTTTAGAGAAATATATTTTAAATAGTATGATTGTAGAATGACTTTGAATATTTTGTTAGAAAAAAAATATAATAGTGATTTAATAATATTTTTTATGATTTTTTTTTTTATGTAGAAAAGAAGTATTACGTGGCTAGTAGTCAGTCAATCATCGTATGTATAACACAACACGTTGTACGATGATTGTTGAGTTACAATTATATTCGAAAGTGTTTATCGATGTATAATAACTAAAAAATGAAATTTATTAAATAATTTATATTATAATATTATTTATTATATTTAAATGAAGACATTTTCAATTGTAAATATATGAATTTGTAGTTAGCTGTCAATGTTAAAATAACAATTAATAAATATTTTACGGTAATAAAAACATAGATTTTCCCAAAGCAATCTCCAAAGAAGTTTCCTTGTGAGAGAAAAAAAAAAGCATTACCAACAAATAACACCAAACATAAGAAAACATTTCTAGACCTCAAATAGCTAAAAGTCTTAATAACTTCATTTGGAAGATTGGATTTTCCTAAATGGGGTTTTAACTTTTAAGAAGTGGACAAACTTGATTTAAACATTTGTCTCCTCCTACCAAAGTAATGTGCTTTGCAAAATCAACCCGGCTACATGAACACGACGAGAGGCACGACACTTTTTAGGGAATCCTTCCAAACAACACCTTGTGTTTGTATGATCGATAAGAAAAAAAAAATGTCTACAATACAAGCAAAATTATTGTTAATCGGGTATCTAAATATGTTTAAATATTATGTCATATCGTATTTTTTAGATTAAATCTTATCATCGACATATTTAAATGATACATTGATTTTACTCTAATTATATTATAATCCACCTGTACATTCACAAGTGCAATGTTGATATTTATAATGATTGAATCTGTATATAAGAATTTTTTTTATGAATAGATGATTTTTAGGGATGGTAATAGAGTTTATTTAAATTCAAAATTTTCATGTATGGTGCTGATTTTTTAGATTATAAACATGTTTAGAGCAGTTATTATCATTTAATTTTCTTATTTATGAATATGTATTTATGTTATATTATTTTTTAAAAAATATAATTTTTAAAATTTTTTAATGGTGTTATTTCAAAAATATATATTTTTTAATATTTTTAAAATTATAAAATTAGTCTAATGGATCTTGCGAGTGTAACTCGAATCCACCATGTTTGGAGCGAATTTGGATCTGAATATTTAAAAAACTTGATGGAGCGAGTCTTAATTTTTAACAAATTCGTTTCAAATTTATCCCATTATTATCTATATCGACTTTCTATCCAGGAATTTTTAATGAAAAATACATAAGGGCACAAATTGCAAGAACCTGAATTCGAATTATCCCAACAACGATGGTCAATGGAACAAAATAACAATAGAATCGTTGCCCTACGGGGCATAACTCAACTGGTGGAATAATCAACTTGAACTTGCTGGAGCGGTAGAGTGGGGGTTGCTGTTGAACTTTAGTATGATGCAATCACTATACTGCCAGTGAGACCTTGTGACCGAGGTTTGGAGGACGATTAAATATACAGTTTTTAAGGGGAACCTGAGAATCAGTTGAGGCATATCCGCAATTTATCATTTCAGAGTGTTGGGGCAGGTGTCGGAACCTAAAAATCAGTTGAGGCATATCATGTGATTTATCATTTCAGGGTTGGGCTCCTTGTGCGTAAAAATGTACAATTTTTAAGGGAAACATGAGAACCAGTTGAAGCATATCCGCAATTTATCATTTCAGAGTGTTGGGGCAGGTGTCGGAACCTGAAAATCAATTAAGACATATCATGTGATTTATCATTTCAGGGTGCCCAGAAGGTGTCTTGTAGGTCGAAATTAGTTGGACGAAATTAAATACCTGGTATAAAAAAAATAAAAAATAACAATAGAATCGTGGCGCAGGTTAGCGAGGACCAGCGCCTAAATCTCTAGGCATTTGAATAATGAAGACTGAAGAGAGCTCCAAGAGTTCGAAATATATATATAGCGGGACTTAGGGTTTCATATCTCTCCAATCTTCCAGACTCTTCTTCTGCTCTCATATACGTTCACATACGCACATACACACAAACACAACGTGTACTGTGAGAGAAGGAAAACAACTATGGGTGGGAGGCATCGCTGCTTTCTGGACATAAGCATCGGAGATGAGCTGGAAGGGAGAATTGTTGTTGAACTGTACAACGATGTAGTCCCCAAAACCGCGGAGAATTTCAGGGCTCTTTGTACTGGAGAGAAAGGCATTGGCCCAAACACCGGTGTTCCTCTACATTACAAGGTTTTCTGCTATCCATTTTCTGTTATACGCGTTCATGTTAATCTGATAAATTGTTGATGTAATAGGCGTGAATTTTGGTGGATATGATCCACGGAATTGACGTTCTGTTGAATTTTTTGATGGAAAAGTTACATTTGTTACCTTGTTAGAGCTCTTGTGAGACAAGAAAATGTGGAATTGATGATTTTTTTAGGTTAATTGCTGTTGCCTCTGTTTCTGTGCACCTGAATTTTACTCTGAGTTAATTCTGTTCTTATTTTAGGTTTGCCATGTGTGCAGAAGAGGTTGCCTTTTTCTGATGTTGATTGCTCTCGTTTCTCGAGATGTTTGTCATTAAATCAGGCAATTGCTTCTTTTCAGGATAGTTTCTTATGATAGTTTCACGTTCGTTTTAGGGATCCCGTTTTCATCGCGTCATTAAAAGTTTTATGGTACAAGGTGGTGATATTTATGCTGGTGATGGAACTGGAGGGGAATCCATTTATGGGCCGAAATTTGAAGATGAAAATTTTGAATTAAAACATGAAAGGAAGGGTATGTTGTCGATGGCCAATGCTGGACCCAATACTAATGGTTCTCAATTTTTCATCACCACGACTCGGACATCTCATCTGGATGGCAAGCACGTTGTATTTGGGAAGGTTATCAAAGGCATGGGAGTTGTTCGTTCCATTGAGCATGTCGCTACTGGTGAAAACGATCTTCCTACAGTCCATGTTGTTATTGCTGATTGTGGAGAAATTCCAGATGGGGCAGATGATGGAATAGCAAACTTCTTCAAAGATGGTGATTTGTATCCCGACTGGCCTGCCGATCTCGATGACAATTCTAGTGAGCTCTCTTGGTGGATTACAGCTGTAGAATCAGTAAAGGGACATGGAAATGAACATTTTAAGGTACTAGTTGTGCCAAAAAATCAGTGACCAATAAGTTTGCTCACTCTTCTCTCCATGTTGCTTCTAAGCAAAACTCTTTTTCTTTCCGTTTTTATTCCCCTGGCTGTGCTGATAAATTCCATGTCTGTAATGTTTGCAGAAGCAAGACTATAAGATGGCTCTCCGGAAATACCGAAAGGCTCTGCGCTATGTGGATGTGTGCTGGGAAAAGGAAGGGATCGATGAAGGTGGTCAGGATATTCTCTATTTCTTCCATTTATATCTAACATATGCATTTATAGATTTTCCCAATATCCCCTGGGCAATAGGGATCTGATTCATGATTTTTCTTTTTGTTCATCTATTTTTTGAAGCAGATAAGAGTCTATATTTGAGAAAGATGAAGGCGCAGATATTCACCAACAGTTCTGTGAGTTCCTATTTTCATTGCCACTACTTCTTTATGATGTTAAGATTTTTATTCTTCCTGTTTTCATTTTTCCAAGTAATTTGGTCCACATCTTCGCTGTATAGCTCTCCCTGGTTTCAGTAAGATAAGACTGGTAAAACTGTTCTTATTAATATGATGAGGGATTGGTATGATTCATGCTTTTTTTCTGGGTCATTCCTTCCTATTTCTGTGGCATTCTTTGTTGGGATTTAGTTACTGTATTGTTGCTTCTGCTCTTCACTCATGTGGGTATTAAAATTCATGTCTTGCAAATGATTTGTTTTCTTGCATACCAGAATAGAATTTGAATATGATTTGGATTCTACATTTACAAGATGTAATGAAGTTTGTATGACTCTGGTTTTTAATTCTTATGTTGAACATGCCCATGAATTTTGTGATATATATATATATTTATACATATGTATCTATGTGTATTATAATCTTTTAAAATATGCTTTCTGTTTATTTAACATTCATTCCCATCAAGTTTTTAATTTAGCAACAGTGGTTGTGTTTTGTTCTCAAAAAATTGTGATCTACGTGAATCTTTATTCTGCAAATCTATGTACAGTTTTCTTGGCAATTGTGGCACACTTTTTATGAAGGGAACTGGTTATTTGATGGACTATGTGCATACAAATTTCTGCATGGTTTATACTTCTGAAGAACATCCTTCCAGTCCTTGAGAAATATTTTCTTTTCACGTAACAATATACTATCTTTTTCTAGGCTTGTAAACTGAAACTAGGGGACTTGAAGGGAGCACTTCTGGACACAGACTTTGCAATGCGTGATGGTGAAAATAATGCAAAGGCATTGTTCCGCCAGGGCCAGGTAGGTTTTTTTTCCATGAACTAGAATGAGCTGCTGGATGCATTAAGATATCTTAACCTTTTAAATCTGCCTTATGATAATAGATTTGGTCAACTGCATATTTTATGAATACTGGATTTTTTAACTTGATTGATAGATCCGATGCTATAATTGCAAAGGTCATTGGATTAGGAAATCTCAAACTTTTGGGGGTAGGAGGCTGAGTTGGATACAGTTGTTTTTATATGTATGCGGCCTTATCTTTTCTGGTGCCTCATCTGGAAGTTTGTTTGAGTACCAAAGAGGTTGTTTTACAAATAAGTTCATACTGTTTAGGAGAGATGGAGATCTAATTTATGGAATCAGTATTTCTTCACTTCCTTTCTTTATTAAGAAAACTGTATGCATTTATTTAGTCAGATTCTACCAACAACTGGGCTATCTTTGACGGATCATGACAAAAACAACTTCCAATCAATTGATGGCTCAGGCACAGCCACCGAGGAAAATTGTGACCCAACCCGATACAACAACAATTAACATAATTGAAGATCCAGATATCAGTTCTATTTCTTTTTAAAATCTTCATTATGGTTGTTGCTTGTAGAATGCTGACATGAAGAATGCCTTATTTAAAAATTGCCTCTGGCATAACTTGTGCATAAATGCATTGTTTTTTCTGCCAATAATAATAATGTTAATAAATGCTATAGTACTGACGTAAAACCAAAGTAACACAGTGTGCTTTGTCACCCATGGAGGATTTTTCTTTTGTTTCATGAAGGAGGTCAATGAAAAGTTTGCATGCCTAATGTGCAACGGCTATTTTCCGAATAATCAAGTTCGATCAGTATTATTAAGTGGTAAACTTATTTTTTGAAATTTGATTTTGATGAATGAGTGGGGTTTTTACTTTTCTGCAGGCTAATTTTCCAAATGTTGCTGATGATTGATACCGTCCTCCAACTTAATAGCTTAGTGCTTGCAGCTTAAAAAATCATTGAACATGCTTTTTTAAGTTCTTACATTTGAAACCTGTGTTTCTCAAACTTTGTCATTTTTCTTTTATGTTCAGAACATAGAACCAGACCTATGGATAATCTAGCAACTTTTTGCTTTTTGATAAGTTCTTTTGGGGAACACTCTGTAGGCTGCTTAGATAATGTTTTGACTTTATATTTGTTCATCATCGTTAATCGTTAATTGTTGAGAGAGATACAGATAGGATTGTTGTTATTCTTCAGGTACTTGTAATACATGCTAATATGTCTGTTAAAATTGCTCATGTGGAATATGGTCATATATATTTGGGATTGTGTAATGAAGTTAACGATGACAAGTACCTATTAGACCTTTCTTGCTCGTTTTGTGCATATTCCCTTATTTCTTTCCCTGTTAGCTTATATCATGGATCACCATTTTGGGACACTTCAACAAACTTATGCTTGCAGCTGTTTCAACTTTTGTAATACTGATACTTGTACACTCTAAAATGACCAGGCACACTTGGCTCTTAATGATATAGATGCTGCAGTAGAGAGTTTTAAGAAAGCACTAGAATTGGAACCAAATGATGGTTAGTAGCAGATCTTCCTCTCTCTCTCTGTGTCTAAGATTCTGTGTGCATTTCCCCTTCCATAATAAAGAAGAGATAATAAAAAAATGAATTTCCTTGTGTTGTGCGCCCCAGTTAGGCCCAAAAGGAAATGATCAGAACTTATACACGCTGGCTTTCCTTGGTCATGTTCTAAACTGTGTCCTTAGGCGCTTAAAAATGTTTAGAGGTCCTCTTCTCTTCGTGGAGATGAATAGTCATTTACAGTTGAAGCAGCAAAAAATTATTTACATGTTTTCTGGACCTTTCTGAAACCTTCTAGCTGACTTTTTATTGCTTTTGCTATAGGAGCAATAAAAAAGGAACTTGCGGCTGCAAAGAAGAAGGTTTGACATGCGTTTGAATTTTTTGTCATTACCTATGCTTATGCAGAGAGCTGATTACCTCTCTCTCTCTCTCTCTCTCTCTCTCTCTCTCTCTCTTTTCTTGGTTTTCTGGAATAGATTGCTGATAGACGTGACCAGGAGAGAAAAGCGTATGCCAAGATGTTCCAATAGTAATTGAGTAAGAACTGTCTACCTTAGTTTTATGACTGCAAAGCAGAATGATGTTTCTCGTGGCTTTAACAGCAGATTCCTGCTTTTTGATACCGATCCCTCATTGGATATCTTCTCTTTCTTTGGTAATTCAGGTCAATTGGTTCAGGCCTTTTTTGTTGTGCTCAAATCACCTGGAAGGGTTTAAGGTATTGAACTACTTATGAATGATCATCATCTACTTGGTTGCAGAAGAAACTGGCAGCTGACAGTAGGTATAGGTGGGTTTCATTGTTTGCCCTGTCTGATATCTCTCATCAGTTGCATAACTTAGTTACTAAATTCATCGTACACGTTTAATCTATTTCTTATATGCTTCCATTTGGAATTTTCTAGGTTCTCAAGATGAGAAACTTGACGAAACCAGAACCCTTATGGTTAAATAACACTGTAAAAGGTTATGCCTGGACCAATTTGGAAGAGAACCTTTATTGGAGCTAAAAGGCGGTGCAGTTTTTTTCTGTTGTAAAAATCTATCACTTCTTAATTCGCAGCTCCATTGAATTATTCAAACATTTGAACTATGTTTCGTCATATTTCAATTTAGAACTTTTGATTTAAGGCTGCCGAAAATGTTGTATGATGTACCAGCTAATGCTAATTATTTCTGTTACCATATTGTTGTATCTGATCTATATTATTAGCTCACTTAGGGATATGGTAACAGGAAGCTGCCTGTACGAAAGTGCCAAGTCCACTGACTTTAGGCGGGTTCAAGTTTGAATAAATAAATAAATAAATAAAACAACTAAATGATATGGCGACTTGCTTAGGACCAAATCTATACCCCAAAACAACAATGGAATGTTTCGTATGTAGGGCTGTAAATAAGTTGAGCATGAGTCTGGTTTTCAACATTTTTAAGCTCAAATTTGTTTCTGAAAATATAAGCTGGAGCTCAAATTAAAGTTCACCTGCCCAAATAAATTATAATGCTACCTGAATTATGTGAATTAGATTATTTAAAATAAAATTACCAGTAATTTTTTAATATTAATATTTTCTTTTTATAATCATCATTAATATTTCTCTTAGTATAATATAATCATATATAATTAAAGTATAATTAAAATTTTTCTATATGTTTATTATAATATAGCATCAGTAATAATAATAACAACATTATTATTACAACTGCTATTACTAATTAAATTTAAGTACAATTCAATCGCGAACAAGCTTATAATAAGCTTTCTTCCTCGATTTCATTAGTAGTTGGTAAAGTGAAGGGTTTCATGAATTCTGCCTTTATTTCAATTATTTAAACATTTATAATTGTTATGACCAATATATCCCTAACTAATGATATACAGAAAATATTGCGGAACTGCTTCAAAACCTTAGTTAATTATTATTCACTCCCAAAACAAGATTAAGAAAGGAATGAAAATATGAAACTCCATTTCCAAGATATTAAAATGGTTTTGTTAAATGATTATGCATAGAATTTTAGTATAAGGGAAATCTATATAAATTAAAACATAAATATTGAGACCATCTAAGTAAGAGTTACCGCACTTGGATAGCTTAATTGAATTTTACTTTGTCACGTGTGAAATCAAATACTATACTTAATTTTTTTTTTAAATTTAAATGAATATATAACGTATTCATTTTTATCTAAGATTAATTCTTTTTTTTTTTATGGATAATTCATTTAATAATTAAATCTAAGTTCAAGCATTTTCAATATATTTTTTTGTATTTATAATACTTATTGATTAGTTTACTTTTAAAAGTTTGAATTATTTTTCAATTACTTATTTTTATTAGAAAAATATTTTTCCATGTCTTGGTGCGACATAAAAACTAGTATTAAGATAGTAAATTTATTATGTGATTAATTTATTTTATAAGAAATGATAACCCTAATGAACATATATAATATTTTGCTATCATTATGAAATCTTATTATCATATTATTGGTAAAATTACGTAGATATAAGGTCATAACTGCATCATTCTATTGCAGTGCAAATTGCTTAATTGGCCAGCTTGTGCCCTTTCCTTTTTCTGGTGAAAGCGCACTACTTTGCAAATTCTAATTAACTTCTTCCCCATTGATTTTCGCAAGCAATGATGGATTGCTTTCTCATTTGACTAATTTTGCAGTTGAAAAATACAGAGTTGGGTTAGACTTTTTTTAAGGGAGTTTACTTCAAGTTGATATTTTTGACCTAGACAGTAAAAAATTCGTTTTTAGATGAATTTCATTTTAAAATTCGTGTATTACTTTATTCTTGATTTTTAAGTTGGATATTAACTAAAAAGTGAGTTACTACTTGCTCCATAACAAGTTGTTAAGGACGTTGAGATTATTTTGACGAAAATCCTACGACACTTAAATTAAAATCAAAGAGAGAAAGATAATTTAAAAGGAAAGAACTTACATCTATAAAAATACAAATCAATTACGTATTTTACAAATGTGGTAAAATAAAGTATTTATAAATTTCTGAAAAAGAATTGTTATTGGTGTTAGGTGATGCATGGACACGTGGGCCTATTGAAATGAATTATTTTGATGGATTTTGAATTATCTTAAATCTTGTGTTATTAGACCATATTTCAAAATAAATAAATAAATAAATAAAAATATTCCAATTTCTAACTAGGGTTTTCACATGCTGTGCACTAGTCATCCTTTGTACAGTTTTTGCAACCCTGGTATACAAAAATTCTCATGTTCAATTACTTTGTTTTATTATTGAAAATATATATGCATATAATGTTACTTCTAATTACAAAAAAATGATAGAAGCTTTATTCGAAGATAATACTGTAAAATTAAATATATATGTCGATTCTAACTTAGAAAAAATTTAAATTAAGCATGTTTTATTTTTGTGTGGTCTATTATGTTATGTATGTAATTGATGATATCATTTTATACACTTGATATGTATTGATAATATTGAAATATGAAATGAAATATTATATAAAATAAAATATCCAACGTCAAGATTTCTAGACTTGTAAACTTACAAAAAAGGAAAAAAGGAAAAAATGACTAAATTTTCGGTTGGAAAACCAACCGTGTGTGAAAATCAAAATTATTAAGTGGAAGACTTGAAAATTACAAGAAAATAGAGAGAAAAAAACAAACAAACATTTTACACCTTAGTTTTCTAATGCTATCTTACCAACCAACTAAAGAAAAAAAAAGTTATTATTTTTGACTCATTCCATTTAGCTAGCTAAATATTGCATGCCCTTTTTGCCATTCATTATCCTCAAGAGTGGCTATATAAACCCCTAACTCCTTCCTCCTTTAGAACACCATCAAATCAATCAACTTAGTAGCATATTATTCTCCCTTCTACTAATTCATTTGTTACTCAGAAAATGGCTGTGAAATGTGCAGGAGCCCTTGTTCTTCTTGTGGCAACGTCCATGATCGCCATTGCTATGGCGAACAAGAATTGCAGTAGTACTGTTGCAGCAAACTGGAACCACACAGCTGGTGACTTCTGGGGTTACAGACACAAAAATGCCACTCAGGGTTCCAACAGAATCGTCGTCGGTGGATCGGAAAACTGGCGTTTTGGGTTTAATTACACTGACTGGGCCATCAAGAATGGCCCCTTTTACTTGAACGACACCCTGGGTAATTAAGCTTTGCAATTAGTTCATATACCTATATACTTAGCCTATGTATATATATGTGTGTGTGTGTGTGTGTAGCATCATTATGTATTCATGCATGCATGGCTATCTGATTGTTGACATAACTGTTATATATCGGTAAAAATTCTCTATTTTATTTCGTATCAACAAACAAGTGTTTATAAGTTCTTCTTTATAATGGGTTGTTTAAACTCAACTTGAAATTACAGACGAGGGCTAGAAAGTGCTCATGCCAAGATCGAGTTGCTTAATATTTTTTTTCGGGTATAGCTAATGTGAACTAAATTAAGTTAAAAGATCAAGAATTTCTCAATCTTTGTTCCAAAATCAGCATCATAGCCCAACTTAACCACTAAACAGATAATCTTGGTATGAATTTCTTTAGAAATCAGGATTCACACACACACACACACACACACATGTTAACTTTATTGATAATTTGATCATATATATATCTTGTTTGTGTACGCATGCAGTGTTCAAGTATGATCCACCAAACGATACCACATTCCCACACAGTGTTTATTTGCTGCCAAATTTCTGGAGCTACCAAAACTGTGACCTGAGAAGAGCAATTAAAATAGGAGAGGTGAATCAGGGAGCTGGTGAAGGATTCGAGTTTGTGTTGAAAAGATGGCAGCCATACTATTTTGCCTGTGGCGAACGCAATGGCATCCATTGCAAGGTTGGCCTAATGAAATTCACTGTCTGGCCCTTGATCCGTTGGTTCAATTGATCAACTCTTGAAGGAGAATAATTTTGGTGCCAGAAATGAACAAGCTCTATGCATTGTATTGCCTGCAGCTACATTTTGAGTTTACTTGGGATTCCTCTCTACTTAGCTTAATTATCTTAAGTTTTTGAACGAATAATCAGAGTGCATGTATTTTTATTTTTACTTTAATAGCATAAGATTCTTGCTGGATCAATATTCTGTATGAAACTCAATAAACTTTTGATACATTATTATAAGTGTTAATTTATTGGAACTGTTTATTTCTATATCCTCAAGATTAATCTTCCTCCTAGTAACATAGAGCAATTAGTTTGTATCTGTTCGTATACTTCACTCCTTTATATGTTACTAGTTTTAAACCAATTTGTTCGTTAAAAATTAAGGTGTTTACACATGAAATGATGAGAATAGTGTTAAATTAATGATCAGACTGGGAATTTGCAGAAAGCCATTGATCCTTACAGAGAAATGGTGCACCATGGACTAGTTCCTCATGCTGTAACTGTTATTGCTATAACTAAAGAACTCCACAAAGTGGGAATGGCGGAGGAGCTGAGTCAAATTTTACAAGATACATTAAGAAGCTGCAAAATCATTGATGGTGACCCTGCCAAAGTCCTTCTTGAGGTCAATTACAAAGAAGGGAACATGGATGCGGTATTTAATATTCTCACAGAGATGGCCAGGGATGGCCTTCTTCAAATGAAAAAAAGAGTTAAATCGCAATATGAGAAATAAGCTAAGGTGCGAATAGAGGTTGTGAATAGAGGTTGTGACTAGTATTAGTTATACTGCTAGAGACATTAGATCTCAATTCTTATATAATTATATAAACACTGTTTTTCATCGTTGTCATCCATAATAAAAATATATATTTTTCGTACTCTGATCAATATTATTTATAAAATATATCACTATTTGCCTTGCATTTTTCACTTATAGTAATAGAAAAATATTGTGAAACCTATTGCTTAACTTTTGAACCGGAAAGATGAGGAAAAAATGTGTAAAAGCGGTTGATAAAGAGTTTTACGGTGAAAATTTAATTTAATTATATCATTGGGACAATGTATTATAATAAATATAAATTGAGGAGGTAAAATATTATTAAATTACTTTCGAGGGTAAAATGCCTTAGATTTTATTATGTGAAATTTCACACTGTAATATTAAGAAATGTAACTATTTTTTCTCTATTTTGTCTTTAATCTTTATTTTCCAACACAAATTGACTCAATACATATTATTAATGACTAATTATTTTTATATTGTCTCATTACGCATTCATATTAGATATCTCGTCAAAATATTTTTTTGCAACTAATACTTATATATTATCATCAATTTACATAGTAATATTAACCAAATTTTCACCTTCATTCTGACAAACAACCCCCATTATTGCCACTCAATAATTGTTCCAAATTTCATTTTCTTTATTTAACTCCTTAGCAATAAGAGTATCTCCTGGTGTGCAATTTTTCATGTCAAATCTATTGAAATTCTTTCGATATAGCTCTTTTATGATAACCTAATAGTATTTCGAGAGAGATCTCAATGTAAGTATATGCCTAAGACAAAAGAGACGTCCCCAAGATTTTTTATCTCAAAATTTTTAGTCAGAAATCTCTTGTTTCATGCAATAAGTGTATATTACTACTGACTAACAGTATGTTATCGATATATTACACCAGGAAGATGTATTTACTCCCACTGAACTTGTGGTATACACATTTATCAATCTTATATACCTCAAACCCAAACGAGATAATGACTTGATGAAATTTATGATACTGTTAACGGGAAGGCAACTCCAAATCAAAATGAACTACAAATGTGAAAATGATTCTAAAGAGTTTCAATTAAACCGAAATGAAAGTCTCTTTATAATCAATGTATTCCTTTTGAGTGAAATTTTTGACGACTAGACATACTTTATATCTCTCAACATTGCCTTTTTAATTCTTATTGGTCTTAAATATCCATTTGCAACCAATGAGTTTCGCACCTTTAGGCAATTCGATAAGATCCCAAATGTCATTGACATCCATGGATTTCATCTCATCTTTCATGGCATCAATCCATTTTTGAAAATTGAAACTTTGTTTGACTTGATGAAAGTTGATTGAATTATCTTCCACCACTCCTATGTCAAACTCATGTTCCTAAAGAAATACGATATAATCATTCAGAATCGCACTTCTTCTTTCTCTAGTGGATATTTTCAATGGCATTTCTTTTTGAGGTTGTTGAGTTTGTTCTTCATTTTGGACATAAAGTTCCTCAACATTGTTATGATAGTCTGGATTTACATCTTGAATAATCTCAGGAATAGAAGTCTGATTATTATCAATAGCAACTATAGAAAGATAAATAAATTCCTCTTCAAAGACAATGTTGTGAACTTTATCTTCCTCCACAAACTCAACTTCTTCAAGGAATTTTGCATTTTTCATCTTAAAAAGGGATTTAGTCGAGGAATCATAAAACTTGTAACCCATTGACCGTTCAGAGTATCCAACAAAGTAACAACTTAAAGATCTAAAATCCAATTTCCTTTCATTTGGTTTTTAAGGCCTTACCTTAGTTGGACAACCCCAAATATATTGCATATTCATATTCTATAAGGAGTTTTAGCTACTGCTTTAATTGGAACCATGTTAATAATGTAAGTTGCAATCTTTAGTGTTTCTCTCAAGTTTTTTCAGTAAAGAAGAATACTAATCATACTTTTTACTATATTCTTAAGCATTATGTTTTGTGTGTTTTGTACCATATCAACTGATATACAAAGTTTTATTATACGAGACAATTGTATCCAAAATATAGGTTGTCATCAATGATAAAGAATTAGTACCAATAAGATTTGAATCTTGAAAGAGACTAAATTTACTATTTCCAAATGAACAAGAATAACTGATTTTGTCCAAAGTGAAAATAAAAATCATACTCAATCTAAATGATGATATTGTATGTCTCTTTCAAATTAAAAAAAATAAACCGATAATTGATGATATTCTAAAAAATCCGTATAGCCTCAACTATAACTATTTTGTTAAAGCGCACATAGATTCATCTTTCAGCATCACTTAGCTGTTGGCTCAATAGACAATCCTGTATAGACACACTTATATGAATAGTGGAGCCAAAATCTACACACTAAGTTGTCTAGGTACAAAAAAAACTAAACTAACTTCAAAAAATGAACCAAAGTGAAAAGTATAATAGCATACTTATGACATTTTTTTTTTTAATGTGTTCACCCTTAATACAGAAGTAACAGGTAAATTCCTAATACTGTTTCTTTTGAAATTTCTGTTATTGTGTTTCAATTACAACTTACTTTCTTTTATCCTGAGGGATAATTGCTAAGTGAGCACTTTTAGTTTTTTTTCGCTCAAATATTTTTTCTTCTTGCACACTAAGATACGAACTCATTGAAAGTCCATTTGTCCTTTAGGGTATTGTCACTAACTTTAAATTGGCCATATTATGTAGGAAGATAGTGAAACCATATGCACGAGCAAGTTCTCAAACAACTCTAACTTTAGTTTTTTAATTTGGAAGTGAGGTTAGACATTTTCATAATGTGTTTTCTTATATTTCATTTTCTTTTATTCCTTATTGAAAAAAGATTATCAAAAAATGTGTTTGTTTCAATCAATATCTTTAAGAAATTTTTTAGAACTATTTTCCTTAGATATAGTGCTCTTAAATATTTTCAAAATTGTACACTTTATGATTATAAGACTCATGCGATTAGAATAACCCACTTTTCAAAGTCCTTTAACGTTAGGGAACTTTCATTAATGAGCATAGGAGATCGTTCTATCTGAAGCGCAAGGTCAATATCCATGCACCCGAAAACAATCACAATGTTCTGTTTTAAATTCTTGAAATTTGTGCCTTTAAGCATAAATAAAATTAACATTAGCAGATGTTGTAAAATTATAAGCAGAAATAATTCAGGGAACAAAACTAAATAACATACTTACAATCAATATTCATATTTATGTATGACATAATTAAATAATAGTGGGCCATATCATGAGATACCTAACACAACATTGATATTTAGTCTTTGGACAGAAACATCAATCATAAGTGGTACTCTCAATATAGTAATCAAATAATGACAATTAGTCATGTCAAACAGTAACATTCCTTTGAACCGATTATTGCTCACATGGAAAACCTAATAATCATCACGTATTTATTATCATAGGTATATCTGTTATTTGGCCAAACAATAAACTTCTTTTGGACCAATTATTGTTCGCATAAATAACAAACATACACATCTTAATATCTCAAAATAAATAAATTTACACAATAGAGGTTACTTTGACAACATATTGTTTCAATCAATTTATTTTGTGATATCAGACAAGTAGGACAAATATAATCTCAAATGCATTATTTCAATTTATCTCAATATAAGATAAGATTTTTCAAAATTTTCTTTATATGGATTTTACTGAAATTGGATCGAGAATCAGATTTAAACTCAATTTTGAATTCAAATCTAATTTAATTCTTATGGCCCCAAACTTAAACTCAAAATTCAACCTTATAAATTTGAGCATAATACCATATTTTTAATTTTTATTTTGATTTAAAACCCAAAAATCAAATAGGTTTTAAATCTTAATCCATAACTGAATTAAGCACAAAATAAATTGAACTAAAAATTATTTATAATTTAATCCTAAAATCACATAAATTCAAATTTAAATATAATATTAAGCCCAAAAACATACCCTAAATCAAATTAATTCAAATAAATCAGGCTTAAATAAAATTAATGCTTAATTCCAAAATTACACCTAAATTATAATTAAACTTTAATCTAATCTTATTAAAACTTAATCTACGAACACAAAACCCATTTTCCACATTCCTCGTTGTCGGCTGCTGAAGAAGAGAAAAAGAAAAACAGAAGACCCATTTCCATTTCCCATTCAGTTGCGAAGACTACCAGCCACCACCCCGTTTGGCTGCCCTTATTTCTTAATGCTAGAGCACCGCCGCCAACTATCCCGGCGCCGCCGGAAATCGACCAGCAGCAGCCAGTCGCCGGCGCCAGGATGCATCCACCAACAGCCACCGCCGCCTTCCGCCATTGCCATATGCCACCTCTGTCACGGCCGCCGTGATTGCAGCGGCGACCCACCGCAGCCACGCAACCATCGTACCAGCGGAGCAGCCAACGGCAAAAAAGTTGGAGCAAGGGGTGGCGCAAGGCCGCAAAACCAGATGTCCGCGCGCTGTCCTTTTATCCCTTTTTTTTTGTCCTTGTTGAGCTGGAGTTTGCTGTTGGTAGATGAAAATATGATAGATCATCAAGAACTATTTTTTCAATCGTGATTATATTCAATTTTATTTTATAATCATAATTGAAAGAAGAATTTAAAAATAATTTTGTGAAAATTATGAATTTAGATGAGCAGAATTTTAGAATTATGGTTTTCAAACTTTTGAATAGGATTCTATTTTGTTGATTTGTTTCAAATTATGGGTTTTTAGTGAGATTAATTTTACGCAAGAGTTATTTCTCTAATATTGTTTAAGTGTCGGTTTATTCTTAAACAATCAGAATAAAAAAAAAAATTGGATTCAACAAAGGAGACAGCCACACCAAAGCCCCGAACCCAGTTTCTTCCTCTTTTCCCCTTCAGAAAACCACCTCCACCATTCCACCAAATTGTCAAATTTTAATATAATATGATTTAATAATCATAATTCATAATTATTATATAAATTATCAAAAAATATTTTAATTATAAATTGAAAGCGTATCTAAATTAATAGCAATGAAAGAGTTTAGGATATGCATCTTTCATAATTAAATCAACTTAAAATAGTCAATGAGTCTCATTCTATAAAAATAAGAAGAATTGTATAATATGATTTGAGAACCATAACCCATTATATTTTTTATATATTAGGTCAAAAAAAAATTCATCAATCCTAAATTTAACTAATATCAGGTTTTTATATATTACAAAATTTATACCCTAAATATATTCCTAAAGTCTCATATGGTAAATCATTTATTTGATTCTATCAAATTAGACAGTCTATAATATAATTATTTTTTAAATATGTAAGCCCATATTAAAAAATTAATTCCAACATAATTTACTTTTAAAAATTTGAATTATTTTTCAATTACTTCTTTTTATTAGAAAAATATTTTCCTGTGTCTTGTGCGACATAAAAACTTATATTAAGATAGTAAATTTATTATGTAATTAATTTATTTTATAAGAAATGATAACCCTAATGAACATATATAATATTTTGCTATCATTATGAAATCTTATTATCATATTATTGGTAAAATTACGTAGATATAAGGTCATAACAGCATCATTCTATTGTAGTGCAAATTGCAAATTGCTTAATTGGCCAACTTGTGCCCTTTCCTTTTTCTGGTGAAAGCGCACTACTTTGCAAATTCTAATTAACTTCTTCCCCATTGATTTTCGCAAGCAATGATGGATTGCTTTCTCATTTGACTAATTTTGCAGTTGAAAAATACAGAGTTGGGTTAGACTTTTTTTAAGGGAGTTTACTTCAAGTTGATATTTTTGACCTAGACAATAGAAATTTATTTTTAGATGAATTTTATTTTAAAATTAATGTGATATTACTTTATTTTTGATACTTAAGTTGGATGTTAACTGAAAAGTAAATTATTACTTGCTCCATAATAAGTTGTTAGGGACGTTGAGATTATCCTGACGAAATCCCTCTGATGTTTAAATTAAAATCAAATAAAGAAATATAATCTAAAAAAAAAAACTTACATTTATAAAAATGCAAATCAATTACGTACCTTACAAATGTGGTAGAATGAAGTATTTATAAATTTTTGTAAAAGAATTATTATCTGATGTTAGATGATGCATGGACACATGGGCCTATTAAAATAAATTATTTTGATGGCCTTTGAATTATCTTAAATCTTGTGTTATTAGATCATACTTCAAAATAAATAAATAAAAATATTCCAATTTCTAACTAGAGTTTTCATATGTTGTGCACTAGTCATCCTTTGTACAGTTTTTGCAACCCTGGTATACAAAATTCTCATGTTCAATTACTTTGTTTTATTATTGAAAATATATATGCATATAATGTTACTTCTAATTACTAAAAAATGATAGAAGCTTTATTTGAAGATAATACTGTAAAATTAAATATATATATCGACCCTAACTTAGGAAAATTTTAAATTAAGCATGCTCTACTTTTGTGTGGTCTATGTATGTGATTGATAATATCATTTTATACATTTAGTGTATATCGATAATATTAAAATATGAGATGAAATATCGTATAAAATAAAATATCCAACTTCAAGATTTCTAGACTTGTAAGCTCACAAAAAAGAAAAAAAAGAAAAAATGACTAAATTCTTAGTTGGAAAACCAGCCGCGTGTGAAAATCAAAATACTTAAGTGGAAGACTTGAAAATTACAAGAAAATAGAGACAAAAAAAAAATATTTTACACCTTAGTTTTCTAATGCTATCTTACCAACCAACTAAAGAAAAAAAAAGTTATTATTTTTGACTCATTCCATTTAGCTAGCTAAATATTGCATGCCCTTTTTGCCATTCAATATCCTCAAGAGTTGCTATATAAACCCCTAACTCCTTCCTCCTTTAGAACACCATCAAATCAATCAACTTAGTAGCATATTCTTCTCCCTTTTACTAATTCATTTGTTACTCAGAAAATGGCTGTGAAATGTGCAGGAGCCCTTGTTCTTCTTGTGGCAACTTCCATGTTCGCCATTGCTATGGCGAACAAGAATTGCAGTAGTACTGTTGCAGCAAACTGGAACCACACAGCTGGTGACTTCTGGGGTTACAGACACAAAAATGCCACTCAGGGTTCCAACAGAATCGTCGTCGGTGGATCGGAAAACTGGCGTTTTGGGTTTAATTACACTGACTGGGCCATCAAGAATGGCCCCTTTTACTTGAACGACACCCTGGGTAATTAAGCTTTGCAATTAGTTCATATACCTATATACTTAGCCTATGTATATATATATATGTGTGTGTGTGTGTGTGTGTAGCATCATTATGTATCAAGAATATTGCATCTGTTTTTTTCTAGTTTCATGCATGCATGGCTATCTGATTGTTGACATAACTGTTATGTATCAGTAAAAATTCTCTATTTTAATTTGATATTTTATTTCGTATCAACGAACCAAGTGTTTATAAGTTCTTCTTTATAATGGGTTGTTTAAACTCAACTTGAAATTACAGACGAGGGCTAGAAAGTGCTCATGCCAAGATCGAGTTGCTTAATATTTTTTTTCGGGTATAGCTAATGTGAACTAAATTAAGTTAAAAGATCAAGAATTTCTCAATCTTTGTTCCAAAATCAGCATCATAGCCCAACTTAACACTAAACAGATAATCTTGGTATGAATTTCTTTAGAAATCAGGATTCACACACACACACACACACATGTTAACTTTATTGATAATTTGATCATATATATATCTTGTTTGTGTACGCATGCAGTGTTCAAGTATGATCCACCAAACGATACCACATTCCCACACAGTGTTTATTTGCTGCCAAATTTCTGGAGTTACCAAAACTGTGACCTGAGAAGAGCAATTAAAATAGGAGAGGTGAATCAGGGAGCTGGTGAAGGATTCGAGTTTGTGTTGAAAAGATGGCAGCCATACTATTTTGCCTGTGGCGAACGCAATGGCATCCATTGCAAGGTTGGCCTAATGAAATTCACTGTCTGGCCCTTGATCCGTTGGTACAATTGATCAACTCTTGAAGGAGATCTAATTGTGGTGCCAGAAATGAACAAGTTCTATGTATTGTATTGCCTGCAGCTACATTTTGAGTTTACTTGGGATTCATCTCTACTTAGCTTAATTATCTTATGTTTTTGAACGAATAATCTGAGTGCATGTATTTTTATTTTTTTTTTACTTTAATAGCATAAGATTCTTGCTGGATCAATATTCTGTATGAAACTCAATAAACTTTTGATACATTATTATAAGTGTTAATTTATTGGAACTGTTTATTTCTATATCCTCAAGATTAATCTTCCTCCTAGTATTGAATCTGTTTATGTACTTTACTCCTTTATATGTTATTAGTTCTTAGACCAATTTATTCACATCAAATGATGAGAATGATGTTAAGTTAATGATCAGGCTATGATCATGATCATTTTGTGTTGAACAATCGATGTGGACAACTATAGTTTGGATGATAATTCAAGTGAACATGTATTAGCCAACACTACAAAAAATAATAATATAAGTGACAAAATATTAAATGACAATGCCAAAATTGTTACTAATAACATGTATTATGTGATAATAATTTTCATTTTATCACTTAGTATTTTTTATAAATTTAATAGTGACAATTGTATAATGACAACTTGATGCAAAACTAACACTTTCACAGATCAGTGTGGTAATTTTTAACATGTCACTATACATGTATCACTAATTGTCAATACTGACATTTTATATAAAATTCTTTTGTTACTAGTTTTTTATAGTAATAATTTATACACACTTCTTAATACTATTAAACTTGTAAAAGTTATTATAATAATAAAAAATAAATTATTGTCACTAAATACATATAATTTTTAGTGACACCTTTAATATTACAACATCTTGATTAACATTCTTTTTTTCTATTTGTGCAATATCTATTCACAAATATCATCTATATAGAAATTGGTTGCCAAAATTCGCAAATTGTCATTGATTATTTTAAAAATCGATCTTGTTCAAGTATTATTATCTTGATTCATCCAAAAACTTTAAATTCAGTCATGTATGTATACATATGTATGAATGTAAACGTATATGTACATATATAATTTTATTGAAGTTTAGACCAATTTGTCTTCATCTTATAAGATGATTCAAGTATTATGGTTAGACTAAACGTACATTAACAATTTTTTCAAATTTCTCTTATTTTAATTAAATCAAGTTTGATCATTCTCAAGTTGAAATTGTGTACCAAAAATACAATTATTCATGAGATTTGGGATTTTCAAGCAAATTATAAAGAGTAAAATCTAAACTATCATCAAAACTTTTTGCACCCGAGATTTCAACTATCATTTTGAACCCTAAACTTTGCACCTCAAACATTTCAAAAATGACATTTTACACCCTAATTTCATCATTTTCTCGACAAATACACTTCGATTCTTTTTTCTTTAAATATTTTTTAATATTTTCACCCTGGTGAGTTAAAGAATAAAATTGTCAAATCAATTCCTTATTCCAGCTCAATTGCAATAGATCTTCTTGTTTAATTTCAGCTATAACTAGCCCTTTTTTTTTAGAGTCAGATATAATTAGTTAAATGATCAATAATTAACTCAAACAAATAAAATGTACATAAATATTTGCTCAATATGAGTGTTCATTCGGTCAAATCAAACTAAATTGATAGGTCAAAATCATAAATCGAACACCGAATCTAATTAATCGATTTGGTTCAATTTTAATCATTTTTTTTCGGTATTTCAATTTGGTTTTCCAGTTAATCGAATTTTTATAAAAAATAAATAAATAATAAATAATAAAATTATAAATATATTTTTTATTTATTAATTTTAGTTTGGGAGAAAAAAATAAAAAATACTATAAAAATAAATAACAAGTATATAAATATTATATAAAAATATAAAAATTATAATTCGATTTTTGATTCCTAAACGAAATTAAAAATTGAAACACAAATAAAAAATTTGAAAAATAAAAAATAAAAAATTTAATTTCGATTTGATTGGACTATTAATTCTAAGCACCCTGGGTCTGGGGGTGTAAAACGCAATTTGTAAAACTTTAGCTAGTAAACATTATGCTTCGGAACCCGATCTATTCCAGGTGGGTTTTATCCTACCCGACATTAATTTCTGTTTACCCGTCGAACTCTCGTGGTAGTTATACTGTACATTTCTTCCACACTTGCTCTCATACGAAAGGTTTTCATTTTTCTCCGATATGCCCCTCCGCAAAGTTTTACACCGAGCCCTGCACACCCTAAATCGCCCACCCAAATCTGTAAATTCACCATATCCGCCGCTGCTGCCACCGCCGCCACTCTTCTCCTCTCCACCGGACACCATTCTCGTCAACAAGGCCATATCGATCCTCAAACTCTACCACCCCTCCCACCTCGACCCTTTGATATCCCAATTTACCCCTCAAGCCACCTCCTATTTACTCCTCCAGTGCCAGAATAACCAAACCCTAATCCTAAAATTCCTTAATTGGGCTCGCAAATTGCCCTTCTTTAGTAACCAGCTCCAATGCCATTGTCTCTCTATTCACATTCTCACTCGCTTCAAACTCTATAAGACCGCCCAATCCTTGGCGAGGAAGTTGCCGTAATTTTTCCCGATGATGAAAAGGGCGATTTAGTCTTTTCATGCCTTAGAGACACGTACCAGGCGTGCAACTCGAGCTCCGCCGTGTTTGATTTGATGGTAAAAGCGTTCTCTAATTTGAAACTGATAGATAGAGCTTTAAATATTATGAAGTTAGCTAGATATCATGGGTTCATGCCTAGTGTATTGTCCTATAATTCCGTTCTAGAGGCGATAACACGTAGTTCCGCTCGTGGGTATGTTGAGTTAGCCAGAAATGTGTATCATGATATGATGGATAATGATGTTTCGCCCAATGTTTTTACTTACAACATATTGATTAGGGGGTTGTGCGCAAACAAAGAAATGGATAGAGGATTAGGTTTCTTGAGGAAATGGAGAAAAAGGGTTGTTTACCGAATGTGGTTACATATAATACCTTGATAGATGCCTATTGTAAAATGGGGAACATCAACGAGGCATGTGCATTACTGAAATTGATGTGGGAGAAGAATTTGGAGCCAAATGTGATTACGTACAATGTGATAATCAATGGGTTGTGTCGAGAAGGGAGGATGAAGGAGACAAATAAGGTTTTTGAGGCGATGAAGGGAAAGGGTTTGGTTCCAGATGAAATTACGTATAATACACTTGTCAATGGGTATTGTAAAGAGGGAAATTTTCACCAAGCTCTTGTTTTACATGCAGAGATGGTGAGGAATGGGTTGTCTCCCAATGTGGTGACTTATACTTCTTTGATACATAGTATGTGTAAAGCGAGAAATACACATCGAGCCATGGAGTTCTTCGACCAAATGCAGATCAGGGGACTGAGCCCAAATGAGAAAACATATACAACTTTGATTGATGGTTTCTCTCAGCAGGGGTTCATGGCTGAAGCTTACAGACTTCTAAGTGAAATGATTAGTAGGGGCTTGTCACCCTCCATTGTAACTTACAATGCATTGATCAATGGGCATTGTGTGTCAGGTAGGATCGACGATGGCTTAGAACTGATAAACAATATGATAGCCAAAGGAGTTTGTCCAGATGTTGTGAGTTACAGTACAATCATATCTGGGTTCTGTAGAAATTTTGATTTAGATAAGGCATTCCAAATGAAAGAAGAGATGATTGAGAAGGGAATTTTCCCAGATGCCATTACTTATTCATCGTTGATTCAAGGTCTTTGTGGACAAAGGAGATTGATTGAAGCTTGTGAATTATTTAAAGAAATGTGGAAACTAAGTTTGCAGCCTGATAAGTGTACATACACTACTCTTATTAACGCTTATTGTGCAGAAGATGATATTGGAAGTGCAATTCGTCTCCATAATGAAATGATTAATAAGGGTTTCTTTCCTGATGTTGTTACCTACAGTGTGTTAATAAACGGGCTAAACAAGCAGGCTCGCAGTAAGGAAGCAAAGCGGCTTCTTTTCAAGTTGTTCTATGAGCAATCTGTTCCTTATGATGTTACGTATGATTTGTTAATAGAAAGCTGTAGTAATATTGAATTTCGGAGTGTGGTAGCTCTTATAAAGGGATTCTGCATGAAAGGTTTGATGAATGAAGCGGATCGAGTTTTTAAGTCAATGCTTCAGAAAAATCACATGCCTAGTGAAGCAGTTTATAATGTTCTCATACATGGTCATTGTAGAGCTGGGAATTTGCAGAAAGCGATTGATCTTTACAGAGAAATGGTGAACCATGGACTAGTTCCTCATGCTGTAACTGTTATTGCTATAACTAATGAACTCCACAAAGTTGGAATGGCGGAGGAGCTGAGTCAAATTTTACAAGATACATTAAGAAGCTGCAAAATCATTGATGGTGACCCTGCCAAAGTCCTTCTGGAGGTCAACTACAAAGAAGGGAACATGGATGCGGTATTTAATATTCTCACAGAGATGGCCAAGGATGGCCTTCTTCCAAATGAAGTAAGAACTGCTTAGGCATGTGAATGAATTATTTGGCCAAAGAGTTGAGTTTATATGGAATCACTATGCTGTTCGTGTAAAAATGAATTTCATAGTGCAATGGGTGGATGGAGTGAATACACTTTGGACGTTGGCCATGCTTTTGTTCACATTACTGGGGCTGGACTGATGATGAATTTCATTTTCAGACTACAAGTTTTATTTATGATATCATGTCAAGGTACTTGGTCAGTTTATACAAGATTTATCAAGAAGCTGCTAGGTCACTGATGGTGGTATAGCTGAATTTTTTGTTGAGGCCAGCCACAAAGAAAGGAAAATTAGATGCAGCATTTAATACTCTAACTGAGATGGCCTTCTTTGGAGTGAGGTAAGAACTGCTTAGATTTCTGAATGGATAGTATGATAAAAGGAGTTACTTTTGGAATAACAAACCTATCTCATGAAGAAATGAAAATCATATGGTGTTGAACATGAACCTGCCAATCTTTCTCATCTTTGGTGCTATGTAGGAATGAGTCTTTTGGATTGTCGGTTGATTGGTTACTGATATCATGTTTCAGGTGCGCATCTCCGGCTCCAGGATCGTCTACTGCTGTGTGTGTTTCTGTTGTTGCCAGTAAATTACACCAATTTTTAAGCATCAAGAGTTGAATCTCTTCTGGCTTTACGTTCAAATGCTGTTTGGTTGATGCATTCTGGTCAATCAAATCTGGTGGTGGAGGATTGTTTTTTCAGTGGGTGGGTGGAAGGCGAAATATGGTGTGTGTGTGGGGGGGGGGGGGGTGCTGGGGGGCGGGCGGTGGCGCAATATGACGAGTTGTGGCCACATAGCAGTCTGTTTTTGTTCTTTGTTTTTTAAATGATCATAGTAGTGTATTGTTCGAAAATTATTCTAGTGTAGTTTCAGCAGATCCAATTTTGCTTCTAGCATGCCGTGTTTTAGGAATGGAAACTGTTTAACAAAAACAGGTTTCCATGAATATGTACAATTGCAGCTAGGGAACAGCCCTTTGAAGGTTATTATCTTAGTCTTAGAATTTTTCTAATTTATGCAAACAGAAAACAAATTTGATATTAGGTTAAAATAAAAAGAAAAAAACACAAATAAAACGCAGGTTATTAATTTGAGATCAATCCATCAAGTTTGTGTCACAAAAAATTCCGTCAAACAAAGCAGTTTTTTCATCGCTGGTTTCATGTATGAAGCTCGATCACATGCGCTAAAATTTTAATGTATTTGATGCAAATGAACATTTAACAATTCTCAACTTATTTAAAAAAGCAAATTCTAAACATCCTTCAAATTTATCTTGATCTCCATTTCAGTTCAGACCTGACCCGGAGGTAGCTTCCCCTCTATGAAAGATGAGAAGAAGGTTAGCGCTCGTTCTGGCTGATAACTAGGAACAAAATGTCCAGCTCCTCTTATAGTCACAAATGTCACATCTTGATATCCAACTACATAACCTCCAACCTTTCACAGTAATCATAAAGGAATTGTTACAACAATAGTATTATTATAAACAAAGAAACTCAAAAAAAAAAAAAAAAACTAGTAATCTTTTTTTTTGTTACCTCGCCTTGGGAGTACCAGGGGTACCATGGAGTCTTAATTGGTGACCCGAGTTTGGGCATAGAATACTTTGTTGTTGTAACTGGTATTATACCATCTGTGTCCCCACTGCAAGTTCAGTTTTCAGTGAGTTTTTTTCTAGTCTACTCGCTGGAAAACATCAGTTTTATTTCTTGTCTCTCCTCAAAGAGAAAAACATGGTTAAGGGATTTTGACATGATTAATTGTTACCTATAGATCCAAACACGAATGCCAGTAGCCATCAACTCCTTAATGAGAGGTAATACTGTATCAGGATCATCCTGCCAATTATCGTGTACAAAGGTGCTGCAAATAGATGTTGTTTATTAAAATGAGTAATATATAAGAAAAAATAACATGAGCTGTTTGACTGTTTCAGGTGTTATTTACTTGCAACCATCCCAAGGTCCAGGAGTTCCTGTGACATTGGCATGAAGGGCCTTTTGCACTTCTGGAGTGTTTAAGTATGCGTAGACATAATTATCTGAGCATGGATCGTATCCAGATAGCTGTTTCGGATGAAGAAGTGAACGTGAGTAGAATTGGATTGGAAGAAACAGTCGTATAAGAAAGAGATGATGGTAGTGATTAAGGTGTACGTACCGGGACAGACTTTGAAGAGGAAGAGCACAAGGGAGCATAAATGTCGTAAATGAATATGTTGCCCAAAGCTTTATCCGCTTGATCAAGGTATGCGGTACAGATTTTTGATAAATGAGATGGCGACGAAAAATTGCAATTCTTGACTATTCCTTCATGAATTTCATCTGATATCAGGGCACTTGTCCAGAAATGATCATACACGCCTGTTATCTGATCTGTGGAGTCTGTATAGGCATTACCAATCTGGAAATCATGCCCCAATAAAGATGTTGTAATTCTTGGATATGTTAGAAATTTTACAGGTCCAAAATATAACATGTAAAGCTAACAGAGAACTCACAGCAATCCCTTTTAAGTTAATGACAGTTTGGTTTGTGTTTTTGTTGTTTCGGAGGATTAAATCTGCAAGCTGAGGCACATAATGGCCAGCATAGCTCTCTCCAGTTATGTACAAGTCTCTGGTTTTGTACTCTGGAAATCTTTCCAACCAGTTAATTAAAAAGGTGTAAGAATCAGCTGCTGTTTTTCTGTCGCCAGTAACGTAATCTGATGATGTATTTGAGTAAGAAAATCCAACACCAGCAGGGGATTCCAGGAAGAGGACATTTGCAACTGCATTAAAATTTCAAGAAACTTCACTAACAGTTGTTCACAATTAAGAAAAATTGCTTGTTTCATGATCATGGTATCATACTCACCATTGTTCCAAGCATATTTGTTATGCCATAGTGTTTTCCCATCTGGATTCACCCGAAAAGGTCCAAGTTCTGTCATCGCTCCATTTCCTAATGAAGAGCAGCCAGGCCCTGCAGTCCAAGGATGGGGTGGTGAATGTTAGTTTACAGACAAGACTATAAAAGCCTTTATACGTTTCCATCATTAGGCACCAGAAAATCCCTTCACATATTGAATCTGTACTTTATGTTATTGACAGGTTTCACGTAATTTCTACGTACGTTGTTGGCAAGATAGCTTTAGTCCATTCTTGTAGTACAATGATATCAGCTAGTTGAAGGAAATTTCACTTAGTTCATCTAAACGATGTTGATCTCTGAGGCCTCAACAGACTGTAAATTTGGTTCATCAAGAAAATTCAGGAGACGAGCATGTCAAGATATTGGTGAACTGTGATAACAGGAAAGAGGGGTTTAAGCAATAGATTACCTCCATTTAGCCACAAGACTAGAGGCTTGCCAGAAGGGTCTTCAGCCTCAGTAAAGTAATAAAACAGTGCTCGGCCAGCCTTAGGATCGACAGTCACGTAGCCTGAATACTGATCAAAATCGACAGACGGTTGGCCAGGCAACATCAAGATTTTGTCCAGTTCCCTCAATCCATCCTGAAGTTGTACATAAACAGGCGAATACTCGGTTAAGGCATCCTCAGCAACATGATCTACAGATTTTTTTAGTCGTCGTGTCCTGATGAAGTCTCCCAGAGGGTCGTGTCCTGTCCCTCCATAACATTGTACTGAAGCCACGAGACATGAGATCAGAGCAAGACACACAAAAATTGCACCGCTCATCTTGTTAACGTTGTAATGTGTGGCTTTGCATCAAACTGTTCCTTTTATAGTATAAGTTTTGAAACATGTTGGAAATATCGTGTTTGTCCATGTTCTGTTGGATTGGCAACTGAATGGTATTCACAACGTTTGTGGAAGCTTGAGTTTATGTTGGGGTCCACCACCAAAAGTGGGGCCCGTCCATAAGAGGAAAGCCCAGTCAACACGATTCTCCGACCAATTTTGTGTCTCAAGTTTGATGATTAGGAGTATTTGGTTGTCGAGTACTCAAGAAATAGTTTTTTTGTGTTTTTCTTTAGTTGACTCAAGAAAAAAGTTTTGAGTATATTTTGGAATCACTAAACAGCCCACTAGAGTTTAGCCATCAATCAAGGAAAATCATATTTTTGTAGAGAGAATTAAGAGAAATTTGAGATTGTATTACTTGATTTTGCTTATAGATGATATTAGCTCCTCGATTATAAGGTGTTTTTCTAGTGTTCTAGAGATGTTCAAGAGGTTTTTCTGATGTATATTGGTTGAGTTTTGTTAAGTGATAGTGGAGTAATACTTGATTTTGCTTATTGGATGCTTGTTCCGTTATTTCTTACCTTTTCATTTAGAATTTTTCATATTAGCTTTGATATCTCATTTTTCACTTCATTTTTCTTCGTGAATTTGTGTATATTTTTTGGCATAATTATTTGTTATAATCTGTTCGTCCTGATTGGCCTGTCTCATATTCCCAATAATTTATAACATATTTATGATGATTTATGTTTGGGACCTTAAAAAATACAAACATAATATTAGACATATGCCCCCCCCAAAAAAAAGAAACAAAAGATTGTTGAACACTTCACTGTACAAACACTAGCAGCTCAGCCGGCCCTTTTTAGTCCCTCTAAACAACTCTACTACTTTGTCACCATGTCTTTCATCTGTTTCAAGAGCAAAGCTGGCTTCATTTTTAAACAAACATTTGTGTAATAAGGGTTTAAGCATTTAATTCGACTAGAAAAAGATATATACTTTCGATGTAAATAACATAATTTAAATAAATTTAGAAATAAAAACATTAAAACAGTATTATATTTTAGGGTAAATGGCACTTCAAGTCGTCAAATTTAATCATTTTTGGTATTTTACGCCTCAAAATAGCTTCATAGCACCTTAATCTCTCAACTTACATTTATTGTTGAACTTTGCTCCCAATGATATTTTTAAATTAAATTTTTACCAAAAAATTCTTTGTCAACAGCTATTGCGTAATATTTTTTTTCCACCTCTTTCCTGCTTAAAAAGCTATGAAAAAGTCTTCGTAAAATAAAATGAATTTTAATACAGGAAATATGCATTTTCTCCCATCTTTTCCATTGAAAAGTCAAAAAAATATTTCGTAATATTACTACCAACGGTAAAGACAAAACTACAATGCTTTTGCTGCAAAAAATGTTAGTCGTAGTATGAGAAACAAGTTAAATAATTGCGAATAGTGGTTATAACTAATATTAATCATGTCACTAGAGACACTAGATCTCATCCTTACGTGACTATATAAATATTGTGTTCTCCATTGTTGTCGTCCACAATGAAAATGCATATTTCTCATATTTCAATCAATATTATTTATAAAAAAAGTATCAGTATTTGTCTTGTATTCATTATTGACAGTAATAGAAAAATATTGCAAAACCTATTGCTTGACTTTTGAACACAGAAGATAAGGAAAAAATGTGCGGCTGATGAAAAGTTTTACGGTGAAAATTTAATTTGATTATGTCATTGGGACAATGTACTATAATAAATATAAATTAAGAAGGTAAAGTACTAATAAATTACTTTCCAAGGTAAAATGCCTTATATTTTAATATGTAAAATTTCACAATGTAATATTAAGAAATGTAACTATTTGACCTCTAGTCTTTAATCTTTATTTTCCAACACAAATCGACTCAATACATGTTATTAATGACTTTAATTATTTTTATATTTCCTCATTACGCATTCATATTAGATATCTAGTCAAAAAAAAAAATTGCAACTAATACTTATATATTATCATCAATTTACATAGTAATATTAACCAAATTTTCACTTCAATCTGACAAACAACCCCATTATTGCCACTCAATAATTGTTCCAAACTTCATTTTCTTTATTTAACTCTTTCTTTCATTTTCATTAAATTTCAGATTGTGTTTGTAATCTTGCAACCTTTTTTTTCTTTCACTATCTACTGGGATAGTTTTAAGAGGATTTAGGCAAAACAGTGGTGCTCTAAAAACCTTCCCAAGTCTATTTTTAGGGGCTCCAAATGCAGCAATTTTAAGTGCTTTATATTTAATATTTAATGCCAATTGGAGAGTAACGTATTGACATCTTTCAGTGCAATGAAAAAACTTAAATTTTGTACATATTGTTCCAATCAAATTCTTGTGCCAATCTTGTTCTTGAGAATCACCTTTTGTAGCTTGTTGGAACTTGAACCTTTTGAAGTTTATATTTAATAGTTCCATCCTCGTAAGTAAGTCGTCGAATTGCAGTAATTGTCACCATGTATATATTTTGTGTATAATAGTTTTACACGTGACAGGATAATGCAATGTAATAAAAGGTATAATGAAATTTGCAATAGAAAATCCATTCATAAATGATATGACATTCTATGTAAAGATGTCAAACCAATTCAACTCAGACTGTGATAAAGAAAATAGACACTTTGTAGGTAATAATTTGTGATTTAAGCAGTTCAAACATTTCTCTACACAGTTTATGTTTAGGTGTAAGTTGGAGGAAGCTTTCCCTCTAAGAAGGATGAGAAGAGTGTAAGAGCACGCTCAGGCTGGTAACTGGGAACAAAATGTCCAGCTCCTCTTATGCTCACAAATGTAATATTCTGATACTCAACAGCATAACCTCCAACCTTCAGTAAAAATGACATCAAACAAGATTAGCATCAGATGAAACCTAGGAGATTATACAGAATCTGTTCCTTGTTACGTACCTCGCCTTGGTTGTACCAAGGGTACCATGGAGTCTTGACTGCTGCCCCGAGTTTAGGCATAGAATACCTTGTTGTTGTAATAGGCACCACACTATCTGTGTCTCCGCTGCAAGTTCAGCTTGAAAATTTCAGTAGAGCAATCATTTAAACTTGTATATATGTATTCTCTATGTCCCACAAAAGAAATTGTCATAGTTTTTCTGATAAAGCACTTATGGATGAATCTAGCACAAGAAAATTGTATCACTTACCTATATATCCAAAATCTAATGCCACTAGCCATCAACTCCTTAAAGGTAGGTAATACTGTTAATGGCGCGTCCTGCCAATTAGAGCCTACGTAGTAGCTACATGAGGAGAAAAATGGAAAACGAAAAAGAGAACAAACCATAAGCAAAATCATTAACTGGTACTATATGAGAAACTGAAAAAAGAGTCTCATGTGGTAAATAGTAAGTAGTACTTGCAGAAGTCCCAAGGTCCAGGAATTCCAGTGACATTAGCATGAAGGGCCTTTTGTACTTCAGGAGTGTTTAAGTATGTGTAAACGTAGTTATCTGAGCATGGATCAAATCCAGATATCTATTTCGGGACATGTATGAGAGAAGAGTCAGAAAATTTACTTTTATGTCAGGAATTATATCTATGAAATGATGAATGATTAACATGTACCGAGGGAGCGTTTGAGGATGTAGAACATAAGGGAGCATAAATGTCATAAGGGAAGACATTGCCTTTGGCCTCATGTGCCTGAGCTGTGTAATCTTGGCAAGCTTCTGATAATGTGGCTCCCAAAGAAAAATTGCAATTCTCTACAATCCCCTCATGAATTTCATCGGATATGAGAGCATGTGTCCAGTAATAGTCATACACGCCTTTCGACTGATCCTCATCATCAATGTATGCATTGCCAATCTGAAGACAATAACATTTTTATAAGTTGGGATTCTTGGAAAAATGTTTGGCTATTTTCGAAACTACAATCTCAATCAACTGAAACTCACAGCGATTCCTTTCAAGTTAATGGCAGTTTGGTTTGTGATTTTGTTGTTTTGGAGGATTAAATCAGCAAGCTGAGGCACATAATGACCAGCATAACTCTCTCCAGTTATGTAGAAGTCTCGGCTTTTGTACTCTGGAAATCTTTCCAACCAGTTAACTAAAAAGGTATAAGCATCACTTGCTGTTCGTTTGTCTCCAGTAATATAATCTGATGATTTATTCGAGTAAGAAAATCCAACACCAGCTGGGGATTCCAGGAAGATGACATTTGCCACTGCATCAATTTCCAACAGCAGGGACTTTTAAGATCAATTATTCGTTCAAAAGTAACATATACATTGTAAAGTTCATATACAAAATCATCACTTACCATTGTTCCAAGCATTTTTGTTATACCACAGAGTTCTGCCATCTGGATTCACTCGAAAGGGTCCAAGTTCTGTCATTGCTCCAGCTCCCAAGGACGAGCAGCCAGGCCCTGCAGTTCAAAGAATAATACCACTAGGGATTTGGAATTAATGCCTTTTAATGCCAGCCAAACCATATTGGCTGGTTTCATCTTGATAAAAGAGGTTGGAATAAGAATTTCATCGGCACATAAATCTTTGGCATTTTTTAAGCAACACCATTTTCTTCTTTTAGCACCAATTCATGCAAAATATATCGTTTGAATTGATATATTTAATCAGACATGTGAACAACTCTGAGTGCACCAACTTTAGGCTTCAGTGATCGTCTCCTAAAATTTTAAAAACATGCACCTTGAAGATCCTGATTCTTTAACACAAAAGGGCTGGGATTAAGCAAAACATGTGTGACAGTACCATAAAAATCATCACACACTAACCTCCATTTAGCCACAGCACCAGAGGCTTGGTAGAGGAGTCTTCTGATTCAGCAAAATAATAAAACAGTGCTCTACCGGCATTAGGATCAACAGTGACATATCCTGAATACTGAGAAAAACTCACTTCTGGTTGCCCAGGCAAACTTAAAATCTTGTCAGCTTCCTTCAATCCATTCTGAATTTCGACATAAACTGGTGAATATTCAACTGAGACGTCTCCAGTAGGATAATTTGCTGATCCTTTTGTCCTTTGATAAGTTCTCCAAGAGGATCAAATCCCCTCCCACCATAACATTGTACGGAAACTGCTAGACACATAAAAGAAAGCAGCAAAATACCTGCACCACTCATCTTTTCAATGCTTTTGGGAGGGGTGGGGTGGGGGGGAGTTGGCTCTCCTCTTTCTTTTATAAAGACTTTGTAAATTTGAAATTGTTGAAAATATCGTTTTATGTTCTTGTTTGGACTCATTTACAATGAGTTGATGATATTCACTATGTTTCAATCTTTTTATTATTAGGCCGAGTTTATAGAAACTTTGGAATCATAACTTTCAGACATCCAAATAGTATTAGCATCACATGAACTTGTCAATATTTTGGCATCCAGCCAAAAAACTGCATAAAAGAAGCTGACACAAGAAATCTTTACCAGCTGGACGCGGGCTAAGAGCTTCCTACTCTCCTGGACAATGATGGCCCTGATAAACTGGCTTGGCTTCCTTCATCTAGATTCAAGAATTAGTTTAATTGAGTAGATTGAATAATTTCATCACATTCTTTCAGACATTGATCTTTTCTTTTTTTGGGTATGATGGTTAAACTCTAAGAAGTTCTATGTTTTGGTGATCATCCAATTTCCAAAGAACAAAATTTCAAAGATGTTAACGAAAAATTAAGAAAACAAGCTCTATATGAATTTTACTGTTTTCCACATTAAGAAAACCATCTAATTGGCAGACCTTTATCACAGTTAACTGTTGATATTGAAATCATGTTTGATTTGTACATCAAAGAGAAAGAAGCCATATCCAACAGTTATTTTCTACTAATTATTATTCAACTAATTTTTTATTTGTACCATGTTTGAAAATGTGCTAACAGATCCTTGTTTTGTTTTGTTTTTTTCCTTGGTTTTGTTTATAGCCCAAGTAACTACAAATAATTGTTTGTTCATTTGTTACTACAGTTTTCATCAATGAAAAAAGAGTTGGCCCCACTTGCTCAGGCAGGTGTTTTTGTTTGGTTCTTTCTTTTTCTTTTTTTTTTTTTTTGAACTCTTCTGAGCTTCTTTATCATATGGAGAGGAAACTCTCTCCCCAGTTAGATACAATGATCTAAGTGTTTGTCGTCATCTTTTAAATTTTTAAAACCATTTAGATTAAATAATTGTTCTAAAGTTTCTCCTTAAAACTTTATCGCAACTGTTGACATTTTTTTCTTGCAATAAATTATTGGCGTAATTAGTAATCATCGTATCATGTTATTGTGTGCTCATTATGTAACAAGAATCACGTATATTCCCAGTCGTGTGGCAAGAATTATAATTTTTAAAGAATCCTTATGTCACTACATACCTATGTAAGAACCTATGATAATCCAACACCACCGACTTGTATTTTCTAAGGAGAGTGAGGTTTTAGTTCGGTTCTTTTTTCTGTTCCTCTTATGTAAAATGAGCAACTCTATGAAGAAAACAAAGAAGTTTATCATATTTCATCTTCGTTTTTCTTCCTATGGAGTGGAAGAAGATGCCAAATGTAGTATCGGCCTATATCAGTCAATTTCAAAAATGACATCCTATTCAATCAAATATTAGGCCTTCTTCGTTAATAACTAACTCATGGAATATTGGCATCTGAAAAATGTGCTCTGAACAACTTTCAACAGCAAAAACAGTTTCGTATTTTGCATGTTGATTATATAACCAGATACACATAATTGAATAAAGAAACCCAATTAGTTAGGACTAGTTCTAGAGTCATATTTATGTGCAGATGTAGAAATACATGTAATCGATTTCCATCTTATAATATAACATAGACGACCGAGGGAAATTCTATGTCTATTTTAAGAGTGTAGGAGGGGTCGGAGGGGAAGAAATACATGCTAACAACTGGGTGTATACCACCCGGTCTCTGACAATTTAACATTGTGAAACCTAAAAAGAATGATAATTAGCAAGACTAGAACCATTCTAGCCCAGCTCTTCAAAGTCAAAATTTTGAGTTTTAATCCCACCCAAAAAAAGAAAAAGAAGAAACAAGGATAGTTTCACATGATATTCAATCAAGCTTACAACATTCATCATCCCACAGACTTCGGGGTTTCAAGTTCATTTGGCAAAATCACTGACAAGCTCAACACAGGCAGCTTAGGAGATTAGCTTACTGGCTGCTGGTGGTTCCCGTGACCATTTGAAGATGCCCCATAGGCTGCACCAGCGTAACCATATCCATTGTAACCTTGCCTTCCATAGTAAGCCCCATTCCACAGATTATTATGATCCACTCTCAACTGCCAAACAATAAAGAAACACAAAGGAGATAGTCAAACAAAAAACAGAGGGATTATTTGATGGGGACCTAAAAAAGGCCAGTAGCATTCTCTCTCACTTGTATTATATCTTTGGCAGGATATGTCACTAACTTTCAATTTTATTCGTGAAGAGATGATAATTTGCATAATGGAATTGGTACAGAACTATATACATAGTATCCTATCATGTTTCTGTCGGTCATATTGTGGGGAAACAAAGGTTCAACATTCAGTCTCTAAGGTAATCCAGCATATAAGTCAGATACTTACACTACTGAACTCGGTTCTCTACATATAAGTCAGATACGTACACTACTGAACTCGGTTCTCTTCTTTTTTGCTAATGGTTGCGAACTCTTAGAATATTACTGAAGCCACAGAAGGTATAAGGACATTTACTGTAAAGCCAACACAAATTAGTTAACATGGTAAACAATTGCCACTTCCTTCTAAAGGAATCTGGCTACTCCAACATGGAAATACCAAAGACAAATGGTACAAATTAAGAACAGAAGATTTACCTGCTTGTTACCCAGATTTCGACCCCAAGAAAGACGAACTGTCTGCTTGCCAATAGCTGCCCCATTTAAACTCTGAATTGCATCCTCTGCATTGCTTCTGTTGAAATGGAAAATCGAAAGGGTCATGCCATGGTTACTTTAACCATGCATCTTAAACAATGATGTAGCAACTTCCCTTATTGCAGCAATCCTACAATACTCATAGTTATGGTTATTTCAATTGCTCATATATCCACGATAATCTATAGATAAATAACATTCACCACTATTTACTTCCTCCGCAGCCATAGAAGCAACAATTCAGAAGGATCAAGAACCTCCATTAACAACGTTAAGAAAAGCACTTTCTAGATCTTGTACACAATGCACTGATATGGTATGGGTTTGGCCTGGTTCATGATAGGCTCATTTGAGCAGGGTCTCAAATGAAATGGGCTAGTTGGTAGTCTTTTATGGGCCCCAATCCAGAAGGTTTTTGGTATTTCTATTGCTTACATTCAGATAGTAGCTTGGCGGGCTACGCATTTAATAGACCTTAGATCTGAGCTAAGGTGGTTCAGCACGCTGAAGGTTACCTGGCAATAAACAAGTCCGAGCTGGAATGCTCGGCTCATAGCTAGAAGATCATTCATTCTTACTCGAGCTGATCTGAGTAGCTCGGGCATAATACTATAAATAAAGATATCGTGGTTTAAGTCTAAGCTGACCTGATAATCATCACTACAGGACAAAGTCAGGTAATTATCTATGGATAATGATAGGAAATATAATCTAAAGTAAATCACTAGACTGATGACGTGTACACTAGGCAATTATAACAATAAATGGGCAAAATCCCTCTTTTGCCCCAGGCAATGTCACTCTATAAATAAGAGCATTAAGTTCCAAGCAAATGATTCTATTCTATTTCCATACATTTCTATTATAATATACATTTTTGCTCTGATATCTTGAGTGAATATACTTCATGGCTTATTACTGACTTAAGCATCGGACTGTCTACATTAGGCCTCCCCCAAGGCTTTGCAGGTCGGATCTACACAATTCACGGGCTGGAACGAATTGACCAGTGGGCTAGGTGTTGCTGAGGCTCGTGGGTCAAGTATTCTTGAATGTGTTGGATTTGTAACACATCAGTACCTTACACTTTATGAGAGATTAACAAAAACGAAAGATGTACTGTGTAAAAAAACTCACAAATAGGTGAGCAAGAAAAACACAAGATAGTTAGAGACCACTGCTTCTGGTATGGGATAAAACTATCCCCACCATAGATTATGAAGTGGATGATAAAAATGATTTGCAGTTAATGCTGAAATCTTCATCAGCAAACAATCTGTTTCTGAAAAATCCTCCATAACATGCAAAAGAGTTTACTTACTGCATGAGAAGAGATATACAGAATACAACAATATTATTGCAAATTATGTGATAATAATTACCTAATTAAAACATTTTTTCACAATCCAGCCAAGATTCCTTTAACAGGGCAAATGACATCGCATATTATTTGTATATTTTTGACATATACATTGATTACATAGTATACCACATCAATTGTGGGACAAAATTTGGATGGTTTTATAAGTGGGTGCAATAGACTTCTCTATTGTGTCTGTGTGTTCAACTGTAATTTCTATTTCAAAGATTGTTTTGATGGAAAGTATGTAGCAATTATCAAGAGGCTTTTCTTCTTGGCTTGTGGAAAGGCATTTCTTTTCCACTTTCCCTTTGTTGGTACAAAAAAAATGCATAGCATAATAGCAAACCCTTCTTCCCCACCCATACAGCAAAGTAGGAAATGAAAAACAGTCTCCATTACTCAAAACTGCAAGCAGATAATCCATTTTTTATTTTTTTAATTGTTCACCTTACACTTAAAATGTATTTCAGAAATTCTAAGATGTACACCAGCACACTCAATTAGGTAATCATCCAGTTTCTTGTTCTACTACACTTAAATATGTTTTCATGAAACCAAACTTTTTTTTATAATTTCACGTGCATGACAGATGTATTTCTAAACAAAAAAATTTGCACTAACAAACCACACCACAGAATTACCTGTTTGCAAATTGTACAAAACCACATCCCTTTCCAGCTGGTATTTTTACAGAGACAACCTCGCCATATGGAAAAAAGACTCTCTAAGCTCTTCATCAGTGACATCAGAGTCCAGTCCCCCCACAAATATCTAAAACAAACATGGGTGATTTGGGTTAGTCATGGTATAAATTTCTAATAACTAACTTCCAAACGGGAGCAGGACTCACTGTCGTGTTAGATGAATCATTCTCTGACTGACCTACGGACACAGCACCATTTGATGGATATCCACCAGCCAAGACCACAGCTAACGAAATAAGTCAGAATTCTTGAATAAAAGTCATATTATAGATAACTGTAATCGACAACACATAAAATCTAACTCTATAAAGAGGCATCTTATTAATTTAAACCAAAAGAACAATGAAAGAAGGATGAAACGACCAACTTAGGAAAACTTTGATGCCATAGGCAATTTTTGAAGTAGATAATAGAATGACAAGTAGAGGAAAAAAGGCTCTCATTTACTCTTTTACATGAAAGAATAGTATTAAAAACAGAATGACAAAGAAGATTACTGAAGTACATGTCAGTACATATAGTGCATAATTAGAGCGAATTTGTACATAATACAACCTTTTAAAACACACAAATATACATGCTATGGAGCAGAATTTATAACATATGCATATATATATATGGAGCAGACGCATGCATGTATGTATATATATTACAGAAAAGTAAGCTAACTAACAAGTTTAGCATTAAAATCAGCCAAATATTTAGGAAGACAGAGCAAATCAGGCCAAACATTAATATATTTATGTCAAAACTATCACAAAGGAAACAATGAAACATTGTCTTGGGCCAAAATACACAGCAGCAGAACTGTAGGAATATATTGTACCTTGTGAAGAATATTGTTGCTGTGGTGAGAGTTTCTTGGGGGTTGCAACACCAATTCGCATAGGCCTACCAGAACAATACACACCATTCATTTCAGTCATGGCTCTAGACTTCTCATTTTCATCAACGAACCTGACAAAGCCATAACCTTTCGGGCGGCCAGTATTGGAATCAACTACAACTTTTGCACCTTTGACAGATGGATACCTACTAGCAAAGGTATCATGCAACACTGCATCAGTAACATCAGTAGCCAAATCTCCAACAAATATTGACAAATCAGAACCAGCTTCAGGGCGCCTATCACCAGTGCTAAAGGCTGCCCAGTTTAAGCGAAAGGGTTGCTCTGCATTGGGCATCATGGTGCCATTGTAGCTCTGCAGAACGTTCTCTGCTGATAAATGAGAATTGAACTCAACAAATCCGTATCTCTCTGATTGACCAGTCTGTTTATTGCGGATTATCTTAACAGAAAGGACCTGCATGTTTGGATGTCAGAAGTTATCAAATACACCAGTGATAAACAGAAAATCTAATAGTTGCATACAGCAATAGCTTCCAACACATTCAAGAAATATCAAAAGAAAATTGCAATCTTCACCTCACACAATGATGCAGTCAGAGTGCTACATTGAACCCAGCATAAAAATGCAATCATTGAAAGATGACAAAGGTACATCTGTGGATCTGATAACATTGTTGTTTGGATACTGAGCAGCCACAAAGTGCTACCCTATATAATGCTAGTCCAAGAACTTTGCATAAAGTACCTGAGAGCATACATTAAAACGAGACTTACAATGACAACGTTGTTTGCGCATGGGTGGTCCTTTTAAAAAGATTGCTATATTGTCAAGTAATGGAGACACCTGTATGCTGCAATCACAAAACTTGAGAATCACAGAGCATCACTGGTGCTCTGGGCTCCTTTAATGAACTCAAATGGGAGATTTTAAGGTTAGAAAGACCCAAAGGGGAGGAAAATTTGATTTCGAGTAGAACACTTTCCATGATAGCACTAAATAAGAACCAGCAATAAAGGGGCCAAGCTATTTAATGACTGATAGCGCACATTATCTACAAGTAGGATTCCAAATGGCTTGTCAAAGTGGGACTGATTTCTCACAAAGGGATTAAAAACACTTTGAGAACCCACTTCTTAACCTAAAAGCATCTTAGCATGCCCAGCCTCAGGCAAGGGAAAGAAAGGATGGAATCAATGAAAGAAGTGTGAAAGGGGAAAAAAATGGTAAGAAAGATAGATGGCATCTGGTGACTAAAACTGATCAAGGCAGTCTGTCAACAGGTAGGAGCCACACATGGAATTTTGTGGGATAATGACATCTCAACTCTATCAGTTAATAGATGTCATTTCAGTTATCCATCTTTTCTGCTTTATTCCTTATCTCCTGCCCTCATTAAAAGGTAAAATAAGAAGACAGATGTCATTCTTGAAAGTCGGAAGATAAACTTCAATATTATCACCACAAATGACAGCTGTGATTCCCATCTGAATTCAGAAATAAACTACCATTTCCATTCTCTCAATTACGTGGAGTTATCCTTGTCAAAGGATTGTGACTGACCTTCATCAAATAGCGAAGTTTATAAGTTGATTAGAAAGAAAAATCCTTCCCGTTATTTTGTCCCATTTACAGCTAGTCTAGGTATTGCATATATGGCAAGACTCGCAAGATCAATAATTCTCATCCACAAGGCCCTTTCATTAGTAAAATCTGTCAGTCTTACACCTTCTCACAGCAGGTACACCCCTCCTATCGTGTCATTAGCTTGTAAGTGAAGACTACAGTCAAATTTTCTTCCAGGCAAATAGTTCTGATAAAATTCATGAAAGATGTCTTACTTGTATCAAGTTGTGGCAAATAAGCAATGCTCAAGTAGGTTTTTCATACATAAAGATGGCTCTATATATTTTAACAATGTAATGAAATAATCTTGAGAATTTATTACCACAGTTTATAGCATGTCAACAACAGCTTGACGATGATTCATCAATCTAATATTTTCTCTTTTAACCATTCAAATTAAGTTCTTCCAAAATATGAGCGCTTGTGTGTCATCAATGCTACATAAATTTTCTTTAGCTTAGCTGATAGAAGCAAATGTAAAGAAGTTCTAAAGCATCAACCATTAAAAAAAGAAAAAAATGAAAGAACGAATGTAAGACACGAAATCCATAGCTTCAGTCACTTGCCAATAAAAATGAAAGATTGTGCATGAGTATTAATCTCTACTTGAAATTCTTTTCAAGGATTTTGGTTCTAAAGTTAGTATGAAACATCTTGATTAACGCAATGCGTATAGCACATTACACAAGATCAAATTCTCATATCTGCTTTCCTCAAATATTAAAATACAGCACCACAATTGCACAACAAAATCAGGCATCATAAAGTTACTTTCCAAATCCTACGGCTAAAACATGCTATCAATCACAAGAACACAATACTATCAACTCAACAAGTAATCTCCAATATTAAACACGCTTTAACCGAAAAAAAAAACAATATATTATACATAACCGAAAAAAACACTTTTTACCTCTCCACTTTGAGAAAAGCAAGACTGGAGGTAACCTTCATCCATCCACTGCTGGAGATCTCCAATCCAGATCGTCCTGTTATCTTCACCCGAACTCTGAATCTGATTGTTCTGCTTCGGCGGCTGAGGTTGCGTTTGGAGCGGTTGCTGCTGATACTGCTGTTGTTGCTGGTGGTGGTAGTACGGCACGTAATGCTGGTTGTACATCATCGGCTGCTGCATCGCCATCGCCGGATACTGCATCGCCATCCACTGCTGCTGGTACTGCTGCATCGCCACCCACTGCTGGTTCTGCATCTGCTGCTGTTGCTGCTGATTCAATTCTCCGCCGTTCATTTTTCTCTCCCTCCCTCCAAGCTTGAGTTGTCGCGAGAGCAGGGGTACCTGGTGCTTGAGAGAGAGAGAGAGAGAGAGAGGAGTTTTTCTGAAGTTGGCTGACGAGAATTATACTCGATCTAGGGTGGATTCAACGTGTGGCATTGTATTTGACCATGTTGAATCAAGAGCGTTGATAGATAGACAGCGTTTGATTATGGCCGTTTATTTCGGAGAATAGCTACTGGTGGGTCCAGTCAACGCGGTGGTGAATTGAATTTAGATCTGACCGACGGCTGGATTACATTTAAATAATATTTTATAATTTTAAAATAAAATATTTAATACATATATTATACTTACTGTGTATAATATTTTACGAAAAATATTTTAATTTAATTAATATTTATAATATTTAAATATAATTTAAAAATTAAGATAAGTATTAACTGAATGCATATAATAAAAATAAATAAATTTTTAAATAATTTATGAATGTATTAATTATTATTAAATATCTATTTATAAAATTATATCATAATTTTAAATTAAATAATAACAATAAATATAAAATAATTTTTACATAATTTAAAAATAAATACAAATACAATTCATATAAAATAATATCAAAATAGGTCGTATTTTTCCTACGGACAATTCTTTATATTTGTATTGCATTTGTATGTTTATGAATTCATATATTATTCATTTTTCGTATTTTTTGTTGATTTTTTCATCATAACTTTTACAAAAAAATCACAATATAATGATACATTTTAAATATCAAATTTTTCATATCTCGGATTTAACTAACTAGGATTGTTGGTTAGATATTTGTGTGTGTTTGATTAAAGCAAAAATATAGGTGAAAAATCCATTTATATTTCTCTCTTGTACAGTTGTACATATAACATTATCGGGTCGGATTTATACTTTAAAGTCTGAAAATAATCTAAATTTCGAATTACAATTCAGAGAATGGAATTCTTTATATTTTATGTTATTTATTGCGATAGTATTAATTAGGACTTAGGAGTTGACAGTATCAAATTATTTTTTTTTTAAATCAGAATGTAATTTTTTTTCTTATAAAAAATTGTCATGTGAGAAAATAAGCAAATATTGTAAATGGACATTCACTTGTAGGGCGATGAAGTAATTCTTTTTAATTGCTTTCTTCCTCTTATCTTTTGATGCCAATTTCGACGCTTGAAGAAATGTGTCTCCATGACTTTGAATGTTATTACCAAACACCTTAATTTGAACGAAGAGTTGGGAAAGTTGAACTTTTGTTAGAAAGGCAAGTGCTATTTATGAACACAGCACGAATAATTCAAAATTCTTGAGGTTCAATCATATTACGTGAAAAAAGTGTAAGAAATTCAATAAGACAATAATTCCTTAAAATGGAACCAATCATTAACCCTACCAAACAATTTATGAATTTAGTCAGCAAGACTAATCCTTAGGTCCATAATTGCTTTTTATGAGAGTTTCTTAAAGGTTGCATGATAACCTATTGAATGTATATTTCATAATATATTTACATATATTTAAATGTATAATATATATGATAAGATATATATCGACGCAAATTACTGGGTATAGCAAACCAATACCCATATTATAGAAGACTTGAACTAATTCGAATTTTTTATTTTAATTTGATATTTCAATACGTATTTCACTTCACATATACACATCAAATATTCATGTCGAGTATATATAATTCACGTCAAGAATATATATTTAAGAAAAACTATAAAATAAGAGATAAAATATAAGATCATAAGTCCAGTCAAGATGAGAATAATTAAGAATAATTAGTGGATATAAATTAAAACACACAACTACATGAGAACAAAGTCCTAGTGGACTGCTTCAAGGCAATGTCCAAAGTTATGCCAATTTAAGTGTATTCCACTAAAAAGAAGCATCATTATCATGTCATGGGCTAAGACTCATCAACCCATAAATATCACTAACATTCACATTTTCTTGTGTACTAAACAATATTATTAACACATAAGTAAGGTAAAACAATGACAGATAATGAGTCAGTTGCATCATCTGGGGTAATATATGCAGCATGTGGGGTTAATATAGAACAAAATATCAGGAGGTTACATCAAAACTGTTTCCTTAATTCTTTAAAATATCTGTAGTAGTCTGAGGGAGGTGATCAGATTTTGCAAGCCTACTTGTGTATGAAGTAAGCAAAGGAGAACTTCTAAATGCTCGAAAAATTCTAAGCTACACCGTATATCCAGTGTCGAAATTATGTGACCTACAGTCTTGGGTAGGGAAGACAAGTATCAGGAAGCAACAAGCTATAGCCAAAATTTTCAACAGGGATATGCCCTGTTAGCTTCTGCAGTTAAAAGAATTAATGAATAATTAAGCTAAGCTAAACATGCTATACATGCACAGGGTGCACCACATTTAGAATTGTAATCTTATTGTAGAAAACTTTCATAAGGTGTTCCCTTCAGTGTCTTCTTGACATCCTCCCAATTTTCAACCTGCGATGACAGGGGTCCTTTATGTATCTTCACTTGCCGACTATTCAGGTCTCTTTGTGGAACCTTCAAAAACTCTTGAACGTCCACCAATTTCTGAAAGAAGGTAAAAAAGAAAAAAAAAAATGAGCATGCAGGTACAGAAAACGAAATGCAAATTTTCTAGGATTATGAAATGTCAAACTCCTTACTGTACGGTTATTTACTATGTCCTCGTAGTAGAGGATGATATGTCGAGTGTTCTTGAAATATTGCAAGGATTTGGTAACCAGATCCTCCACTTGCCTCAGATTGGGTATAAGCAATGTTGTATTGATGGTTGGTTTGTATCTAGCAAGGATCTCAGCCTGCACCAATTAAATAACTTTAGGATCAGAATATGCTCTTCATTCTGTACAGCAGAAGAGGGGGAGGGGGTGGGGACAGAGACAGAGGACCTCGAGGGTTGAGTGCACATGAGATTTGTGAGTCCCATTCAGTGGCTTGGCTTTTTGATCATAAGAATTTGCAAGTATTGAAATCATCCGCCGCAAAAGATTCCTTCTGAAAAGAAAAATGGCTGAAACACCTTTAGTCTTGAAGTATTCCACTATTTCTTCATGATGTTGCATTAAGCCCTGCAACAAGTCGGAAAATGTAACAAATACCTTGCTTACTTCGTTCTTCAATATAGAGCAAAATTATTATGACAGCGGAATTGGAAATGAGTACATTATTTGCCTGACAAAACAATGTAGTAGTGTTCAAGTGAAAAGACTATTTAGGAATGGTATAATTGAGACATAAGAGACAACCAACTCTACATTCTAATGCAAACATAAAAAACAAGAAGCCAAGTGTAGCAAAAATGCGTTAGCAATACAGCAGATGTATAAGTGAGAGTTGAGGAGATGGTTGTTTCATCAGTAAGGAATTTCATCCTTGAGATTCACACGTCAAAGAAGACATAAGATTGCTTAACTAATGCAATCATGAATTCATGATTCTACAAAAAATTCAATTTCAATTCTTCCTTCGTTACTCTGTTCTGATGCATATCACTGCTTCGTTCTCGCAATTTTTTTGCATAGGTTTTACCTCCCCAAGCCAAAACTACACAAACATAAACATAGCCAAGTAAAAATATTTAAAAAAAGGATTTTAAGATTCAAATTCTGCTTCGTCATTAATGTGATGAATCATTACTTGGTTGATTACTAAATAGAAACAATGGAGTGAGGATTGATTTCGGACCCTCCTAATTGTCCCTTTATATCCCCCACTTGGGGAGACCATTTTATGCAATATCCAAGTGTTCGGTTGACTATCCACCCAAAAACCAAACCATGCTATACAAAATCACAACTTTACGTGACCATAGAAACAATTGAACATTTAATAGATTGCAATCATTCACACAAACTCTAGAGATTTATATAAATGTATGAATTCATTGCGTAATCACATATTATAGACGAGGAAAACAAAGATATCTATGCCACATGGGACAGAAAAATAAAGACTGACGTAAACAAATACTACCCACAAGCTTCAATTGCATAGTTTACTCCTTCAATCCCAAAATTATGGGTCCAGTTGGACTCGACACAAAGTTTTACATAAAAGTTGAAAAAACGTAAGTTTTGGGTGTTTTTACGTTATTCTCCTTAAAAGTAGTGGTTGAGAGTTACTAATGTCATGTCATTAATTTGAAAGGGTAGTTTTGAAACAAAATTTTTCATTTTAGGAAATGGAGACTTATTTTGGGACGTCCAAAGAGGAGATGGAAGTGATAAAATTGGAACACAGGAAGTAAAAACCATAATTCCAGTCAGTCTTCTTTGGATAATGCACCAAGAGCAACTATCCAAATACGGTAATCTCATGCCAGAATACTTTTCGATGCAAACTTGTGATAAGGAAAATATCAAGAACAGGTATCAAATTGCACATTGTGCTGATAATGATGTTTAATGTGGTATATTAAGAATAGGTCGAGAGGAATGGAAGCAGCATCATTAAAGTGAGTGACCATCATAATTCTGTTATATCCTTTAGTTGGCAAGTCCTTGTCAGATTTTCGTGAGATTTGAAATTCAAGTCTCTAGTTACTAGAGATAAGAGGAGTTGAAGAACTTCCCTCTAAAAAAAGTGACAGAATACTTGTCATTCTACAATAAACAATAAGCCCAATAACCTGTAAAGATCTTGCTTGTGCACAAAAAAAAAGTGCAAATTATTACCAGCTAACACATAATTAGAAATAAAGGAAGACGTTGTATTTCTATTCAGGTACAGACGATCGCATGCATATATTATTTTAGAATATAAAGCTCTCACCTGGTTAAGCATCCATTTCAACCCAACCGCAGCCGTGCATTCATTTTTTGAAGCACTTGTAAGCCAGTCCAGATTATAAACTTTATCCAAAGCTTCTACTATTGTTGATATGTTAGTCCTCCTGACCTTCACTGAGAATATCTCCCCATTGGAGCTTATGTTTATATGACTGTTCAACAATGTTTCAAACCATCCACTCCCAGACCTCTGCGTGGACAAAATTGCAAAGTATCGTACAGGATTGCATGCACATTCATCCCTAAATAATCAGCAAAGGGATAACAGTAAATTAGATTGTGGCTTAAGGCCGATTATCTGGAGAATTGTAGCTTCGGAAAATATTTTACCTCCTGAAAGTCCTTGGTTTGGGGAAATGCACATAAGGTTTTTCAGAAGGTTCAATATCAGTCGCTTCACAAGGTCTCTCTACAACTTGAATGCTCCATGAACGTCCAGTTGATTGTCCGCCAATTTGCCTAAGACAGACTGAACATATATAAATACCACATACCATCGCCAAAATCAAAACCACCATCCGCAGTACCAGGGGATTCTTCTTAGGAGGTTTTATAATCCAGCTTTCCTGAAATTCAAGCAAATATCAGAATGTCAATAAAAAGCAGAGCATACAATCCAATACTAAAATCCCATATATGATCAAACTCTCAACTCCTATAAAACAATATAGTCAGCTTGATTGAGTTTGAAGAGTAGCCAATAGTCAAGAAAAAAGCAAAAATTAAAAAAGAAAAGGCTGGGTTTGAAAAGCCCCTTAAAGACCAGAGAAAAATGCAAGAAAAACTAAAAACCAAAAATAATAAAACAGGGGTTGATTCTATAAACAGCACAAAGGCCCCATATGTACGGACTTTCGTCATCCAGAATCCCAGATCAAGAAACACACGTTAAGCAATAAAAAGATAAACTTTATATAAAACAAATCGACATACAATTAGAACACTCCAATATTCACCCTATCAAGAATAAAGATACATTTCAAACCGCAAATAAGAAAATAAAAATGGGCGAAAAGGAAAACACGCCTTGGTGTAGAAACAGAGGTCGTCTGCCATGGCTTTTCTGTTTACACCCAAAAAGGGCAGCTCAGATTCAAGTCTTCTTTGCCCTTTTCTTTTTAGCTTTATTCATCCTACCCTTTTCTTTCTTTTTTCTTTTCTTTCTCTAGTAAAATTTACATGCAACAGCAGATATACATATATATAGAGAGAGAGAGATGGAGAGAGAAACAAAAACGTCTGAGCTTTTTCTCGTGAAGAACAATATGATGATGTGCTTGTAAATACCGTTGCCACGCTCCCTTTTCTATGTTATTTTCCAAAGATTTTTCCTTCAGATTAACACCTCCCTTATTACTCTCTCTCTCTAGGTTATTTCTCTCTCTCTCATAATGTGAGTTTGATGTGGGAGGGGTTTCGAATCCATGTTACAACCTTTAAAACGACACCGTCTCGTGGACGTTGATTCTGCAATCATTTCTTTCGATTTCTCATAATTGTAATCTGAAGGTTGTTGTGCACTTGATTAAAAGAAATTGAATGGAATAGTACTAATTGATTGTAATTAATTGGTTATTCTCTTAATGCAATAATATTAATTGAATTTAATTAATTGGTCAATTTATTGAATTATATAGTACTAATTCATTGTAATTAATTATTGGTCAACCACAAATGCACTCAATCTATTGTTGATAATTAGATTATAAGTGGAAATATTTTTTATCGTCATCTTCATTTAAAAGGGAGTGAAATTTACTTTATATGGGAGAAGTATTTTTTATTTTTTTTTCAAGTTGTTTGGTATGATATAAGTAAATCTTAAAATTTTTTTTTCTTGTTTCATACAACGGAAATAAAGTGCGAAGAAACTATTAGGCTTTGTTTGGTAATATTTCTTTTATTATCGGATAATGTGTGTACTACGAGAAATATATATTAAAAATTATAATATATGTTTGATTTTATTTTGTAAAATAAATTGAAAATGGCCCTAAAAATGATATCAATTTAGTTTTTCTTGTTTTACCAAATTTTATTTTTTCAAATTTAATTACGAATAATCAACTAATAAATTAAAATTGATTTTTTTTTTAATAATAATTCAACTAGTAAGCAAAAGGCAAGCACAAAAATAAAATATTTTTTGAATGCCCAATATCTAAAAATTACTAAAAGTTTTCGTTGGATTAGAGATATAATGTCACTTTTTTTTTCCCTCTAGGGTGACGTCTCTAAAAGAAAGAGAAAATAAATAAATAAATATATATATATATATATATGTATATATATAATTTATTTTAGTAGGAGATAAAGTTAAATCGTGGGACTAATTCACATCCTATTTCAGTTTTTTTTATTTATTCACAGTGAAATAGTTAATTTAGTAACTACATGTACATTATTTTTTTAAACTTATTGAGAAATCCAACCATGGATTGATTCTTCATTATTCAGAAATTCAATGTTTTATAATGAATTTGAGAATAATAACATCATAGAATAAAATATTAATATAATCTTGTGAATTATAATTTTATTTATGTCGTTGTGGCTCACAATTTGGCTTTTGCTGATGAGTAATTAATAATGTATTTTATGTGTCTTGAATTTTTGCTTTGAAATCAAAGATATTTTGTTTCGTCCTTTCCAAAATGATGAATTAACTCGAGTCAATTGGATTGACATTTTTTATAATCTTACTATTTGTTTTAAATTGCACTTCGAAATTGATATACTCGAATGAATAATTATATAATGTAAATGATAAATTTGAATTTAATTAATTATATGATAAATATAATTTCTTCTTTTTTTCGAGTAATCGTTCTCTTTGAAGTAAAAAACAATCACGTGGCAAATGTAAATAAAATTACTTATAATTAGTTGGATTCCAAATCGAGTTTGGACTAGAATTTATCTAAGATTGTTTTTGATTAAAAAATTAAATTTTAGGAAAAAATTTGGAGTTAAATAATTAATAATGCCAATATTTTGTAGATTTCAAATGCATCATTATAAATAAAACAATAACTCAAAATTATTCAAATAAATACAATGATTGTTTAAAAAAAAATTAAAATTCTTAATTCTCAATTTAATTCAAAAATAAAAATAAATGAGTGGGAATGTTTGATGGGCACTCCGAGGAGGCCGTACCAGTTGTGTATGTGATTTACCAAAACCCTTTCGGCCCATTATTATTATTATTAATAATGTGAGTAACTCGGTCTTTTCGTAATTAAATTAGTAATTAGATCATTTAGATTTAATAAAAAATAATTATATTTTTTTATTTTATTATATAAAATAATAATATAATTGATTAATTATTATTTATTAAATTTTAAAAATAACTAATAAGATAAATAACTAACAAAAAAATATATCAAATAAAATTTAAAATTCAAATAATCACGTGCGTGTATATATATGTATATATAATAAAATATCAAATTTAAACTTGTTAAAAAGAAAATACCAAATACTGGTTATTAAGAATTGGTTGGTTTCAAGTTCTTACATATTTATTCAATTTTATCAATTAAAAATAGTTTAATAGAATTTTTAATTATTTACAATTAAATGGATTGAACTGACAATCAATTGAATCATAATTCACTATAATTTTAAAAAATAATGGATTAACAGATTGATTAAGCATTTATCAGATCAACAAATTATGAATTGTAAGTACGAATTTATGTAGTAGTAAGTACTTAGTCTTGTCTGAATGTAAATGTTGCCGATCTGTGATTACCAAACGATCGTTAGGTTCGTATGCAACCGCTGTTACAATCGTTCAACGCCTAAGTTCGACAAACGGAATTGAATGGGTCTAGAATAGATGTTTTTAAAATATTTCATAATTGTTTAAAAATTTATAGACTCTCAAAAAATATTTAATAATTTTTTAAAAATAATTTATAAGATAAAAAAACTAAAAATTATTTGAGATATTATAAACTCTTAGAAAAAAGTATATTTACTCCTACTTATTTTTAAAATAAAATTTTATTTTAATAAATTCATTTAATTTTGATAGTTTTAATTAAAAAACTGTCATTACTAATATTTTAAAAGTTCAGTGATTTTATTTTATTCAAACGATTCAAAAATTTATTTTTAAAATAAGATCTAATATTTTATAAATTTCAAAAATATTTTAAAAGACGTATGAGCTTATAAAATTATTTAAATAAACTTAATCAAATACCTTTCAGTATTAATAACATCTTATCCTTGCATCATGTCTAAACGTAATGTGTACTTTATGTAGACGATACTTCGAATTTAAGTCGGATAAAATTTAGATTAGACACGAATCTTACCATCTAGTGTGGTTTCTCTTGTTTCAATTGGACAATTTCATCTTTTGACATATATATATTTACCTTCCACATCAGGACCCTATATAATTTGTTGGTTATTTTTTCTTGGATTATGCAATAACAATTGTATCTTCTATTAATTATTAATTGGTGGGTTATTTAATTTACAACTGGTTTCTAAGCTTCCAATGATAACAATGAATTTAATGAGAATAATTAATTGGGTAGATTTACCTCATAGGACAAGTGTACAACTAATAATGATTGGATAAATTTATCCAACATGGATACTTAATTAATTTACAATAGGCTTGGAAACTTCCAACCATAATTATGAAACTTAATGAGGATAATTAAGTAAAGTACTTCATCGTACAATTAATTAATGGTTAAATAAAAATCCATTTAATTTTATAAACAGAATCATAATTATGAACTTAATAAAGATAATTAAGTAAAGTATTAGATAGTCCAAATAGTTATTAGATGAATAAAACTCCATATAATATTAATATACTTTAATGTCTAGTACTCTAAACAGAATATATGATTTTTATTTTGGAAAAAGGAATTTGACTTGGAAATTTTAAATGTTTATTTTCTAGATGTATTAATTGGATGACAGAATTATCAGAATTCTCACTCTCTCCCTTTTTTTCTTTCCTTTTAACTTATATACATGATATACTTCATATATATCCCTTTTTTCTCAGAAAAAGGATACACTTATTTGTGATAAAAATCGTCACCATCAATTTTATAGATTTTTAATTAAATGATCTAAAATAAGTTCATGTGTGAAAAACTATTGGACTTTATTTTTGGTCAAATTATGATTGGCAGAGGTCATTTAGATTATGAATCGAAATAAAAATAAATTCACGAGATCCACAAGTCAATACAAAATGTTGGATTATAATTATCTGATTAAGCCCATGAAAGCCTAACGACTCAAATTCATGAAAATTATGGTATTAGTATTATTATCCCAATCTTTATTATTAAAAAATATAAAATTAATTATGTACTTAGCTGATTTCAAATTATTTGATTTTTATTGATGTGTTTTAGAACTAATTTGAGCTTCGAAAAGTCTTTATCGAGTTAATCCCCAACACCTCTAACGCGAATAGTATGATCAATATTACAGTTGACTTCTAACTAAAAGTTTTCAGAAAAACAATGATATCATATCAAATTATAATGGCTAAAAATAATAATTTTTGATTAATTTACTATGATTTTTATTTTATAAAATCTTAGTTTTTGATTTTTCTATAAAAGAGACGAAAAAGAGAAAAAAAAAATGAATTAAATGAAAGATCTAATAATTATTTTCATACGTAACTATATAATTCCAGTAGTACTAAATGACCAAAGGACAGAGGTAGAGAATAGAAAATTAAAAACTCGTAAATTGATCTACATTTGTTGGTGTGCAGTTGATATTCTGGACCAAACTGTTTGCCTGCATTAAATTGACTGACAAAGCATTTTCAAGCATGACCGCCAAAAAAGGTCAAGAGTTGGTGTCCATTTAATTTTATTTTTAATTTTATTTTTATATTTTCAATATTTTTAGAATTAAAAATATTTTTATTAATATTTTTTGTATAAAAATAAAAATATATTTAAATCAGTTATATTTTAACATTGACTGTATAAACTTGAAAATAAGAATACATTTATTTTATGGTATTTTTTGTATAAAAAATTAGTAGATTTGAAAATAAATTTTGGCAGGTGCATTAAAAAATTTAAAATGTTAGTAAGTTTGAAAATTAATTTTAAAAATAAAAATATATTATATTTATGATGAATGAATAAAATTAATATATTTTTAGAATTTCAAATAGTAAAAAATAAAAAAATTTCCCTTAAGAAATAAAAACAAATGGCCCCTCAACTGGGGGATTAGATTTTTTGTTGTAATTTTTAATTATATTTTATATTGAATATCAACATGCATGTCATACATATAAATTAATTAAGTTTATATTGTAAAAAATAATTTATACATATAATATGTAATACCAAAATACAACATAAACTACAATAAAAGTTTCAAATTAATTAATTGTAGCAAAAGTTTGATGAGCAGTGGTCCAAATTCTAGACTTCTAGTACTAGTAGTACTAAATGGGAACAAAACTCATACATTCATCAACATTTTGTGGTGTGCATTTGATTTTCCTTCGGAACCATAATGTTTGCCTCACTAAATTGATAAAGCATTTTCAAGCATGATTGTCAAAAAAATAATAATTTATGTTACATTTTATATTACAGAACACATAATTATAAATGTCAAATACAATAAAAAATTAAAAATAAAAAAAATTAATTATACAAAAAAAATGATGAGCAGGAGTCCAAATTCCAAGAACATTAATTATCATCAAATTATTACATCAAAGCTCTTCTTTATTTCTACATGTATATATATCTATTGTGGAACACATTCCAATCTTGTCTTTCACCTCAAGACCTCTCTCCATCTCTCTAAAATATTACAAAAAAACATGTTGTCTGGTAAGATTTCTTCACTCTTCTTGCTAGCAATCTTTGCTTTTCATTCCCTTTCCGAAGCAATTATTCCCACATCAAACTCCTCAGAAGCCATTCTCTACGACATTTATCCCTTCATAAGAGTATACAAAAATGGCAGAATACAAAGATTTATTGGACAAGATTTTGCTCCTGCATCAACTGATCCAACCACTGGGGTTCACTCCAAAGATGTCAAACTTGCAAAAAACTTCAATCTTTCAGCCAGGCTTTACCTCCCCAAAAATGCCAACCCAGCCCACAAACTTCCTCTTCTGGTCTACTTTCATGGCGGTGGATTTTTCACAGAGTCTGCCTTCTCTCCCACTTACCACAACCATTTGAACTCACTTGTGGCAAAAGCTAAGGTTGTCGCGGTGTCGGTTAATTACAGATTAGCCCCTGAGTATCTTCTTCCCACTGCTTATCAAGATTCCTGGCTAGCACTAAAATGGACTTTTTCTCACTTCAAAGGGACAGGCACTGAGGCATGGCTGAACAAGTATGCTGATTTTGGGCATGTTTTCTTGGGTGGGGACAGTGCTGGTGGCAATCTTGCACACAACATGGCCATCCGGGTCGGGTTGGAGAATCTGGATCCTGGTATAAAACTTGATGGGATGTTTCTCAACTGTCCTTACTTCTTGGGGAAGAGGGCCATTGGGAATGAATCAGCCAATTTGGGTGCAGAAACTCTCATGGAGAAACTCTGGCACTACGCCTATCCAAATAGCAGCTCAGGTCTGGATGACCCGTTGGTGAACCCGGGTATGGATCCGGGGCTGAAGATGGTGGGTTGCAAAAGGGTTCTGGTTTATGTTGCTGGGAATGATGTGTTGAGGTTCAGGGGCTGGTATTACAAGGAGGCACTGGAGAAAAGTGGGTGGAATGGAGAAGTGAAAGCTGTGGAGGTTGAAGGGGAGAACCATGTCTTCAATCTGATTAACCCCACCAGCCCCAAGGCCATCACCATGCTCAAAATGTTGGCTTCTTTTCTCAACCATTGATGGATAAATTGTTCTATCTTTGTTTACAGTATCTTCTTGTCTGTATATTATATGAATAAGATCTAAGATCTATGTTTAAGTTGGTGCCAGCTTGCTCATTTTTGTTTTTTTTTTTTGGTCCTTAAATGTTAATTTTAAAACCTGGATCCTTCAAGATTTTTTCTTTCTTATTCTTGGTTGATTTGATGGGAGATGAGATATTAACCAGCCATGCATGCATTACTCACTGTGCGGCTGAGTTTAAGTTATATTTTATTAATATAAAACTTTAAAATATTTAGATATGATAAGATTGTGGAGCTTGTGAGATAATAGGAATGATAATTTTAAATAGTCGAATTAAATAAATTTTTTAATATTATTAAAAAAGTCCCTTTTTTTTTATGAAAAAATGAGCTAGTTTTATTTTCCTTATAACATCTTACTGGTAGAATTTGTATACTGTTTAGAAACTTTATAATATCTTATAAAATATTTTTAGGAGTTTATAAATTCATCTAGACAACCTTTAGACGGTGTTTGGCTAAATTTATTTAAAAAAATTTAATATTTTTTTATATTTGACAAATTTTTTGGAGCTTATATAAAATAAAATTATGAATTTTTTTAGATATTAGTAATAATAATTTTGTATTTAATATGGTCAAACTGTAAAGTTTGCAAAGATTTTAAAAATATGTTATGAACTCTTTGTTTTTGTTTTTTTAAAAAATATTATAAAATTCTAACATTTTATTTTAAAATTTCATAATTTTTTCTTAAAAATGTAACTAAATACTTTTAAATTTTTTATAATTAAATTTTTTAAATTTCTTATAAATTTTTTAAAAATTTATAAGCTCACCCAAATAACGTTAAATTCTACATTCAAATTATATAAGAACATACTCTTGCAGGTTCACTTGGCTAATTGTCAAACTGTTAATTTTTTAGTAAGAGAAATTGCATTTTTTTTATCTGTATATCTATGGGGTGCTACAGCCCAAAGCTAATTGAATGAGTTTCATGATAAATTTAAAATTAGTCAAGTAGTCATGCAGTATACTAGGAATTGTTTAGGCTGGTTAACATTAGGAATTTCTTCAATTCTCTCCTCCAAAACTAATTATGTTTGTTTTACACTTTTTTTAATATAATTTTTTCTTCTCTCAAATGAAATATGGAACCCACTATAAACAATATTATTATATTTTTTAATTTTATATTATTATAAATAAGTATATATATTTTTTATATTCAAACATGCAATATATAATATTAAAACATATGATGTGACATTGCTAGCCAACAAAATTTTTAATATAACAATAAAAATTATAATTTTTATTACACTAAAAATATTTAAAATTAATTATACAAAACTAATAGTTCTAAATCAAAGTATATATATTTAACAAGACAAATACTATATAAATAAACCCATATCTATATTTTTTTTATACTTAAACCCGATATTTGATAGTTAGTGTTGAGAACTTAATTTTACGTAAGTAAAAAAAATAAAATAAAATAAAAAGAAAGAAACTGTTAATGTAAATGATCCCAAAATGATTTTGTCTAAAGAAGTGTTTTCCTTGGCAAAATTATTCTTCATATTCATTTAATAATGATAAGTTAGCTCAGCAAAATGGAGTAGGCAACTTATAATTCAATTGTAGACTACAAAACGAAAGAAGTCCTGACCACATTCGGGTAGCAAAACAAAACTATACAATATATAAATTGACGTGGTCTTCTTCATATTGGCTACGTCAGCTCCTATGTATTTGATTGAGTGATGAAATTTGTTTGGGTAATAAAAAAACAACCATTTGAGGCGTTGGGGTACTCCGACGTTTCTTCGACTGTTAAATCAAAATTAAAGCAAAAAAAATATCAAGAAATAACCAAACAGAATTAAAGTAAGGAAATATCAAGAAACAACCATAACCCTCATTTGGTATGGTTCTTGCTTGATATTTTTCGCACACCCGGCCACCTCTGACGAGTGTTCATTTCCAAGACAAATTCCATGACAGAGCCTTCCCTCTCAAATAAGTGTTACAGAGAATCCAATAATGTAAAAGACCCAATGATACTTACATATATATAAAAGAGATTTTATGGTCGTGTGGTGTTATTTTATGATTTTTTTTCATTAATTTTAAATTAAATTGTTATATATGCGATTTTGTTAGAAAATAATTTTAAATTATAATTTTGTCAAATAAAACGAAAGTGCATATTTAAGCGATTGCGGGCGATTTGGCGATTTTTTACCAATAAAAAAAATTTATTAAACTCTAAAAAATTAAAATATTAATACAAAAATAATTTGAACATGAAAATAACACCATAATTTTTTGATTTTTGGAACCTTTTAAATTATTGAAAATCATACGAGAGATGTCCTAAAGATAGCAAAATGATGATTTGGCCCTTACTTGTCTGCCTAAGTGCTGCCCATTCTGTCCAAGGCAGTGCCTAGACGGTGCACTTGCTGCTCAAGATCCGACTCTACAGCGCTAATGACATCTTTTAATCGATTTTTCATCACGTTCAAGACCAAACTGCCTTTTGGTGTCTTCATATGAAGTGTAACCCTATATCTTAGATTTCTATATCTTCATTCATAAGCTCAATATGACATTTGTGGAGTGAATTATACCCAAAATATCAAGATGTGTCATACCAAAAATTTTCAGTCAAGCGCAACCTATTTAACCCAATTTTTCTCATTGAAATAGAAATAACTAGATTTCATAATAAACATAAAAGGTTCAAAAAATAAGTCAAAATGATATTGGACCAAAACGTCATTATTGAAATACGAACACTGCCATTAATAGCACCAAACAACAAATTATTCAAAATTTTAACAAAATTTTATGTTTCTTTCTATTTTCTTTTCATTTTGTTATTACCTACAATATTTCAGACTAAATGCATAAAAATTAACATAAGCACTCGAAAACTAATTAAATTTTTTTAGTAAATGGTACTCAATTAATTGATATAAAATCCACTCATCAATGGTTATTGCTCTTGTTTTTTTATCTTAAGTTTTAAGATTGAAAGATGTAAGTTGGAAGAAAGAATAATCAGTTTAATTATTAAAATTTTGTATAATACGTTAATTACAAAAGTACTTTTTTAATGTATAAATAGGCGGTTCGATTTTTTACGATTTTTTTAACTCCCAAACCGTCACCGTACCGCTTTAGCGGTGCGATTTTTGTTTCGTATTTTAAATCGTAATTTTTGTAATAAATCAATATTAACGGTGCGATACGGGATAATTCGAACGATTCGGACAATTTTTTAAAAATTATGATCACTCAGTTTTATAATTTTTTCAATTTAATTACCTTTACGATAATTAATTAAGTTTCATAATCCAAACTTGTAGTGTCTCAAACTCAAATACTATCATATTACTCCAAGCAACTTCCAAGATAATTTCATCATATGACAATATAGTGTAATAAAATCCGTTACAAGATTTTATGAATTTTAAATATTTTATTTCATTTTTTGAAGTCATACGTGTTATTATTGAATTAAATAGAATAAATGAAATAAAAAATTATAACCTGATGCCAGGTCACCGACCCAGTCACCCAAACCTCCACGTGTCAGTTTGGTATTGGTGACTTCTATAGTAGCCATCTCCATACGATTACCGATGTCTTGTAGACGGCATCTCTATGGCCGATGTGCCTGTCACCGTAACGGAGTCAGGACCACATGCTACGTTAACCGCCTCATTTAATCTCCACCGTTGGATTACATCCGGATCGTTGGTGGATTTCCGGTTTTGCCCCTACGTATCGTCTAAATTCTAATTTTGGTAGTAAAGTAAGCTAGCGAAAATAAATTGAGCTTTGTCTACCGAAAAAAAGAAAATAAGTTGAGCTTTCACCTTTTGCAGGTCCCCTTTGATCACCAGCGCACACATATATATACACGTACTTACACACATGCATACATACATCTGTGTTTGAATAGATATATATGTACATGTATGTATAGGTAGAGAGTGAGAGACAGAAATGGGGGAGTGCTTGAAGAAATGCAAGGGGAGTAGAGCTACGGAGGAAGTTATGCAGTTGAATTTCAGTAAAAAGAGGAAGTTGTACAGTGAGCATGGAAATGAGTACTGCAGCGCCGTAGAATTGCCGGAGAATGCAGTGTCTCCGGCGGCGTCTGTGATCTCCGGTTGCTATAAGGGTGATCACTCGAGCGAAGTTGGGGGGAGGCGTTTGAGATCTGCAGATCTGGAGGTGAGAATTTGATATTCGAATTCAGTTTCGGATATGTAGATTTCGTGAAAAAGTTTTCAGAGTTTTGGTTTCTAAAAGCTTTAATTGCAGCTGGTTTTTTATTTCCTTTTGCATTGTTTTTCAGAATGTTGATTGGCAGTCCGAAGGTTTTGGAACGGAAATTTCCACGTCCATCAACGGTATTTTTAGGTGAATAATGAAAATAAATTGAGTTATTTTTGCATTTATCCTGATCAGATTTTCACCGTTTCAGTTTTAAAATATTTAATGAGATTCTGTATACACACACACACACAATGCTTTGCTGTATATTTTCAGGTGAGTGAAAATACATTGAATTATTTTGCATTTATTCATTTTCCAACTTTCACCGTTTCATCTGCTGTATATAAAGTTTATAACCTGTTTCTGTTCATCATGCAATTAGGTTTTCAATTTGTGTTTTACTATATTCCAGCAAAGAGGCGACTCCAACAAGCGAGCTTTGTGGAGCCTCGGAGCAAGTCATCTTAATGGACTCGTCATCTGCGTCAACGAAAGAACCAATATCACCACTTCCGGCGAGTCCTCACAGCAAAATTTCGGCCTCTGTGGCAAAGAGGCCATCGGCGGCGGAGCTGGAGGAGTTCTTTGTGGTGGCGGAAAAGTATGTCCAGAAAAGATTCGCTGAAAAGTGAGTACATATTCATATGCATACAATCATTACATGTGTTTCCAAGGTGCGCATGATAAGACGACCCGGCTCATTTTAGCGTTGCCCGATTGAATATTCTAGTAACTGGGATAGGAAAACGAGTAATGATTTGATCAAACGGGTTTGTATTGCTTTCAGGTACAACTATGATATAGCGAAGGACGTTCCATTGAAAGGGAGGTACCAGTGGGTTCTCTTACATCCTTAAGTGTCAATTATAACTTAAAAAAGAAAAAAAGGTATCTTTTGATTCCTTTTTATATTTTTTTTCCCTTTCCTTATTTTCTTAGTTGGGGTTAAGTTGAATTAATTTATCTGTTCAAGAGGAGGGCACTTCAATATTTTCTTATAGCTAATCTGGCTCTATGTGTATAGCAAATTTCCATATTTATGTAAAGAAGCTGGAGTTCTGCAATGAAAGTTTCTGTAGTATGAAGATATACTTTTTTGAGCTCTTTCAAATGGTAAATGGATGGTGTCTCAGAGTTAACGATATTGATGTGGACAAGGATTTAAATGGTTCTTGTAATCATTTTGCTTTTGAAATTAAAAAGCGTGTCTACGTTTGGGCATATTTTGGTCGTTTTCGTGATGGCTGTCAATATTTGTATGAAGTTTGTAGCCATTCTTTTGGACAACTCCATGTGGTTTATGCAACATGAATGAAGATTGATGACCTTCTTGCTTGCCTGAGTATGGCATGAACACACACCCACATGTGCGCGTGTGGGTGTGTGCATATATACATGTCCTATGTTTACACATGTTATATGTGTGTATCGTGGGCCATGTGGATTGATTTTGAAGCTTGATTGAAAACTTTGTCTTTTGCATTTGGAATATGAGTAAATTATGACCCAAACAAGAGTATATAAACTGGCGTCAAACATTCATATAGGGAGAAATTGTTTTTTTTTTTCCTAAAGTTTTTATTAATATATATGTTCCCTTTATCTACATCGGTCATTTTCATGATCAATTTTTCTTTTATGAATTAATACTTTGAGCCAAGTGGGGGGGATCAGCATATAGTGTGATCAGTGCGAGAGATCAGAGGTCAAACCTTCTATGCTTATTTTATGTTGAAAATGAACGCAAGATGGACAAATATATTTGTAGACAATGTGACTAAGGAATCACTTCCTGGTATTCAAAATCAAAGATATTACTACTATTTTGGAAAACTAGATAGTTTGGATCTACAACAATACTACTACTTACATTTTCAAGACTATGATACAGAGGTAGAAAATATTATAGCAATATTATTAACTATAGTAAAAATTATAGTAGATATGATATGAATGTGCTATTACTTTTTTGGAGTGTATTTACTTAAACTATTAATTAATGTGTGTATATATATATAATTGTAGTGAGTGCATAAGGAAGATGCATGGAGCACGTGGCGTGGAGTAGTTTTCAACTGACTTCCATGTGCTTTGGGTCTGATGCAAACTTTTTTTCATTGAGTTGTATGATAACAGAGAGAGAATGTTTCTAATTAGTTGAGGAAGGTTGGGTCCTTTATTTCAACACAGAGTTCTTTCTTGTTTTTGTACAACTTGCTGATTTTGATGAGAATTTCAGCTCTCAAACTAGTTTATCTTTTACACTGTTGATTTCTGTGCTCCTTTTGGCTTTGCTGTTTCACAATGTCCTTTTTTATTTTTTTGAGATTTATTTTATGGGGATCAGTAAATGGACTCCGATTGCTTTTCACTTTTAAGTCATCCATGATCTGTTTCCTCTTCTCCACTACCGTCTCGCTGACCCCTCTCTCTCTCTCTCTATCTCTCTCTCTCTCTCTCTCTCTCTCTCACACACACACACACACACACACACACACACAATCTTTTTCTATGTTTTCACTCCGCTTGTGATATTGGATTAATTATGAAGATCGAAAATATTGTCCTAAATAATAAGCTTGTTAACTCCTATTAAGTTTGATTAAGTGACACTTCTCAAGCTTGTTGAAATGATGTCAATTTTGGAATTGATTAACTATTTCAACCTATTTTACAATGAATGATTTTGAACTTTCTCCACAATAATTGTAGTTGAATTCTCGATTCTTTCTTTTTTTTTTTTTTTTTTGCATTTACCTAACTTTTAGGATCATATAACTTCGTTTGCATCATATTCATAGTCTTTAATTTTGAACAGTTCCTATACTGACTAACTTAATATTGATCTGATCAAAATTTTGCATATCAATGATTAGTTCGAGTGTTAAAATATAGAAATGAAGGCAGCTTAAATGCTAAAATTCTTGGATCATTTGCTTTTGTTTTGGGTGTTTCATAATGCTATTTTGTTAAAAATAGAACTATGCGAAATGGATTTCGCTTTTTCTCCTGTTACATAAGATTAGATAATTTTGATCTCTTATACATACTAAATATGGAAATAGTATCAAACTCTTTCACAAGTGATCTACTGATTAATACAGTAGAGCAAACAAAATTAGATGGTAAGAGCTGACAAACCTTCCACTGAAAGCTCTCCCTTTCTCTAGAAATTCAACTGACTAATATCAGCGAGTGAGACATACATATCAGAACTAAAGATTGGTGGTAAAGAAACATTTAAGTACAGGAGCGAGTGAGACGTACATATCAGAACTAAGGATTGGTGGTAGACACATTTAAGTACAGGGCGTTTGCGTCTTAGACTGCTACCCTTCCGAGCACATGTGCAAATTCTTGGAAATGAGGTAAAATCTTATCTTATTCTTATGGTTGCCGCACCATACTCCTGTAAATGCATTGGAATGTTGTGCCATTCATTATACTCCATACCCGCCGTCCTCATTGTTTTCTCCATAATTCCCTTCGAGCTTCATACTTTTGTACCACATGGCACAGGCAATATAGATAACCAAATCCACAGCTGTCAAACCGGCTAAAAGAAAATAAAACCTGTCTAGATGGCCCTTGTTAAGGTTTCCTGGGATCCATCCGGGCATATTGTCAACAGTGGATATTTTCATCACAATTGAAACCACAAAGCTACTAACATAGTTTCCTAGCGACATTGAAGTCATACAAAGTGCACTTCCAAAGCTCTTAAGTCCGTCGGGTGCCTGAGCATTGAAGAACTCTAATTGGCCTACATACATGAACACTTCAGATGCACCGATAAGAGCATATTGAGGAACTTGCCAAAAGATGCTCAAAGAGCTCGATCCTTGGCAGTGTCTGCAATCTTGCTTAGCATACTTTAGCCTATAGCACTCCACAATTCCAGCCGAGAGCATGGCCATTACTGCTATAACGATACCAATTCCCATTCTCTGAAGCTCGGTGAGGCTTTTCGGATTGTTCTTTCTAATCTTGCGAACAAGGGGGTCGAGTACTCTTCGGTATAGGAATATGAAAACAGCAACACTGAGGATGTCAAAGCTAGACATGCTTGCTGGAGGAATTTGGAAGTTTTGAAATTTTGGTGTTCATTGCGTCCCCTTGCTCTACAAAGAGTGAAGCCATTTGAGTGAAGACTACCGAATAAATTATGGTGCAGAGCCAAATCGGAAGGAGTCTTAGTATGCATTTGACCTCTTCAACTTGAGAGATGGGACAGAGGCGCCAAGGGTTGTACTCATTCTGCTTCAGCTGGTCAAAATCTCTTGAAGTAAGGATTGCTGCTGGGTCCAAAAATCTGTTATAGGACGTTAAGTCCGGATCAGTGTTGTCAATTTTGTGATTTCCAGTTGAGCTTGTTTGACAATTAGGTACTTGTATAGTTTCATACATAGTTAAGTAAATTGATGGATTATGAAATTAATAAATACTCTGTCTCGAATTTTGTCAAAATTGGATTGAACAGACTACGAGAAAGGGATATTTCTTTACTTGCATCTCTTTTAAAGTTAACATTTTTTGCCTTATTTCTTGAGAGATGTTCTTTTTCATCACTTTTATCATTTGCATTTTCTCTTAATTTGATAGGTGTTGTATTAACTGCCATGGATTCTTTGTTTGGAGTTTTGAAAAAAGACTTGCCCCCTTTCTTAGCTTCTTGCCTTTTTTTAGATTTGTGAGGTTCTTGTATGGGTGGTCTTTCAACTCCACTTGCAGCCAACTCAATTCCTCAATACTCGATATCGATTATTAAAAACTTATTTGAGTTTGGTTCTTGTCTTAATAAATTAAATTTAAATACTTTTTTTTTCATTCGATAAAATTTGAAATTATGTTCGAACTCAATTAAATTAATGAAAAAAATAAAGAAATATGAATAAAAAAATCAAATTATTCGAATTCTCAAATACAATTTTTGAAATTTAATAAAAATTTAAACAAACTTGAATAATAATGTATTGGGCTCGAACCGAGTTGTTTACACCGTTACTGGAGGAGAGATTTGAATTCCATACTCTTGAAATTTGAATCAAAGAATTTAGGGGTTTTTGGCATGCCAAGAATTTGCAATTTGCTCTCCTTTACCAAAGTCAGAGCTGAACAACAATATTTTTAATTCATAGATAAGATCTTATTTGAATAACAATTGTGACTTACAAAATTTATTGTTCAATTTTTTATCAAGCGAACTAAAATTATGATGACATCATCTTAAACTTGAAATTTTCCTAGACTTTATGAGTCTTTTACATAAAAATTTAAGATAATTGAGACACCAATCCAAATATTCGACGCGCTGCTTATTGCCAAATTATTCATTGATGCATGATTTATTCAAAGTCTCAAATTAGCTAAATCCATGAGCCCAATTAGGCCCAGGTAATTAATATGTCCATCAGTTGCTTTGTTTGAGACTTAAATTGGGCCTGAAACGTCGGAAAAACCCAATCGGCTCGCTATCTGTGGCCCAATGATGCAAGCCTGTATTGTGACATCAATGGGCTGATCTCCCAAGCCTAAAGCCCACAATCCATAAAGTAGCCCAAAAACGAACTGTGTAAGCATAAAATACAGCGTCGTGCGCCTGCTCACGCTGGATGTGGCGCAGGATAGTCGAGTGATTGTCTCTATAGTGCGCCAGGATGCGCATCGTCTGAGCTGGCACATACGCAATCCGGCTCGGTGATTCACCACCAGGCACCAATAACTCAATCACAAATTTATCTCTCCATTTTCTCTTTCCCTCACCCTTTTCACCCCAACGGTCCACAAACAAAACCCTCATATTACCTAATAATTTCAGAAATTCCGATAATTTCTAGCTTTGAGCTCTTGCGACGATGAGCGGAGGAGGGAGGTTCTATTGGGCACGGAATCGCGAAGACTTTAAAGCGACGGGAATAATCGTGGTTTTTGCGTGGGCTTCCATCAGCGAAGTTCAGTTGAAGGATTTCATCTGCCTATGCTCTTCTCTCGGATGGAACTCTCTTGTTTGCCGCTCAGATTATCTCAATCCGTACGCTCTTCTCACTGTAATTATAAGTTTTTGTTTGTCGTGATGATTGTGGATGTGGTGGAAACTTTGAAGTCTACTATTTTGAGCTAGTTGTTGTAGTAAGTGAAGTTCAGAAGAGAATTATAGCTTATTGAAGTCATTTTCGGATTCAACATATCGTGAAATGGAGGTAGTGTGAGTACACTTTGTGCTTTATGTGGCTGTCTGAGAACAGAGAAGTTTTGAAGACCTATATCTCGATTATAGAAGAAATCGCTAGTTCTTTTCTTCTTGATGAATAAATAGAAGGGTTTTATATTACTGTAGAAGAACAAGAGTGCAACTTTGGTAGTGTGGCATCAGACCTCACCACCGAAAATAAGTGGCTTTTCTAAGTATGTTGAGCATTAGAGAATCTGCTTGGCATTTGGAAATGGAGAAATAAATGTTGATTATCTGGATAAGTTAAAAACGTAGATGTGGTTGCCGATGATATACTTTCCAAGTATTTTGATTAAAGTTGGTGTTTTCATTTAGCCCATAGTTTTTGAATTCCAAGTTCCTTATTATGAACAACTTGTTTTATTAGCATCAATACATTTTTAAATCCTATTTATGAACAAAACTAATCAAATTATATAAACTGAGACCATGTTTCATAAGGTAAATTGTAGTAGCAATATAACAGATAAATACTGCACTTTGTCTTATTTTAGTTGTTTTTTATGCTTAAGGATGAGCACTGATAATCAATTATGACCTGCATTTGCCTCTGAACCTGTTTTAGCTATTTTTTTGCAGCTTCTTTCCAGAGAGGGCTACATCACTTGCTTTTGCTGTCCTTGATGAGCTTGTCAAGGTCAGTCTTTTTGCAATGTTTATATGAGTGGGAAAAATTAGCAAATTGAATGAGAAGCATATATGTAATCATTTTCCTTACATCAAGTATTTCATGATGCTGTTTTTGTTATTAGGTTGCTTGAAAAGCATGTTAATTATCCAACAGAGCATTTTGATCCCCCTTTTTCTGTCTTTGGGGAACCCTATTGGCTTCCCCTGTATGACTCTGAAAAGATTTGACTGGTGATAACCTACTACTTTATCATCGTGTACAAAGCTTGTAATTTTAGATACATTTGGTTCACAAGAATTCTTAAAACCTTTGTTGCTTATTCTGTGTGCTTTTGTATATGTAGGAGCTGAGAGGTGGATTATGTCCTGTAGTCCTTGCAACCTTTTCTGGTGGTTCCAAAGCTTGCATGTATAAGGTTTTACAGGTAAAGTCAATGCATTTGCATTGCCATTATTGATGCAGATGAAGATATACCTAATTCATGCATTGCTACTTATATATATATATATATATATATATATGTTCCTAAGACCTTTCTTTCGGGACTTTGTCATGCATTTGTTTCAATTAAGCCTTAGACTTGTTTGTTTGAGTTAGTTCTCTTCTCTGTATTCATCAAAAGACTGATCCAAATCCACTATCTATTTTACACCAAGCAATATGTGGAGCAACTTCCAATGTAGCAGTATAGTTGAATAATGTACTCATTGCTTATTCTGGCTGTGGCATGTTAATAATTCCTTTTCAAATTCATGCAGATTATTGAAGGATGTTCTGAACTGGAGCTCAATATGGTAGATTTTGTCCCTTCGACTTAAATAAATGAATTATTGTTGGTGGATAGGTGAACCTTCTTTTAATTACCCATTTGTTGTTACATGAAGGAGGACAGTAGATTGGTTGCAAGCTGCATCTCAGGCCAGATCTATGATTCTGATCCTATAGAATTTACTACTGACTTGGGTGCCCGATTTGCTTTGCACCGTTCCATCCTCAAATTGCCTGGTACATCAAAGCTAGTATCATTGTTTGCAAAAGGTGTTACTTCGAGCTTGGATGCTTTATTTCTTACCAGGTTTGGATCCCAACGTGCAGAATACTGGCAAACCCTTTATTCCTCAGTCGTAAGTTTCCAACTGACCCGTGGTTTTCCAAATTATATACTTACTTTTGTTGTTTTGACCTTTCTATTCCTTTAATGTTTTTCCTGTAGGGTTTGGGGACCCCGTTTCTCATTTTATGCTCAGAAAATGATGATGTGGCTCCTTTTCAACTCTATGTACCTTTGCTCAGCATTTACAGGATGTGGGGGGTAATGTAAAAGTTGTGAAGAGGAATACCTCTGCCCATCTAGGTTAGCTTATATGCAGTCTCCATTCCCTCATTACTTGAATTCATTTTGCTCTGTGTAACTTATGGCAAGCTTTTGTCAAGATGACTTTTGATTCTTTAAGAGCTAGCTGCCATCAGTCTATAGCAACTGAAGATGAATCAAATGTCTCACATGTTGAACTGAGTTTTTATGAGTCCATATATACGACAATCTGCCGTAGTATAATACTAACGTAATTGCTACAACTTCACTACTTCCTGAAGTTTGTCAATTTGTTGTTTCTGCTTCCTGGTCATTATCATTGAGGAACTCAAACTAAATTTTATAGTTGGAGCTAACAAAAGCGTCAATGCTGATTCAAATTAGTGCATTCTCAAGAAATTCCTCAGAAATAGGGCTAGTTTTGGGAAAGTTATCCAATGTCTTACTCGCTCTTACTTCAGCTATCTGACAGGACATGATGGTCCATATGCAAGCGCGAGGAAATTGCTCACATTCCAGTGTTCCACTTGCTCCTGTTGCATGTTTTTATTAAATGGAGACTTTTAGCTTGTGGTTGCCTTTGTTCTCATATGATATTACTTTTCTCCACAACTTTTTTAATGCATTTGGTACTAGCCTATAGAAGACTCATAAAATAACACAAGTGTTTCTTTGGAGAGAATATTTCAAATTTTTGTTAGAACCCTCTTTGAGCATTTTATACTCTCATTTATTTACCTTTTTGAGCATTTTATTCTTTCATGTATGCACCTCTTCGAGCATTTTAGTTGTTGAGTGCCTTTAGCAAGAAACATATTTACATCAGAATATTTTTGGTCTGCGCTTGATGGTCCTCAGTGTTATATTTTAAATTGATTTGAATTTAATCTGGCACTTAGCATTGGAACTTGTGTATTTGGCTTGTTCAACCTATGTTTTCAACGCTTTGCAAAATCTCGAATTGCTGTCATGATTGATGAATGATGCATAGCGTTCTCCTACTATTTGCTTTCTTCTACAATACTACTAGCCTATGTTGTTTAAACTTCCTGCAAGTTGATTGTTTTTCTTCTCCTCCTCATGCTCCACCTCCACCTCCACCTCCTCCATCTTCTTTTGTGTGTGTGTGTGTTTTTTCTTCCCCAGTATTCCAATTTACTCATATTATGCCTGTTACAGGTCATTACAAGCATCAATCAATAAAGTACACAGCTGCTATAACTGAGTTGCTTGAGCAGGCAGTTTCAATTTTCTCCGGAAAAATCCAGAGACTTGGAGAAAAATCTCACATAGACGATATGCATGATGAAATATCTGACTTAATTTGTGACCTCCAGAATGCAGCAGTTGACTCAAATCAAAGTTTCAAAAGAGTTGCAGTTGGTCCAAGTGACCACTTCTTCCTGCCAAGTTCATCAGAGTATCAGAACAGCAGAGAATTTGGATCCCTACAGAAGGAGCGGAAAGAGAGGTCACCTCATCGGTCAAGCCCTTGTATGAGCACAAATACTGTTCTTGGCCAAATACTTTTTGACGCATGTGTTCCAAAGAATGTTGAAGGATGGGATATTAAGTTCTCGGGCTCCTTGAATGGAGAACCATTTGCTTCTGTTCGGAGACGGTCACCCTTTAGTGGCATTAAACATAGATCAAGATTATGAGAGCTTTTGAGATAAACTATAGGTGGTGTGGTTCACTTACAGATTCCTGGATTTAGAGAGTACATAGTTTAACAGAGTAAACAGAAAGTAAAACCAAGTTGGAAATATGACCACTGGAATCCCAGAGAAATATTCAGGTATGATGGCTTTAAAATTATATGCCTGGTGATTTTGTTGGTCTCGCAGCTGACCGTGGTTTATGCCAAAGCTCCAGCTCATGGCATGGAATGTATAGTAGTTGAAGTAGCATGAAGTGCAGTTATAGAGAGTAGTGCATGGAGACGTAGACCGTAGATTTGTGCGCCTCGTTACCTGTCTGATATGAAGATCTCTGTCTTGTCTTGCACCAATTCCTGTTTTGCCTTGCTATACTTTTGGTATGTGCTGACAAGAGGAGGAAGTTTGCGCTACTACTGATGTAACATTTTGGAAATTATCTCATTCAGTTGGGTCACAATACAATCCCGTACTATGATACTAGCAGATATGTATATATTAATGTATAATCTAGTGCCCTTAAAGAGTAAATAAATTGTGAAAGTTTGTCTTAATATTCATCTATTAGTGATTGCTGTCTTCTTATGCTTGGTTTGGGCGCTCTCTCCCACTACGGTCCTTAAAAACATCCTGAATAGCAACAACTGAGTTCAGGCGTCTTCATCTGTCTCTCTCTCTCTTTTCATCTTTTCTCAGCATCTTTCTCTTGCCCAACGTCACCACCTGCAGCCGCCTACCTCCATCTTTTTCTTCTTCTTTGTTTCTTCTTTCCCCTTTTATGGCGCCACCATCCCTCCAGCTCCTTTCTTCTTCCCCTTTCTTGTCTTCTACACTTCCCCATGGCTGTCTCTTTCTTTTCCTTCTTTCTTCTTCCCATTCTTCATTTCCTCTCTCGACCGCCGGCCATCACTGGCTGTCACCCTTTCTTCTCCTTATTTCCTTTTGTTCTTCCTCCCTTCTTACCTTCTCTTCTAACATGCTTCTTCCTGGCCTCGCGGAGACAGTGCCTCCATTAATGCCACCACCATAACCATTGGGTTCTATTCAATTTACAAACTGGGTTTTCTAAAAATTGGATGATGAAATCATTTGGGCTGAAGGATAATGTGGTAATTGCCTCTACAATTTCAAGGGTATATTGGAGTTTTTGGTCACTCATCATTTGTTGGATAATTCCATCAGACATCCAAAAAGGAATTCCTCATCTTTAATTTTAGTGAAATTAGACTGGGCTCATTATCAATAAAGGCCTCAACAAAAAATGTAAATAAGGTACCAAAACCCACAACGCATACGGGGCCTTATTGATGTGGTTAAATGAATATCGTATATTATTGGTAGAAAATGTGATTGAAATTTCAGTTGTTAGTTATTCGAAATTTAGGAAAATATATTTTGAAAAGGTTATCGAGAATATGTAAAAATAAAAATTTATTTGGATTCCAAAGCTCGCAAGTTTTTTGAGTTAACTGATTTGATATTTTAATTTTAAAAAATATGTATGATTATTTATTTGGGATACAAAATATATATTATTTTCTAAAGAATGAGGTGTAATTTTTCTATAAATTATAGTGTAGATTTTGGAATAGGATTTAGTTTAATTATCTTCAGAAAAATAAATAAAATAAAATCTTTCTTGAACAAAAAATTTGAATAACATAGCTACATGTTTTAACTCAAGACAGAAAGAAGTGGCAGGTCACATTGGAAGAAGTGAAAAATCTCTCACACTCATACCTATTTTATTCTCCTAACATCAAATTGGTATTAATTCAAATGACGGACAGTGCTTTAGCTGGGTACCATCTCCGAGAAACAAGGACAATGGTCTGACAACCTTGTCAAATCCCATTTGAACTCAGCTGTCCAAAACTCTGCAATATTTTGAACCCAACAATCGATACTTAGATGATGGACCTGAGCTCTTTACTTCTCTTGTGAAGCAAAATTACAGAGAAGCAAAAACAAAACTATGGCTCTCTCTCCGATGAATGATTCTAAACGAAGCCCTGTTTCTTCTTCTTTTTCCAAGTCCAAGGTTTGTCTCTCTCTAGAAAGTGCTTATCTTTTGAGGTCTGGACATATATTGTCCTATCAAAAATGGGTCTTGAGCGTGTTTGTTTATTTTATTTTTTGTTTAATGCTCTATAACAGCTTAAGCAGAGGATTGCATGGGAGATTAAGAAAAAGCTGGTGAAGAAGAGGCTAATGGATCTTAGCAACAAGAAACAGAATGTGAGAATCTTCCTCTTTTATATATATAGTAATATTATACGATGTTCATTTATATTGCTGTTTGACCGTTTGCAGTTGCCCTACAGAATGATTTCACTCGATTTAACTCCATATTGGTTTAACCTGGTGTAATAATTCAGTTCTGTTCTTGGTTTCTGAAATGCTGCGAAACCATTAAGTTTCAGTTTGAAGAAATTTTCCATTTTGGATTAGTCAGGTGCTGCTAAATAAAGTTCTTGGCAAGTCACATTTTGCAAAATTTATTTCAAGTTGGATGCTTTAACATTCTAAACCAATGCTCTGTATTTGGTTATGTGATGCGATCATTGTGAAAAGAGCGGCAATTTTAGGGCGGTTTAATGTAAGTTGTATGTGTCGTTCTACCTGATTTCAAGTAATTTTAGGATGAAAGTCAATGGAGTCATGATGAATTTGTGATTTTAGCATCACAGTTCGATTCTTAAGTTAGATTATCTACTTTATTCAGTACTGTAAGTGGAATCAGGCCATAAACTTGTAAAATTGTTCGGCAGCAGGGTCGTATGTGAGCAAGGGTGCGAACTGCAAAGGGAGAGGCTTTTCTCATTTAAGATGGAACTACTCCAAATACTGTCATATGATCTTGGGATGAAAATAGTAGGCATAGAAATGGGATGTGTGTATTTTACCAATACATCGTTTGTTCACTTCATTTTCTTTCTGTTTTGTTCAAATAGATTGTTTTTTAGTGGGATAGTTCCATCAATCTCATTCTAGCCCTGTCTTGCACCTTAATGAGTACCGTCGGTCAGATTTATTCTGTTGCTTTAATGCTACTTCGATGATCAGCTTATGAGAAACTTCTTTAAATGCTTGAGCAGGGAGAATCTGTAAATATGGATAGGCCTATCATATGGTAAGTGAGATGCTGTAAATTCTTATAAAGATTCTCTCTCCTGGGAAAAAAGGTGCTCTTTATAACTGCATTTGTTTTCTTGCACTGTTTTTCTCTATTCTTGTAGTTATCCACCAAAGGAGAACACAAGCAGTGATGTTCATAGTTGTGATGGTGTCTCAACGTCTGCTATGGAGCGAGCACAAGAGATTCAAGCAAATTTGTCACCACATATCCCTAGTCTTTTGAAGCATTTGCTCAGATCGCATGTAACTGGTGGATTCTGGTTGGTGAGTTGTAGTTGTATACGTGCTCTAGAAATGAGGGAAAAGAACTTCTAGAGAATAAATAAAACCATACGAATTCTCTTTTATTTGCAGGGTCTACCTAGGAAATTTTGTTATGCACATCTACCGAAGCATGATGATACAGTAGTTTTGGTGGGTGAAAATGAACAAGAATTCAATACCAAGTACTTGGTGGATAAAAATGGACTAAGTGGTGGATGGAGAGGTTTCTCCATTGCACACAATTTGCTTGAGAGAGATGTCTTAGTTTTTCAACTGACTGAGCCATGCAAGTTTAAGGTAGTTCATTGAGCCTTAATCTTCTTACGCATGCTTATTTTTTCTGTTTCCATTTGTTGGTCGAAGTTAATATAATTGTAAGAGGCAATCGATAGTGGTGATATTACTTCACAGGCCAGAAGCAGACTATTGTTTAGAGAAATATGACTGTAGCATATTAAGCATAAATAGATAACAATAGATGGACTATGGCCAACAGGTAACACACATGAAATGTGGATAAAGTTTGCTTGGTTTAGGTTCAATGAAGTTATGATTGTCTTCTTCCAACTTGGAAGTTTTCAGTTGCAATTTTTTTGACCTTGATAAACTGTTTGAAATTGGACCTATCACGATACCTATAGAAATATTATTTCTGTTCTCTTGTTGTCTGTTGATTTTGAGGCCTGATTTGAAGTGTTAGCCGTTCCAACTTTAAAGCACTTCATTTCGTATGGTGAGAAGTTTTCTCTGACTGTCTGCTGTTTTGGTTTTCTTAAGGTACACATCATGAGAGAAAGAAGATTAACAGAAGTTGATGGGGCTAGGAGCCCTCTAAATCCAGATTTTCATGCTAAGCCAATTGAGGTAGGTATGTGATTCCACATCTTAATCTTATTTATATTATTTGCTCCATGCCCAAGAAACAGAATTTACAGTTTCACTGAAAATGATGTTAGTGAAAATGGAAGACCAACTGGAAGAAAATGCAGGGATTACTGAAACAGCGAGGCAGAAATACCTGGAGCCAGTTGCAGTATTTAATCATCAAAAGAAAGATATGGGATTATTAATTTCTATTAGTGAGCCTGGTGCAGATCAGTCTGGTGACAGTGACAATCTTGGTTCAGATATTGCGGATGGCATCAGATTCTCAGAATCTCTCGTCAGTTTTAAAGATGTGAAGGGCTTTGAAGATTTCAACATTCATGTTGATGGCCTAATTCTTGACTCCGAGATACCAATGCATCTTAGAACAAAGTATTATGAGCTTTGCCACAGTCAAAATATGTTTCTTCACGACAATCTTATCCAGGGCCTTAATAGTAAGCTAGCTGCTGGAATGATTTCTGAAACAATCAACATAGCTGATGCTATCAGAGCTGCCAAGCGTAGCACAGCTCCTATTCATTTGGAAAGTTGGGACAAAACTCTTAAAGCTTTTGAGGATTTAGGCATGGTGGTAGGATTTCTACGTGCTCGGATACATAAGCTACTAAGCCTTTCTCGTGAATACCAAGCTAAAATTATATTGAAGAGAACTGAGAGAGCTGCAGCAGAAGACGAGATGAGAGCTCTCAAGATGAAACTTTCGGATGTTAAAATGTGGATAGAAAACTTAGATGCCGAGATTGATGCTCTTAAAGTGAAAAATGAGGATCTCAGCTTTGTGTTTAAGGAGGTCTCTGGTGCTTCGTGGTGAAATCTCTCTTACTTACTGCAGCTGGGGTGTATAGTTTTTGTCATATTACAAGCACACATCACAAAATTGCTGACTGCGTTCGAAGTTAAATAGCTGTACAAGTTTCTGATGCTGTAACCTTTCTTTTCTTCATCCCAGAGATCAGTAAAACAAGTGAAATGCAGAAGCATCATTCTGCAAAAGCGGGACACGGCCGTATGTTTTGTATGCTGTTTACAGGGGAGGTTTATGACCGTCCATTTTTGTTTCTTTTAGAAATGCCTGACTTGAGCCAATTAGTATCACTTTGGAATGTTTTCTGTAGTTTTTATGGATCATGTTGTATTTGGACAACAAATGTGATCCACTGAGAAGAGAAAGGTGTTAAACTAATTTCAAACTTAGGCCATGTTCAATTGTCTTACAAGTATAACATTATGTACGAGGCTACCATATCAGGGAATGAGCTCATTGCATATATATTTGGAAGAAAGTTTTGTCAGCAAAGACCAAGGCAGGACACAGGATTCAAAATGTTGCTATTAATAACGCCTGTAGTCCTAATAACTCTTGTAGTTTGGGTCAATTTGAATTTTCTATTGTAAATAATTTTTTTCTTTTCTTTTATTTTATTATTACATGTCAAGTATATATTAATGATATCATGATATCATCAATGCACAGACGTGTGAAATTAGTTAAATAGAATATTATTGATTTGAATTGAGTTTGGGTGGTCGAATTGTTTGTAAGATTAATTTTAAATATATATTTAAAAAAATATTTTATACACGCGATATATCTACGAATGATATGTAAGAGAAGATGTAATTATAATAGATAGAAGAGCCAAATTGATCAATAAGATAATATGCCCACATTAGAATATCAAGAAGAGCATTGTGTAGGCAGATTATTGATGGAGGAAGAGGGATCAAAATTAACATATTCATTGTCTCTATCTACACGAGTCCAAACCTGGCATTAATTCTCTAACATTATCAGCAACAACAAAAATCTTCCTCCCCAAAACAACTGAATGTTCATTAATGAGCAAGATTTTAAAATACAAAAATCAACTAATTTTACAAAATTATAACAAGCTAATGCTTTAGGCTTTTTTTGTCAAAATGCAATCTTCTCACCTTTAAAGTTGGCAAAAACATCCTCATAAACCATCTCTGGGGTCTTCATTTCATCTATTCTTTCTAAAGCTCCATTGATATTCTTTTCAGCTTTCTTAGGCACCATACTCTGTGATCTCTTTAGTCCTAACCTCTCCTTCCACCGGCTTGTACCTTTTCCTAACCTTGGTGATGCAATATCCTCATAATCATCATCACCAGCAAGAAGCTCATCTCTAAGAGTGGTGGTTTTTGGGCAATTTTCCCTCAAGGGCAGCATTTTTCCCTTGAAGAAAAGCTCATCAGCAGAGATCATGGTGTAATTGGGGACAGAAAACTCGAAATCCGAGGATACAGGGGCTTGTCTATAGCTGTTTTCTAGGTTGATGGGTTGTTGAGGATCAGCAAAATCATTTGAGAATGAGATTCTTGGACTCATGGTATTGTAGAGGCCTTGATGTTGATCCTTGTTGAGCATGTTTAGGCATGCCATTGGGGGATCACACTTAAGGGCAGTGTTTAAGTTTCTTCTTCTTTTGGTCTACAGTTGGGAGTTCACATGCAATGTGCTAACCCTTTATATAGGACACTCCATGCTTCATGTGGATGTAGAAATTTTTCAAATTTTTATGTATAAAAGTTGCAGAAGAAAATTGTTTAAAAAATATGGATGTGCCCTTTATGCGGATGGCGAATACATTTACTTATTCAAGACAAAATGTCCTCAATTATCGCTTTCTTTTGGAGTTAGAAACATGGATTGCCATATAATAATCTTCATCAGATCTATATCATATTGAATCATATAGGATATCAGATTTAACTTTTTCTTTTTTAAATTTTCTTGTGCTGTCTCTTGTATGTTTGATTACAGCACGGTATGAAAGGTAAAAGCTGGCAACATGAAGGTGATAAAATGGCCAAACCATAAAAAATTTCTTGAGTGCAGTGCACTGAGTTTGAACAAAGTTCTTTTCTATAGTACATACTTTCTTGGTTTCAATTTCTTCCTAACAAACAGAAGGTCGTGGGTGGGTGCGGGGGGAGGGGGGGGGGGGTGCTGTTCAATGTAGCCTCCGGTTTCATCCAAGAACATATTCAATTCTTCAACTTTATTCCTATAGCACATGGTAAAACAAACAGATTTACTGTTTTTTAAAGGTGTGCAATAGGGACCTTCCCCAGTTGATCCATATTCATCAGACAGCATAATGCATGCTCCAAGATTCTTTTCTTTGTAAACTACATAATTTACATCATTCACTGGCAACTTTTAGACCTCTGCAAAAGCCTATGCACGACTGGTAAAAAGTAGCAGAAGACAATAATCCATAACATTAAAGCAGAAGGAAGTGCATCATTGTCTTCAAACAAAGTCTTATGAGTTCTTGCCTCACTGTCCATTTCTCTTACATAAACAAATTAATCTCCAGCTTTTCACATACTAAAGTTTTGTACTTGGGCCACACACACTGTCATTTATGACTCACACAGTCACTTTATAGCATTAGTATTTACCACAACTCATGATGTATGGAACTGGCAACAACTCCCATGGCATTGGCACATGGGAGTTGATAAAACAAACACTAATTTTAGCCATTGAACTTTGACCGGCAATAATATAAACTTCTTTTCTTTTTCTATATAAATATGGTGAAAAAGATTCCCACTTCAATGGATGCCCACAATTGAACCTCACATGGTTAATCTTCTTCTTTGGATTAGTCAAATGGGTTTTCATAGGTAGCTGATTCCCCATACTTAGACTGCTAAAAAATTTACTAGGCCAAAAATGGCCAAAAATCCCTCATCAAAAGGTGGAGGAGACTTAGCATTGTGTTTCTTTTGGTCTCCCATCTAGTGAACAACCTTTGTCTTTTTACTCCTACTTTTGTTCTCTTGCACAATTTGCTGTGTTGTATCAAGGGATTTTACTTTCTATGTTGCCCGTATTCCTATAAGACTTCTCCAGCATTATACCCGAATATTATTTTGTGGATAAGTTTAGTTCTGATAATTCTGATTTTCATTTTTATAGCAAAATGATATTTTTCTAGATCTTATCAATTTTTACATGCATCTCTGAAAGCAAATCTAAACATAAACATGTTGCTTTAGAGAGATGTGTCTTCTACAGAAGCTCAGCCTGCAATATTTTGTTCAGTTTTTGACTCTGTATTTCTGAATGGCTTAAGTGACTAAGTAGTTTAAGCTTTACTATGTCTGAAACTTTCATTTCCTGATGAAAAGTATTGTCTTCTGGCAAGAGATACAATGAGGTGCTAATTGTGTATTCATATTAGACATAGATGACAAGTTTCACTTAGGTTTAGCTGGCTGAAAATTTATAAAAAGAACCAAACCCACTATATCAGTTCATCCAGACCACAGCCAAATTGTCACCCGAGTCCAAATATTACACTTTAAAAGAAATACTCCCTCTGTCCTATTTTTATGGGTCTAATTTGAGTTGATACAGAGAAATAGATGAAAATTACAAAAAACACTAAAAATTTGTGTATCTTTACACTGTTACTCTTAGAAAGAATTAACAATGGTTAAGAATTAGTAATGTCATGCCATTAACTTGATTGAGAGATTACTTGTGACATGGAAATCTTGCCTTAACTTGTAACAAACAACACAATCAAGATCCTTGCCAATTGGCATCTTGACTGGGTAAAAGGAATAATTCTCTCTCGTGTTTATGGACAAGTTACAACAAAGTATTTACTTGATTTTGTCATCTAACTTCCCTGTAGACAAAGTCATCTTTCTAGGCAACCACTATTTTATCCGACTTTTCTATCAGTTGAAACGAAAAATTGGCTGAATAGAATGAGCTACAGAGGCTAGAGAGTACAAACAATTTTGAACCTGTAAAAATGTATATTCCAAGAAATTCCTGGGGTAGACAAAACGTATGATCTGCATTTGCATCACGGCGGTTTTCCATTATCCAAGTCCTCCATCACATCAACTTCTTTGTGAGCTGTTATCTTCTGCACATATCCTGTGACAACAAATATGTTGTGTCTATGACCGAGGTATACAATCAGATAAGTATAAACTAAGAAACATTCAATAATATGATAAGCTCACTTCAAACATCAAACAATTTGCTGCAGCCTAGAGACAGTCTGCACAAACTAGCAGTCAAAAATATGACCCGTCAAAAAAAATGCAGCAAGCAAGTTAGGTGCAATTTTTCTGAATTTTGTTACTTGCTGTATGGATTCTGGAGGAAGTTGCAGCCTACCACACGAGTCATGCATGCATTTCAGATTCAGTAATTGGAGTTTGCACTAGAAACAGAATTAACAAACTATCAAACTATTTTGTAAGATATCTGCACCTAAAAAGGGAAACCAGCATGTTGGAGATCCACAACAAAATGATGTTTGGATCTATTCACAAGCAACCAATTTGAAAATGTTGATATAAATTTCTCAAACATTAAATTGCCTAAAAAAGAATTCCTGCATATGAGATGCTGTATAAAAGAGCCCTGTGTTTAAGACTATTAATTTTTTTCTCAAGGAAAAAGAATTACATTCAGTGGAAACCTGTGACCCAATACTTGGATAGTAACCAGGGTTTCCATCAAACTTGACTAGGTAACAGTCGGTACTTCTTAAAAGTAAATGAATAGAAAATGAAATAGCAAGCAGGGAGTTGTATGAAGAAAACTTAAACCTTACAGTCACTGCTAAGTGGAAAGTTGGTGATAAAATCTAAAATGTCGTTAGGGGAGAGTAGTCACAATTTAATGGACCTTACTAGTCTTAAGTCTGACCAAGAAGCTTTAGTGGAGAATCATTAGCCTTGAGGCTTAAACCAAAGAACCAAGATGCTCTAAGGTGGTGGGTGTTTTTTATGTTGTTTGTGTTCATCGAAAGTTTTTAAAAATATGGATCTCTCAAGCACTTGCAACATCCAACATTTGAACAATATGCCGAAGGAAAGTGATGAAATTGTACGTCCCACGACGGTGTGTATCTTTGCCAAGAGCATGCAGACAAAACGCTCTGCCAGAATAAACTCTAAAGTTCAATCCCTGAGAACTGTTGCAATTTTATAGATGACAGCCATCATTCTTCTCTAGTTTGATCCTAGGCCCATCATTTGCAATTTAAAATAGATCTCGAACCAGGTAAGACACACATAACTATTTGAACAAAGTTTCTTATTTCACTGAGGAGAATGAATTGAAAGATCGTGCAACAATAGAAGTTCTCGAAATAAAGATTACTGGGTTTGCAGGAAATTGACAACCATCATGTGCACTTGGCTGAGCAACTATTTAAGAATTTTGGAAGAAAAGAATGATCTCTGAACATACTTAAATTCTATTAGAGGAATCTAGTTTCCTATAACTCCTTTCATTATACTTTTGCCTTTGGAGCATTAGAATTCCTTTCTTTACTTTGTTTGAACTACATACACAAGCTAAAATTAAAACCTTTTATACTAAAGAATTTCTTTGCATTTTAGAGGTTTTTAAACAACGCCATTGATACTCTGAAATTTACTTTTTATACCTTGTTTGGAACTACATACACTAGCTAAAATCAAGATGTATTATGCTCTTAAGAAGTTTTTGCATTTTAGAGGCTTTTAAACAAGGCTTTTGATACTGTCTAACCCCCTTACTGAACACGATTCATATGACATGAAGTTTCTATATGCAGCTGCCTTCGCAATGCAGATCTAGATAATTTAAAATACTGGACAATCATCAATGACCTGCAATTACATAAACACATAGGCCAATAGAACTTTAGAAGGTATATATCACAACAAATAAGCAATGCCAACGCTGAAACTCAATTACGCTGCCAGCAAGTCATGCTCATCCTTTGTAATATAAATTCTTCTATTCTAAATTCCCAAGAACATCAACATATTCAAGAGTAAGACTAATAAGCAAATACCACATTGAAACTCAAACTTTTACACACAAGTAGAGCGAATACATAGATTGATTTATAATCAGCCAATACCATATAATTCTACAGTCACCTGTAGTATTGGAACTGTTAAATAACTACCAATTAGTTGACATTGAAATGCCTTACTCTTATGTTCAATAGAATCAATTGCCATGTCAGCAAGTCACCCTTATATTCGGCAATAGAAAAATGCAATACTCCAAACTCCCAAACACATCAAAATATCCAGTCACATGAACAACCGAAAAAATAAAGACTCAAACATCTGCACACAATTCCAGAGAATAAAGATATCAAGTCATAATCAGCCCAAATTAAAACACTCGATACAGCCGCCTCTGATCTTTCCACCCTATGATTAGCTAAAGTTTACTTCTTTTACCAATTAAAAAACATCAATTCCTAATGAAGATGTTAACTCCAGAATAAAATAAGAAATACCATTATTTCAGGATCGCATTTGAGCCTCTTATCAATTTCCTCCGGTGAAACCGGAGAATAATTCGGGTACGTCATCGGAAGCGGTAAAGCATCGTCATCGGCAGTCAGGTAGCTCTCCCGATCTCTCGACCACTTCTCTTTCGCATTGATTTTCGAATTCTTATTACTATTACTAGTGCTTGCAGAGGAGGAGCCAATGTTATCCACTGAACCGAGCCAATTCTCCCTGCAGCAGCGTCAGAAGCGGTCGGAAAGTTGAACCACGAGCGCGGAAACGTGTTATATGTGGATAGTGCATATATGTGGATAAAAATTCGAATTTTGAAATGGGTCAAATTCGAATCACGTTGGGTTGAAACTGTAGATAATTACGAGAATTATGTCTTATAATATATTTTTTATTTTATTTTATTATGATATTTTGATTATTTTAAAGAAAACAGTTATGACGTATAACACTAATAATGTCAAAACATATATTAAAAAATATTTAGTATTCATTTCGATCAACTATCTATCATTTTTCTTTAGCTTAATGACATGCATTTCCACTGCCCCGTTTTTCTCAATTATGATACATGGTCATAAAAATTAATTTAATAGTTTGAGTCAAAAGTAATGGATGTATAACAATAGCCTTTTTGCATTTCATAAAAAAAAATATACCATCTTCAATAATAATGGGATTTTACGACTTCTTTTTCTAAATTAGATTAACAGTTAATTGATAATATAAGTCGATGTCAATTCGTTATAATCCTTATATAATTTTAAGCACTTTAAATATGCTTTAAAGAAGGTTCATTTCTAAGTTTATGCATTTGATTGCCCTTACATAATATCCCACAATCCAAAACTAGCCTGAGGTTTCCTTTAGCACAACTGTCTCGTGCCATTTTTGAGATCAAGTAATGATACTTTTCTATTACCACCTACTATCAATAATCAACGAAGTTGCTCATTCTTAGTGATGATTGTATGTTCAATTATATAAAATAAATTTCTAGGAATCAAGTAAATGCAAGGCGCCTGTAGCTCAGTGGATAGAGCGTCTGTTTCCTAAGCAGAAAGTCGTAGGTTCGACCCCTACCTGGCGCGAATTTATTTATTTGTTTTAGTTGTTTTTTTCTTGCTTTTTCATTTTCTTTTCTATTTTAATTTCAAGCACCTCTTTTCCAGCGCAAAACCCTAGCGCAGAGTTTCCATATTTCCTGCCCCACGCACCCGAAACCATAAAACTCAAAAATTCTTCAATAATTAGAATAATCGATTAATTTTTTTTTATTATCTTCCTTCGAATTTTCGGACGCGGATATGAAGACATTCGAGGTCGGTGGTACCACTCTTTCTTTTGCTCTCTTCGTCGATGTCACCAACTCCAAGTACGCTTTTCTCCTTTTATTGTTTTAAGTAAATTTCTGTCTACTGCAAATTGTCAACTTTTTTTTTTAAAAAAATAATAATAATAACTTTCTGTTTCCATTGGAAATATTCAATAAATTTTGTGTTATGAGGAAATATATAGTTGTTCTTGGTAATTGAAGATGCTATTTCATGTTTATTTAGCTTGCAGAAAATTAAAAATTTGCCATTTCTTTGGATGCCAAAACTAGAAGTGATATCAGGATTTAGTTCATAGCTTTTAGTATAGCTTTGAGATGATATTTTGTTTTCAGAATTATGGTTCTGAGGTTTTGTATGTTTAATTTCTCAAGGGTTCAAGTAGAAAATCTTAGCCATTAATCTAGTGGTATATATGGTTCAAGGGAGATTCTGAAACTTTGAAAATCTCATAAGACCTACTATTGACTATTCTAGCTACCAGCTGAGTTTGTTTGAATTTGCCATTTACTTCTTTTCTTATGGTTGAGATGATATTCTTGTTTCCAACTAGGTAAGATGATTTTGCAGTTTTGAATAGCAAATTTAGCAAGAAATTAACCTTTGTCCCTGGATGGCGTCTTTCTATCTTTTTTATGATGCTGAAATTATTTAGTTATGGTCCAATGTTCTTTCCATTACCCCTGTCTAGTGGCACCCTTCTCTGGTATACGAAATACTAGTAAAATAAGTGGTATTACTTACTTCTTGTTCTTCCAGCAAAAGAACTGTATCATGCAGATTCTCCAGGTGCTACATGTGCATTTCTAACAATGAATTTTGGCGCTGCACCTCACTTTTATGACTTGATAAAAATCTTTATAGTGGATTCAAAGCACATAATATTTTTGTGCAGAGAACTTCTGGATTTGATGCAAGCGGGAACTTTGGAACCAGAAGTAGCATTTCTCAATGCTTCACTAGTATGTGCAAGTGGTCATAAAATCAGCACTTCTTCCTTTTTGTATGTTTGGTGTCCTGATATTTATCACTTGCAATTGAGACAGATACCAGATGTTTTCCCTGTTCTTGCTGCTGCATATAAGACGCTTGTAGCTAAATCACGAGAGTCATTGACGACCCGCACTCTTCATTCAGAGCTTGTTTACAATTACTCAGGTTCTAAACATGTAAGAAAGATATTGCCTCATCTTATCATGCTTTAGACGTTCTACTTGAGTTATAGCTTCATTACTGTTTGTACCAGATATCGGAATCTTTAAAAAGATGCGGCATATCTGACAGCACAAGTTACATCCTCGCGGCTCGTTTTGGTGCTTCAGCTGATGAGGTGAGACCATTGCATTAATGAATGATGAATTCCCCTCTGTTGTCACTTTTAGAGCTTTTCTTTGCTTTTTTCATAAAAGAGTGACAGGAAAACAATTTCACTGTTTTGCCAGATGACAGTCATAAAGGGACTTATCAAGGGGGCCGAAATTGGCTTGGAGGAATTGGAAGGGCGAGCCAACCAAGCCCAGATACAGAAGGTTTGTTCTTTCTCCCCTACCCCCCCACCCCACCCTCTTCTCTGTGTGAAAACCAATGTTCATTAACATGCTGTATGCTGTCATTGGTGGTTGATTGAGGTATTGATGTTTGTTTTGGATCCACCAGCACTACAAAATATCAGCAGCGGAATTAGGGATATCTTCAGTGTCAGATGCTATAACATGCAGGATTGCTGCACGTGATGCGTTGTAAGGAGAAAAGTTGACAGATTTGCATCTACTTTGTAATTTTTACCATGATTTTCCCCTTATGTCTCAGCTGAATTGCGGAACCATGCCACTTAAAAGATTATTCCAGATCTGTAGACAATTTTTCTGTGGAATAGCGCTGAATGGATAAAAATGTAAGCTATTTTTAATTTCATTCTCCCAAAACGTGTTTGCACTTTTAGGAGTTTCTTTGGTATATTCTTGTTCTTTGTTTGTGCAAGAGTTGCTGTGAAAATCTAAAACCATTTCCTTTATTTGGGTCTTCACTCCATAGATGGCAAACCTGGAAGTCAGAAAAATAAACTTGTCAATAAATTTGGTATTTTTTTCTCTTTTTATTTAACCATTTACTGGGTTTTTCTTTCATTATTATTTACACTTTTATTATATGAGGCCTTAATGTGTCATTAGTGTGTACTGGTATTTATTAAGTCCAATGTTCGTTATTTCAAAATCCAAACCAGAAAAAAGAACCTTATTCCGTCGAGAAAATCTCTATTTCTCTGGATACTTTGTGTTGATTCATGCAAATTATAAAATTTAAAAAATTAGCAGTGTGTATACTTGTTAGTATGGCTTGTGAAAAGTTCAAACATCTGTGTGAACTGTGAAAGTGGAGCCTTTGATACAACACACTCCCACTAACTTTCATTTTACCCATACAAAAAACACAATTTTGCACTCAAACATGATGTCCACTACAATTTGGCTCATATAATAATTAACAGAACATTTGGTATTATTTTATCTTCGTCTATACTTGTGCTCAAATTGCATTAATTCGTCCATACATTCCGTAAATTGTTGAATCAATTTGACTCGCAACGTCCATTTTATATGTTCAATTTTTTTTTTTTTTTGCAATAATAACTCATAAATCAATTATCTTTATATTGATAAATTTCAATTTGATTGATATCTTGATAGAACTACAATTATTATGGTTCAAATTAATCAATCATCATATTAGTGGGGACTTGTATAATTACATTCAAGGATTGTTGATCATCTCTTCAATACCTTGAACCCGCAAAACCAAAAAAAAAAACAGGGGTTCTAGTTGTAAGTTGTTGGTTTTTTGTATTTGATACTTGTAATTTATAGGATGATTTAAATGACTCTACCATTGATCACATTAGGATGAAATGATTCAAATTTGAGAAAAAAAATAAAATAAATAATTTCGAATGACTCATATAAATATAGATTAACTCACCACAATGATTCAAATATAATTTAAAATAGTAATTTAATTATTTAAAATTTATTATATTATTAAATTATTTAAATAATTTTTTATTATAAATTTAATATTCTTAGCTTTAAATTTATTAATTCAAATAAATTGTTAAGTTCTTCTCAAATAATTTAAATAAAAAATTACCATAACTTATCTTCATTTGTGTATCATATTTTGAACGTGTGAGTGAGAATGTAGCGTAAAATAAAGTGCGATAAGGGAGGGAGTCAATTTCTGGGAGTCTGAGTCAGTAGCCACAGAAGTATTGCTGCCGCTTTGATATGACTCCCAATTACATGATTGGTCTTTTAATAAAGTATTGAAACAATCACTAACATTAAGACTCGTGGGAATATAATCTTTAAGGATAGAGAGAAGAAGCACATGTTAAATATGCCTCCATTTCAGTTTAGTCCAACATATGCATTCTTTGCTAATGGATGATAATGACACAAATTTTTAATCGGATTCATCTCGAAATAATTTCATTTGTGATGAATTTTTGAAATTTTAAATAAATTTGATCATAATTTTAGTTTTTTTTTTATTTTCAAACTCTTTTCATTCTATTTAAAAAAATAAAACATACTTTTTAGTAAATTTTAGTGGTATTAATATAAAAAAATAAGTTCTTTTAATATTTTGAAAATTATAAAGTGCATCTAAAGAATCTTGTAGGTTTAATCCAAATTTAAGGGGTTTGGGTCCGAGCCGTTAACAATTTTGACGAACGAATTTCAAATTTTGATAATTATACTCGGTTATCATCGCTATTCTTGATATTGGAAATGCTACACCAAATGGTGTACATCGATTATTTAACTCACCACACATTTACACATAAATACACACTCATATATATATATATATATATAATATATATATATATATAAATATATAATAAAATATATATTTAATATATACAATTGAATGTAATATTTATTAGAATTGAAAGTTATATTTTAAACATGGTATTCAAAACCAACCTGAAATGTCAACATCTTTCAGGTGATATATCGATATAAGAAGGATCCCAATTGCCGCGTATTTCCCTGCATTCATTTACAATTTACCTGTAATTTACTGGCAACATTTTGTATAACTGTAAGTTTGTAACTTCTTTTGGTACATTTTCTGTCAACAAAAGGAAAAAAAAAAAAAAATTACTGTGACTAACTAAAAATAGAGCAGTTGCCCAAATTTGAACTATTTTTTTTTTCTTTTTTTTCCCCTAAGAGCAGGCCCTGTAAAAGCCACATTTGCACTATTATTACATTATATGAACATTCCCGCCATTAGCAGAATCCGATGAATCCCCATTGGAATCCATCATCGCCATCCACTCTTTAACTTCATCTTCTCCGATCATCAGTTCCCAGAAATCCTTGTCATTATCACTGTTTCTCGTCGACCCAATTTCCAGTATTCGTTCGTTTTCTTGCTTTTTCTTCTTCTGCAGTTGGTCAGTTAAGTGAGCGTTCACATTTTCTTGATGCTGAGAAGATGAACACGCCGCCGGCGCCACGGATGCGGAGGCGGAGGTGTAGTCCGCGGAAGGAAAATTGAGCTTGGCTCTGGAGCCACGAAACTTGATCGCCGCCCTATCGTAAGCACGCGCCGCATCCTCCCCTGTCTCGAAGGTACCCAGCCACACCCGCACCGCCCTGCGGGGGTCCCTTATCTCCGCCGCCCATTTTCCCCACGGCCGCTGCCTGACACCTCTGTAATTCTTCTTTTCCCTTTTCTTGATCATCACCGGCGCCGCACTGCTATTACTAATCTTCTTCTCCTCCTCAAAGAAATTACACCCCAAACACCCCTTTATCCTGCAAAACCGGCAAGTTTCCATATCATCGAAAACAGATAAAAACCCGTCAGAAGCGGCAGAGGCGCGTTCGAAATGTGAGAAAATATTGAAGTGGTGGGCTGCGTCCACGGCTATGACATTTTCCGAGGCTGCCACCATGACAGAAACTTCATCTTCACCGGTCATCCGCGGCGGAGGACGGTGGTCCATTGAGCTGATATTGTTGTTCCTTTCCTCCTGCTTGATTCTCTTAGTTGACCTCTGCATGTGTCTGGATTAGATAGCTGACTTTGTTATGAAATTGTTTTGCCGAATTTCTTTCAAATCTTGATGAGGAAAAGGGTCAAAGGGGAGGTATTTAAATTGGCAGTTCAAAGTCTGGAACACTGGTTGTACTCGGGATACAAACTGGTCTCATTAGCTAGTTTTGTTGGCACGTGGGGGAATATCCAAAAAAGATGATGAGGTGGCAGGGTGATGCCAGCAAGATGGAGGGTTCACACGGGAATGTTGATGACGTAAGAAATTGGGGAAATTAAAAAGTGAGCCCATGGGCCATGGGTCTATGATATGACATTTAGAATTGGGCCCAAAAGCATAATGTGGGCCACATGTTTTCTTATTTTTATTTACCTTTTCCACCAAAACTTAGATTTTATATATTGAAATTTATCATTCATTGGGTTATGGATGTTAGAGTCGATTATAAACACACAAAATAATTTTAGTTAGATTATGAGTGTGAAGTAGGAATGGCAACCAGATGTGTTTAAATTTGGATCTGTCTTAAACTTATCCTGTTTGGAGTAAATTTTTAAAGTTATATACGAATTTGATGCGAGTCTTGATTTTTTATTTTCAAACTCACTCTGTCCCGAACTCTCCCTGTTTAGTTTTTTTTATTTTAATATTAATATATTAATATATATTCATGTAATATTATATTTTAAAATATATTTTTTAAAAAAATTAGTAGTGTCATTTAAAAAAAACTATATTTTTTAAATATTTTTAAAGTTATTAAACGGATCGGATCTAATGTGTCTAACTCGAATCTAATGGGTTGCTTTCAATTCTTAAAAATATTGATGGGATGGGCATTAGGTTTTGACAAATCTATATCGTTGTCATCCCTAATGTGAAGCTTGGAATGATTATGTATTTACTTTGAAGTTTTTTATTAAAAATTAGATCATATATTTAATCTTCTCATATTTAGCATATTAATCGCATTTATATAAAATATTGTCCATAAATGTGGCTAGATTAGTATATCATGAATAACAATTATTCATGATAGAGTGTGAACTCAATTTTAAATTCTTTCTTAAAATCATAATCTTAAAATCATAATCTTTCCAAGTTAAGCAACTTTTTCCACTTTGAACTCAACAATTTTATTGTCCTATAGAAGGCTGCGGCTCTGAGAAAATATTCCGTTTTCTCTCTTTTTCAAGTAGGATTTATCTATCCTTGGACTTCCTTGACTGGGACTCTGTTAAAAAAGTGTTTACACCTAGAAGAGAATCTTCTTGCAATCCCAATCATGGTGAAGACAAACATCATTTACAGGTAGGTATAAAATCGAGTTCCTACAGTAAAAACGCATGCCTATTGACTGGAATGCTATTATCCTCTACAGTTCGGTCAATGCTCTAAGATACGGGAAAAACACGTTCTACAAAGAGACGGTCCAATTATCAATTATAATATAAGTCACATTAAACATCAGTCATCAGTCATCAGTCATATTATAAAAATCACGACGTCGGTGACTCAGTATTTATCACAGTAGATATTATATTACAGAAACTTACTTAGACCAAAAACATAATAATTAAGAAAATTCCTCGTATGAATCGCATTATGTCTAAACCAAGAATAATTGATGATTGACCTGGCAAGGGAAGAAACCAAGAATAATTGATGATTGACCTGGCAAGGGAAGAAACCAAGATTCAAGAGGGTAAACACCTCAAATTATTCAGACAGGTGATTCCGTACATGAACTCCCACGGAATGTTTACATTCTCGTCTTTTAGAAAGAGTGGCTAAACTATTAGACCTTATTGTCTTACTGTCTTTCAACAGCCAGCATTAGACCTCAGTGATATGAATATCCTATAAGGTCACTGAAACAGTATATGGACAATCGGAACGAGGCAGGTGAGTTTAAATCTTCCAGTCATTCTAATAGCAAGAAAAACTATACAAGCACCTACAATTTGTACAAGGAACATTTTTTCCAGACATGAAATGCAGAAATTTTTATCTTTATGCTAGAAATTCCTATTTTGTCCTATTACAGCAGAGGAAAATGGAATTCAGAAAAATCTGCAGAATTTCAGCTATTTCTGCTGGAGTAAGCAGATCATTAGCAGAACCGAACCTACAAGGTATCAAAAGAAATTTTCCCGAGCTAACATACTTCTCAAAGAGCATGATTTCCAACTAGTCATCATCTTCGGAATCTGTTAAGAGATTGAGAAGTGTTAGTAACAGACATAGATGAAAGATCTTTTTGGAAGGCGAAAGTTTAGAACTTGACCTAATAATTAGCTACGAACATAGAAAGTTCAGAAAGGTTTCTTATTTAAGAAATATAATGGAATCATTTATGTTGTGACCACTATATTATTAAGACCATGGACTTGAACTTCACTGATTTTTTGACTGATGGTTCAAAATTTTTTAATCTGGTTATGATAATTCTTTGATCTGATTTTAATCTGATTTTTTGACTGATGGTTCGGAAACTGTTTTAATCTGGTATCTCCCTCATAACTTCCTAGAATATGAACAAGCAGGGTACATATAAGCACACCATAAGAGCAGTCCCTTTTCATCTTCAGCTTTTGGGTGCCAACTAACATGCCAATTTCGTCAGGTCTAAAATTTATTAAGAAGATGATATGAGAGGTCTAGCTGATGAAAAAGCAGCACCTATCAGGTAATCAATCCAGAATGGATGGCAAAATTTCTCTAGAAAGTGTCTTGGCAGAAGTTCCAATGCAGTTTTTGATAGCATTGATTATTTATACAATATAAGTATACTGTAAATGCCTAGGAAGACATTTTTTAGGAACTTAAAGCATTCAAAGAAGGGTTTGGAATGCAAAAAATTGTCTTTTTTATGGGCAGAGCTCGAAAATTTGGTAGCAGTAAAGAATTATCCAAAATAAAAAATTTTCGCAATCAAATGGAAGGAGCAAGCTTCCCCAACAACTCCAGGGGTAAGGACAAAAGAAAACTTGCTCACAAATGCATCTTATTTAAGACCACCATTACCAAGCAAGTAAATAATTACACATATCTTCAAAACAACAAGACGCAAACCTGATCGTATATCTTCCCCAACTTGTCCTCTATTTTTCAGCTGTCTTGTGATCATTGAGCATATGAGAATCCACCAGTAAATGTGAAAAACAAGCAGGGTCAATAACATTGTATTGAAGAGATAGTATAATGTCGCAGAGTATGGCTGTGACAGGACCAAGACTTCGCATAAATAGTAGCTGAGGAACAGCAACCAGAAAAGTGATTAGACAGAAGAGACCAAAGTAAAATCTGAAAACAATGAAGTGAGAATCATTTGTAAACCAACCTTGACGACCTTATGACCCAAAATGGAAAAAATATAAGCCTTAGTACAAGCCATGATAAGGCAAACAAACCAAAGCATACGCTAGCTCCAAGCTCTTTCCCAGAGTATTTGAAAACTTTAGCAGCTTCAAGGAATACATCACTGGCATCATGCAGTGCAAGAATAACTGCTCCTATCCGAAAGAACCTATGCAAAGTACATCCAAATAGTCCATCAATAGCTATATACATACATATATATATAATTCATCAGTTGGGTGGTTAGCTTTTTGAACTTGTGGGTTGAGTTCCATCTTTCAATTTTAACTAGGGAATCCACAACTCTTAACTGATTCTGAGTTCATTCTAGATATCTTCAAATCAATCTTAGACATTCCAAAATTGGATAATGATCCAGACACTTCAGTGATCACCTACTAGGGAAACAAATACTCTAGAATCTCTAAGAAGAAAGGAAAAATAGCTTCTCTCTCCTCATATATCAGGTTCTTATAAGACAATAGAACAAATCAGCAAAATATTTTACCAAAAGGGCCAAGCACTATCAAGTCCACTTCTTCGTTAACATTGTGACAACTAATGTAATTAGAGAATATTCAAAGAACAGTACTTCCATAATAGATACTTTCATGGACTTCCTCTATGTGCGGCATAATTAATTGCTCCCTGTGAAAAGTGATACCAATCTCCTCAAAGGTTTCTTATTTATGAAGCACAGAGAAACACGAGTTCTACTTCATGGCCTGACAGCTTGGTGCCTAAGTTCAAGGTGACTTGCATGTTATCAGGCCTTAACTGAAACAACCACTAGTCTTGTGCACTTTCTTCACTAATATACCCAAAATCTTGTAACAATCATCTCAATATTTTAGTAACCATAAGCAGTAGATGAAGCAAAGGATACCTCGTGATGTATGAATAAGCAATTAGGATCACAGTGATAACATGATGAGACATCATGACAGAGAAATCCTTCCGTCGAGTTTCCCAGGTAAGGAGGGCAGCAATGCTATAGATGTAAAAGCCACATTCGCACATGTAGATAAGTTTTACGGGAAGCCTGAAATAATCAATCCAGTGCTAATTTAGGTACAACACAACCAATAAACAGTGTATGCATTTGCAAAATGGTGAAGTTCATGCAGCCCTATGGGCACATAGAGAGAATATATATAGAAGAATTCCCAACAAACTACATAAGCAAGGATTAGAAGAGCTCTTGAACATAGTTAGTGTAGCATCAATCAGAAGAGGTCAGCGTGCTGCATCAGAAACCTCTCCAAATAATTTAAGTGATTCGAGCCATCAGAAGAGATTGGAATGCTCCATCAGCAACCTCTCTAAAATAATTTTTAAGTAATTCTAGATTGACTGTCATAGGGGAAGAAATGTTTAATCACATACGTGGGCAAGAACTGTCTTAAATATAAAATGATAAAACCTAATTGAAGTATTGCAAACTGTTGCATGAGCAATACGATGTTCAGTGCCCAAAAGTCTTCATGTGAGAGGCTGCAGTAAGAAATGCAACATATTACGCCGTATCAGGAGGTTTAAAACATTTCGGGGACCCCCGAACCCATATCTTTTTTGGCCCACTTAGAATCAAGATCAATTATCAAGACACTCAGCGACTACACCCAATGCCATTTTTTGACTTTATCTTAAAAAGGTTAGGAAAAAATTAAAGCACTGAGAGTAACAACATATAATGACACCAATAAAAGCATTTAAGCAGCATATGCACCAATTATCCTCACCATTTTGGTGAATTATTTCAAGTACCATCTGCTTTCAGACCCAAAAATGAGTAAATGATTTCCAAGTTGAAGTATTTTATCTGCATAAAGGACATATTTTGTAATATCCATCTTAACCCAATGCTTAAGCAAACCAAATCTGCCAAATATCCATCTTGATCCAATGCTTAAGCCAACCAAATCTGCCGATGCAGCCAACATGGTCATACAATACCATGGACCACACCTGCACATATGCATGACTTTGCAATCACATCATTATAACAAGCACAATCAAAAAAACATTTTATTATTTTGGAGCACATACCCAAACATATTAAAAGATTACATGAAAAAAGAGCATAAAATTTTAATGACATAGTAAAATGTATGCTGTTTTACCATATACTAAAATAATACTGTCATCCAACAAGCAGAAAAGAGAAGAGCCTATTGCACTGTCTGAAAACAACTTAAAAAAAGGGAATTGCATTGGCATCATTTATTAAAGATCAAAATGCAAATAATAACAGGCAAAGGTTCAAGTTGGCCACTAGATAATCTGTCCTTCTCACTCAAGAAAATCATAAATAAGATCCATGCGCTTATTGCTAGGAGAACCGTAGTGAGATATAAAACTTACTTCAGTTCTTGATCCGGCCAGCCTGTAAAGTAAGCCTTTACATCTTTAAACCATGGTTCCTGGTAGATAGCAGCCAAAGTGAAAAACTCAATAGTAGCATAGTATGTAAACTTCCACATGGACTCTGAACATTTTGCTATTTTTGCCCTTGTCTCCTCATTAAGCTTAAGCTGAGTAGTACCTCTGCTCAACAACCAGATTGCCAGCCTCTGGAATAGATGGAATCAATAATGAGAAAGGAAGATCTTTCCAAAGAGCGATGACATTAGCAGGATAATTTTGTATCATGCTCCTTACTATCTTTCACTTTTTTTTAATGGATTCTTCTATAAAATAAACCAGAACATTTATCTCTTAGTAGAGCGTATCCAACACAGCTGCAACACTGGATACTTTATCAGTGAAGAAAGAATCAATATAGACCCAATCATACCATATTCGCATACAAAAAGTACTAAACAATTCCGTGTATTTAAAAAATTTCACAAGCTCTCTATTATTGCTCCATTTAGATTGAAAAACACTCAATTAAATAACAGTCCATTATTGCTCAACACAGATGCAAAAACATTCAATTAAACAAAGGACTATGCTGCTCAACCACCATAGTTTTCTGGCTCTTTTCGCATTATCATGTAAAATGACTTCATCGATAGATTTATCAATATCCAGGTGTGTTCGAAAAAAAGGAAAACTCACGAATTATAGCTCAAAAATGAACCAGAAAACCTTCAATTAAACAACAGCCAACGTACACCACCAAAATGCATTTCACACGTCACCACACATCCAAATTCAGGTAAAAATTATCAAAAATAGACAAATAAAAGAAAAATGTGCCTGTACGCAGAAAAAAGCTTACACGAAAGATGAATCTGTCGAGGATGAACCTTGCAGCAACGAACGCAAAAGCAAAATAGAAAGCGACAATGAAATGCGAGACGCTGGGGACGCCATTGTGCGTCCAGATCGATTCCATCAGAAAATTCGGAAACGACAGCGCATCAACCAACCAACCAACCAACTGATTGAAATATTTAGCGTTGACGATCAATCGCCAACTCAAGCAAAATCCACAGGCACTTGGTGCGTAGAAATGGAAGCAATTCGCACCAGTTCCAAAGAAAAAAGAAGATCTCCCAAAGTTGAAGCGCGAAAGAGCGGAGAAGAAAAGAGAGAGAAGGAAAGAGAATTTAGGTAGGGAGAAGAGTAGATTGAATTGAGGGGAGTAAAAGGGGAAGGGCGGAGGAGATGTTGTGAACGTCATTAGACATGTGGAATAGACCCTTGCCGGTCAATTCACTCTCGCTGGCTCCCACATTACTATTCTCATGCACCCAACGCCTTTACCCTACTTGCGTTTCGGGCCGAAAAATAAATTATATTACTTAATATAAGATTGGATATTAATTACTAAAAGAATATTTGAATTGTTAAATATAATAAATTAAGTTAAGATTTAAGGTTAACTTCAAACTCGATTTAATTATTAAAAAAATAAAAAAATTATATATAATTAATCAAATTATTCGAATTTAATTTGTGTACGATTTTCGATTTAGGGATTAAACCATAAAATGAATATATCTATCCAAAAAATGGATACTAGAGTAATGAGATTTATTTTTTTTCTTAAAAATATTGAATAAAAAGATTTTTTAAAAATTTTTAGGGCAGCAAGTGTCTAAAATTTAATAAATTTTTAAATAAATTTTATATTAATTTAGAAATTTTATGAAATGGAGGGGCTATAATTATGTTTGTAGCTGGATAAAAAAATTTAAACAAACATTAATTTATTTGATTCAACTCAATTAATTTACACTTAATTTATGGGATGATTTCATTTGTATTTGCCAGTTGCCTTGCCAACTTGCTATCCATTATATATTAAATATATTCATATTTATATTTATGAAACAGTTAAAGTAAATTTTTGTGTTATATAATCCATGAATCAGGTATTGTTAATAATCTTTAATTACAGCAAAGATTAAAGTACAAATAGATTAATACCAAATTAGATTAATATTCCTGTTTGTTAAGGAACTTGAGCTCAACTTGAATTTGCTTGAGATTGATCTTGTTCGTCTCAGCTTTTCATAAATAAAATTTGAGCTAAAAATTATTAAAATAGAGAACAACAATTAAGCTATTTTACTAGAGTAGAACTCATTTAAGATTGACTAGATAAAGTGAATTTAATAAAAAAAATTAAACCAAATATGAAAATAAGAAAATGTGTTGCTTGGGGGTACTCGATTCATTTATACTATTTCCCAAAACAAAGACATATAAATACTTCTTTTGTGATTTATTGAAATATATTTGTTAATCAAATTTTTAGCTTTAGACTATAAAATAAGGAACTATATCTTCTTTAGAAATCTAATTCAATTGTTTTTCTAATATTATATTTGTGATTTGTTGATTGTTAATCGAAACGAATTTGAACAAACTTTAATTAAATCGAATATAAATCAAATTCAAATAACTAGATATTTTCACACATATTTAATTATTTTTTACTAACCGAATAGTTCAAACTTATCTAACAAAAACATATATTCAAACTTGATTATTATATTTAATATATTAAACTCAAACGAACTTTGCCAACTGAAAAGATGCATTTACAGGTTAGAGGCCAGCAATTTTTGGGCCTTAAGCACAACTAATAATTCAAGAAAAGAAACAAGGTTTGCATTCTTACAAGTTCCTGCCAAGTTGCAAACTAAACTGATAAAGAAAACGACTAGCAAGAAATGCCATTGAGAATTTGAAATGATTCGAATTCCAAACCATAATAATACCCTTTTTGTTTTACATTCTTACTGGAGTCTGCATGCAAGAAAAAGAAGAGATGCTTGAAAATCTCAAGCACGACAGATGTATACTTCACAAACTTATCAGAACAGGATGTATCAGATTAATCCAAGTGAGAGAGCTAAAGTAAACAGGGAAAGTTCACCTTCGATCTCCAACTTTGACGACATTTGGGTTTTGCATGTATAGCACCATGAATAACCCAATTGTATAAATACCATGTCTGATGCGAGAAGATGATCTACATAAGGATTAGGCTAAGATAATGTATAATACATTCTTAGTCACCAGAAGTGGATTTGTATAAACTAAGGGTTACGATGTGAGTGATTGGGAGATAGAAAAGATGAGCAACTCATCCAAGAGTTAAACCCTTCTACGAAAATGACGGTGAGAAGAGTGTTGAGCAGTGCACCCAGCTGAGAGATCATTTCAGCAATTACCCATGTCGAGAGCCTGAAGAATTTTGAACTCGACCTATACAAATACAACTTCAAACTTGGCACATGGGTGGCTCTCAATGTGATACCTGAAATCAGAATCTCCTTTGAATCTGAAGGTATACAATGCTTGCCTCTGTGTCATCCCAACGGGATATATTTTGTGAACTTTTAGCTCATCCCCTCCCCTTAAGCTTTCAGGCCTCTCGGGTTTCCAGATGGGTACATGTTTCAGAGACTTGAACTTCAACAGAATGGCAGACGACAAGGCCTCCAAAGTCAAGTTGTCGGACCTGCATGAATATGTCTGATGTGAGCGAGCGCCAAGGAATGAAGAGAAACAGTTAGGGCATATATGAATCCATATCAAAGTACACAGTATTTCATTTTCCCAAACCACTGTAATAAATTATAACCTTACAAGCAACAAGTAAAAACGCAGTACAGATCGAAGAAGACTAAGATTATTAGGGAGGGAGAGTAGCTCCTTTTTCTCTCTTTTTATTTTGCTGGGTCAATCCACCCCAAGAAGGCTTAGTAAAATGAAGATTAGCAAGATGATATGATACATTCCACCATAAGCTCCAAAAATGGAGTAATTCTACCGACCAACTCAAGAGAAATGAGAATATCATCACTTATCAATCTGATTAGCAGTGTTGAAATCAAACAACTTCAAATGATAAGGCACGCACAAAACACTGTATAGTTCAGGTGATAGCATTGATTGGCAAAGCAAAATGTTATTAGAAAGAATATATGAGTTAATGGAAATAAACCGTATAATAATCACATATGTCAAATTCAATCTCTCTTTGGTAGTTGCATCCAGTGCTTAGAAACATATTTCATATGTACTAGGATTTCACGAATCTCATTCTTAGAATTAGGTTCTAGTATTAAAATGTGAAATAGATATGCAAATCAACACAACCACGGTGAAACACACAAAAAGTACCTTAAGAAAATGGACTCCATCTCAAACCTCCCTCTTTCTCTTACATATATGTGATACATGGTTTTTAAGCCACGGGTACACTTGCAGGGACGTTTTTTAAATTCCGGAGTCTTTTCATCATTATCTTGGATCTTGGTTGCCAAGTAAATACATAAACGACATGATGAATGAACTGTAGCCGTATCAACAAGGGCCTTGAAAGAATCTGATGGTCCCTCAAACTTCCACCTAGACAAAAAGAACCAAAACAAGGACAGACACTCAATATGTTAAATATCATCCATATCTTCTGCTCATATACTGATAAAAACTAATACGCAAATAAGTGTATCAAAGTTGAGGCATGAATACATGAAGAAAAGAATAACTGAATAACAATAACTCAATGTTATATACTGAAGTTTTAACAAGAAATTTGGTATGTCATTATTCTAAAGCAGACCTTAATGACTCATTGTACGCACTGGGATTTTCAGCAAGATATTTCATCCTCTTGGAAACAGAATCAACATCTTCCACCTCCCTGATATGCAAAAGTGAACCAGGAGAAGGGGCAAAATCTTGGATATTAGGAGCGCCAATGACCACAGGTACAGAACCTAAAATATATGATCAAGGCCTTCATCAGTGCCATAAAGTACCAAATCTATTTGACTACTCCCAAACTTCAGCATTCTTCCAGCAATAATGTTCAGAAAGTTATCGAACAATCCTTCCATACATTTGAAAATTTTCAAAAACTGGAAGTACTAACTGAAAAGTAAAGTAAGATATTCCTCAGAAATTACTTGACCAAAACTCCACCTTGTTCAATTTCTACAACTCAAGATTTGAAATTCTACAAATTACTGGGGCATCTACTTCAGATCTTTCAGGTCATGTCCAACTGCCTCAACTCTAATCAAACTATAAATTAAAACTAAACACGAAACCAGTTTCTAAGCCAGAAAAAATTGAAAAAAAATCACTCACAACTTGATTAGTTCATCAACAAAGCAAGGAGCAAGCAGAAATTAATATGTTACCAGCGACAAGAGACTGGAAAAATTTCTCAGTAACGTAATCCTCCTCATTGGAGTTCTCAAAAGCCAAGCTAAATTTGTACCGCTTCAATGTTTCCACTTTGTCCACTGCCAATACAGAAAAAGAAAGGATCTTCATATAAGTTAAAATTAGCCATGTTTGATAAAAAGGATGCAGAAAACTAAAAACTTCAATGCTACATTAATTGATCTATAGAGCTACTAGCCTACATTTAGATTATAAATAAACTATTTGACGTTTAATTTTGCATCGTAACTTTAAGTTCTAAGCAATTAAATTTTACACCTTCTTAAAGGTGGGTCCTTATGCTACTTTCTCAACAATGTAAACAATAATCACAGTACAAAATTTCTCAGAAGTCCAACTTTCCACTTGATACAAGCAAATGCTAAGTAGTCTACAAGAAAAACTGTCCATTAAATATTTGAGATGCACTTTCTAGAGCGACAAAGCTATAACTAAAACAAGTCATGCATATGCGATGTATCTACTCAAAAAATGATGATGACCAATCATCTTGTTGGATGTTTCTATGCCGATGCAAGTAGAAGCCAGTGGAGAAAATAGACCATCCAGGCCAGCATGAATTATTTTGCAAAAGGAAGATTCTATAAAGTAAAAACAATTGTCATCTTTAAACACATAAAAATTTACATGCCTTGAACAAATAAAAATATTTAAATTGATATAAAAAGTTAAACTTAAGTTATCCAAGCTCAAACAAAAGATTCAATATATTCACCTCTTCCATCACGGTTTCGATGGCATCCACCGTAGGAATCAATTTTGATGTTTGCATTCTCAAGTGCAACCAAAGCTTGCAAGCGTAAGTTCCGAGCACCACAATTGGATATGAAAGCAGCAGCCAGAGCACTTTCAGTTTTTGGTTGAACTGGAGCCATTATGTCATATTCAGCCCACGAGAAATATCCCACAGGCACATCAGATGAAAGGCTGGTTGTCATTACAACATCATATCCTCTCCTATGACATAAGAAAACATATTGTAATTAGTAATTATATCAATACAATGATGAAAGAGAGAAGGAAAGATAGACCAACCAATTGAAGCTAGCTAGAAACCATAAAAGGATGACAAACAGAATCAAATGAGCTTTCAAATTTGAGGAATACATAAAATACAAGTTTATATCAAACTGGCCTCAAGGAGATAATGACATGCTCACCATAGTTACTAAAAGCCCAATTCTCTATAATTTCAAAGCAACTAAGACATTCTGATTCAGAGTACAAACCCAACTCCAATAATATCCTAGCTTTACATGAAGAGTGAGCATCTAAAAGTTGCTAAACATTGAGCCAATGATATTTCTCCAGCCTTACAACAGTATTTTCTCTAAGATCAACAACATAACAACATGGCAAAAGACCTTAATCTTCAAGATACCCACCGCATCTGGAATACGAAGGCTGCAATTGGATGGCCTACTCATCTCACAAAAATGTATCTCACGACAAGTTTTCCTAAAAATGCATCTGTTTGGTATTTTTTGTGAATATTATTCCACAACTCTCCATCTCACCTTTTTCTACAAGTATTGGAAAAGAAACCATTTTCAAAAAAATATCTTCTGAAAATGGGTAGAATTCCATAATGACAGTGGAAATCACTATTCATGATTAGACTGGAGTTAATGCCCCAACAACCCTTCTCCTTCACAAGCACCTACTTTCCAGATGCATCTTCTCCCTCCAATCCAACCCCATCGGCTACAAAGGCTTCCTCCGGCGAATACTCTACTTCCAGTGGCGAATCAGTAACACACCCTCATCTGAAATGAAACAAGATATGATATGACACCCATTTTGCCCTTATTTTGAGGTGGAATATTTGAGGATTCTGATGATTTGGGATGGGAGAGTCAGGTTTGAGTTTGGATATATTCATAAATGTTGTTTTGTGCATATATAGAACAATCTCAAAATTGTAAAATACAAATTATTAACCAAGGTCAACAATAAATATAAAGAAGAAATAAACACAATAACTTATAAAAAATGTAAATTTATTAAAAGATACAAATACATGTATAAGGATATATACATATATATTATAGGACAAAATATAAACAATTTTGTCTTCAAGAAACAATTTAATAACCAAATGACAAAAATAGATAATTATTAAATATATATCATGCTATGTATATATATACATGTATACATATACACACACATGCGCATACATATGGGGAGCAATGACATAATGACAATTGTCAAGAAAATTTCTCTAAGAATTAATAACCAAACAAATTTTTGAGATTTTTTTATGAAATCACTACCCTTGCATTTATTTATAAAATAACTAGCCCCAAACGCAATCCAACCAAAAAGACACATCACATCAATAGTCATATTAAACTAACGCTCCTACAAAACAACCCATCCAAACTCATACTCAAAAGCATTTCTCATTTCTATAAACTTACTTTTTCTCTAATTTTCTCACATAATTATTTTTTCGGAAATAACATTCCATCCAATCCCAACCTAAGATTTGTTAGATGGCATGATCCTCTAATCATCCAAAACAATCAAAAGTACTGGATCCAAAGATCATGTTCTACAATATCATCCTCAACTCCACCAAAATGATCTAAAGTATGGGACCTAAGAATAGATTCTACAGTATCATCTTTAAATCATCCAAAACAAATTAAAATAGGATCCACCAATTTTCAAAAGTTTGAAATGACAATTTTGGGTTGAAAGAAAGATTTAAAAAGTGGATTGGTGTAGGACATAACTGCATTTTGTCTGGCCAGGTGCCTAAAGAGGATTCCAGCTGATACTCAAAACAGGATTCAGAATATAAGGACATGGGAGAAACACTAATAACTACTCTCTTGTTCTTACTCTTATTCTTTTGTCAATATACAAAGCACAAATTCCAAGGAAACAACATGAAACCCAAATTGTCCAAGTTCTGTTCACAAGCACACAGCTCAGTTAACTAAAGCATAACCAATAATGATTTTAGTGAGAAAATATCCAGAATGTGGATCTCAAATTATTGCTCACAAGAGAAGGAACACGTTGTATGAAAGAAATGAATATAGATAGGCATAGACTGGAAGAAGACGCAAAAGTCCACTGCAATGAGTGCTTACCCACCGTCGTGCCACAGCAATATTATTCTCAGCATAATATTTAGCTGACTCCATCGACCGAAGCACACTAGCAGTGCCAGCTTGCTGAGGGATCCCAAATGCAGCATCAGGCTTCTTACCAGAATCAAACCCAAACTTACATCCAACAGCACAGGTCTTCCACTCCTACATATTGTACCATAGAAGTCATAAACATGAACGTGTTGGACAAGAAAGCCGCCAAAGGGATTAACATCTAGGGATGCAAAGATAAATTGGCAGAAAAAAACGACCACCCCAATGATCATACATTCAAAAAGCCCTTGACAATTTCCTTTTTAAATGCTTTATGGCCATTTGCATTATTTTCACATTTCAATCATCCCTCCACAGATTTTGGTTACTCAAAATAATTCAGAAACATCCATATTGTCAAAATTAATGAGCCTTATCTCCTTTCCCCTTTTCAAGAAAATGTAATTAATAATGTCAACAGATAGCTGCAATCCAATTTGGCTTGTAATAATAAATGATCAGTTAGAATTTCTCCTGTAGCACAAATGTCACAGAAGCTCAATAACATGATACCAAATACAGAACATTCTCCAGCACATATCCACATGCTAAGAAACGACCTTCCAAATTTTCAAACAACATTTCAAAGGGAATCTTACAATTTCCATCAAAGGAACAACACATAATACTCAAAATTAACACTTCAAGAAATAAAAACCTCATCAGCTCCGTGTACAAAAATGGGGTCTTTCTTGAAATCCCTAGAATAAGCCACAGAGTCTTCCTTCTCCAACCATGACTGACAGTTATCCTCAGCTTCGGAGCCCTGGCCGTGTCCCGACTCGGCATATTCCGTTGACCAAGAACGCGGCGTCGTTTGAGTGAAGTAGTAGAAGGAGTCAGCCCACGAGTTGACTAGGTCAGCGTTCTTGGCCATGTCGAGGCGGCCCAAAAACACGATCTCACCTATCACTACCAAGCCCACCAAAATTGGCAGAAAATTGGACCATTTTTTGTTTGAATTTGAAGAAGAAGAAGAAGATGAATAAGACGTTGATGGGAAATTTCCACCGAGTAAATCTCCAGGTTTCCGATACTGTCTGTGGTTAGCAGAAGTACCCATGAATTTGGATCCTAAAAATTCTTCCAGAGCCAAAAAAGAAGCGTTCTGATCTTTATGACAAATTGGTCTGCAATAAGTTATGGAAGGCTGACCAGAAAAATGGGAATCATTTCATTTGGTGCAACTAAAATGGGACTCTGCGTGTGTGAGAGAGGGTTTTAGGAGTGCATTACAAAGTGAAGGAGGGAAAGAGGAGGTTCTGTACTCTGCGTGTGTGTGTGTGTTTTAGGGCAATAGTAGTGGGATACAATCAGACAGGGAGGAGCAAAAGGGGCTTGGATTTCTGTTGTCGTAATGATTCAATATGTGGAAGTTCGCGCCTCCATGGGAGGAAGGAGGGTTCTGTTTTCCCACCCCGGACGAAGACTCAGTTTTACGTATTTGGGCGAAGATAGATATTTAAGTTTATGCGATAAAAAAATTAAATTTTAAAAAAGTATTATTTTAAATTATTTTAATTTTTATATAAAATTTTAAAATTAGAAACTATTAGAAACATAAAATCGAACCCACCACTCGTCTCCTTTTGAACTTAACTTTGCACGTATTACTTTAAAAATATATTTGAATATTGATGAGTTGCAATATATAGAACACTTTGTTATATATTTTAATTCGAACCTTCAATTTATTTGTTAAAAAAATCATAAGGTCAGTTGTGGCATAACTTGTATAAATTAGTTTTGCTATAATGGATTCTTGACAAAATTGTTTTGAGAATAACTGGTTTGTAAAAATACTACCTATCAAAAGTGATTTCAATAATTAATTTCATTTTTTAGTTTTTTTTTTAACATATTGATTATTGTGTTCGAATAATTACAAAAAATAATTTTATTCTAAAATATGAAATATTATTCTAATGATGGGTAATATCCATGCTCACATCCTGCAGTGTACCAATTGAATGGATGTGTGTTAGTATGTATTTATGTATAATAGATAACATATTTAAAAGTAAATGTTATACATGTTCATAACAACAAATTTTTAACAATTCACAATATTATTGTCTTTATTTAAAAGTTTAATATTAATATGAAAAAATAAATTTTGACATTATCGTGTCAATTTAAACGTAAGTTAGCATCATGTCGATATTTAATATTTTCACATTTTTGTTTCACTATTAATGAATAAATATACGATAATTTGTGTATTATGAAAAGACACTCGTACAAAATAAAATTTGTGTGTTCAATAATTTAAAGTCGTAACACGCAAAACAAAATAATTGAAATTTGAAGTTCGCATTGAACTTTTATGAAAAAATAAAAAAAAAATCCCTCCCTAGTTTTGCATTACTGAGGTGATTCTTTAACTAGCTCATTACGAAAATTTGCTTCTTTTTCTCCCTCAACAATTGATCAATATGAATATCAAATTTACAACTGATCCATAAAATAAATAAAAAAAAAAAAGATAATTTGGACAGGGCAGATCATCCACTTCCAAACCTGGACTAGATTAAGAAACCAAAAAACGAGGATTGAACAGCAAATCCAACGTTAGAAGATGCCCAACATTGTTTTTCCCATTGATGTAACCATATTTGCACTGGGAATTTGGGCTACATTGCAGATGCCCTGTTTCACCTGTGTAATACATAATATTACAAAACGTTTAGGTTGAGAGATTTCCCTAGCAAGAATAAGGCAACATGAAATTATGGCTGCTCAAGCTTTTAAGACCAGAATTGGAAACTAGATCTAATGCAGTAAACATATGGAATGCATTAATCATTTCACAACAAATATTAATAGATAAACATATATACATATGGCAAAGTAAACATTTATGTATGTATATATATAAGTACATATTTCTTTTACATCTATATCTACATTTCATCAAAAAAATCAAACAAATGAATTCCTGAAAGTGTGAAAATTTTCCTACTACTATGACTGAAAACTAAACAGTCCATGATTTCATACTATGCAAAACATTGTTGGATAACATCCATTCAGATCACCTGGATCTGGCTTGCAATTCTTCCTTCAATTAGACACCGTTAGAAGAAAGCAAAAGCTGGCAATCATTCTTGTCATTGTAGTCATATTTCGAAGGCAAAGTGTCACAGCAGCTTCCCTGTCTAAAAGAATTTAGAGCTATCAATTGCTCCATAATCTGTTGTAGGACAGTTCTTGGAAGGCACAATCTGAAAGGACAGATGCCTGGATCAAAAAGAGATCTAATAATAGCTTTTTATACAAAAAAAGGAATTGCTAAGAGAAAATAAACTTAAGACATTACTTGATTTTGACTAATCTGCTAAAGCTGTCTTCAACCTTTTCACTCGAGACTTGGTATTTGATTTATTTTGGTTGTCTTCATCCACAAAATTCTGACCTGTACCCTCTGCAGGAAAACCGATAATATCAAAGTAATTAGAAATAATACTTGAGAAACGCAGCAGACTTTCTGAAACACATATTGCCCAGGAAACACATTTGTACCAGTAGAACAGTTACGCATGAAAGTCAAAAATGAAACAGACCAAAGCAAGAAGCTGGATGAATGGACATTTCGACTGCTTGTACATACAAAGTGATGCATGAGATGTAAGGAATTTAACTTTCAAATCTTGCAGTGGACTCACAAGCAGATAAAATAGGAAGTCACTTGTTCTTATGCATGAGTACGTGCTGTTCTACCCTTGCATAAATTTTTCTAAAGGAAATGAGAATATATCATCATGTATTCAATATAATCAAAACAAATGAATATCAGAGATCAGTAACACAGCAATCCCTTCAAGAATTTAAAACACCACCTCTTTCCTTAAAGGAGGAATAACAAATAAAAAGACCTAGTCATCCACAAGGATGAGTTCAAATCACCTCTCATTAAGTCGTTGAAATCACCATGGTATTGGCTACTGGCAGAAATTTGCTGTGGACAAGTTTCTAATCCATGAGATGTAATAACTTTCCTGGGATTCTGTGTACCACAAAGCGTCAAAAAATCTGGCATATCAGCTGATGGCGGAGGACAGTGCATCCCAGTGCGTTTGAGACGATATACCCATGGACTCTTAAGAGGATTATGGGAATCAGGTGAAACATGGGAAAGAGGATCACCCCTTTTGAAGTTAATCTTTTCCCAACATCCATACTGCACAAAAGATACAAATTGAGGCAATTTGTAGAATTGCATATGTAATCCAGAAAGAGAATTTAACAGAATAAAACATTAAATATGGGCTTCAAATGAGTTCCTCAACCTGCTCAGAAGCGATATGAACATTGATCGGTCGCAATTGAGATATATTTTTGTCTCTCTTGTTCTGCTCTGAGCATTGTGCAAGTAAACCCATTGACTGGTGCAGCTGTTTAACAAATGAAACTTCCAAATGTTCAAGATACAAGCCGTGCTTCTCATCTGTCCATGTTGTGCAGTCATCCTGCAGAAAGAAGGAATGTGAGGGTACTCTTAAAGGACATATAGATGGACTGAAAGTCAAATTAGATGTGACCATGATCATATACATTCTTTTGGGAAGCTTTCAGCCCTTTAGATTTTTTTGTCCGACAACCCACAGCAGAGGCTTGTCAACCTGAAGGGGAACAAGACGAGGGCCCCGTAGATCCGTAGGACAGAAGGGGGGAGAATGAAGTCCAAACTCCCCTTAAAGGGAGGAGATATCCCCACCCTCCGCTCCGGTTCAGAGGAGGGATATAGGAGAGAGCTTAGTGTCATGTAGTAAGCGACGCGACACAAGCACATATGCATATACGCATGTGAGAATAGAGCTAACCCCCTCACAGTAGCTACTAAGCTCCTGCAGCCTAGAAGCTGATGTGGTAATGCAACACCAACCTAACTATTCCTTTAGGGAATAGAGTAAGGGTCTACTGCTCTTACCGCACCTAATGAGCTACTGAGCCAGGTTGCTAAAGAGCTACCCAGCCTACATTATTCATGTATGTTTATATTCCTATGCCTCCATCCATCTTCTCCTCAATGTTGGAGAATCAGGTGTCCACTACCACTGGATGATTGACTTGAACCAAAAGGAAAATTGTGAATAAAATAAGCTAGTAAGTTTGACAAAACAACCAATAGAATTGGGTATCTTTTTGGAGCCCATTCCATATAGACTTTCAGACTTGAAAGTCCATTTGCACGTGTATTGAAAGTTTGATAGTAGATTTTGAATGAACTCCTAAAAAGAAGTCACGTTTTTAAGCCCATTCTGCAGATGTCAAAAATTTGGCTTTGAATAGTTTTCTCCTGCACATTCTACCGAATGGTTAGCATAATTGGTTTTCATCAAACAGTGATAAAACTTGGAAACGCTTATCAGAAAGCCCATACTGAAAAGTCCATATCGTAGATGGGATATTCATTCTAAAAGTTGCAGGAAACACTATCTCAGTATCTATCTTTTTCTTTTTCAGAGACATCAGCAGACTACAAGGCTCCTTGTGGTTGATGAAAAAATTACACTCCAATAAAAAGTTTTGACAAACATCCAGCCAAAATTTTGATGAAACCTATGTGTTCATCAACACAAAAGTAAAAACCGTCTATAGAAATAAGAACTAGATTATTTATGTACATATAATTGAGTCATAGTGTCATTCCTAACCATGACAAATTGAATTCATCCAAAAGTGTCAGTAGCAAAGTAATTTGCAAGGACAAGTTAAGCCCAGTTCAGACAGCTTGAAAAACCGTTTGAGGGTTGGACAACACTTCCATAAACATGTCAAGATTTGAATGCTATATATCCCTTAACAAATAGTAAAATACGAGGAAAAAAAAGTGCCTGTGCTTGCAGGTCATGAATGGAAACCTTAGGAGAATTCCAATGCGTAGAGAAGTTCAGTAGCAAGGAAGTAAAAACTAGCTGAATAGGTGTCAAAAGACCAAATGTAATGAGTCACGCTTTGACTTTTTATCATCATGATCACAATTTTGAAATTCACTTTGAGAAGAATAACTACAGTGCTATAAATGAAGGCAGAGATAATTTGAAAAGTCAATCTCAATTTACCAACTGTTTCTTTTTACAAGTAATGATCAAATGCTGTCATTTAGGAGCTTCTGCTTTATGTACAACTGGGCCACTTTTCCATAACTATATCATACGGTTTTTTTGAAGTTGTTTAACAATTCTTGATTCAATGAAGGAAGCAGAGTTAGCAAATTGCATGTCTCAAATAGAAGCTCTTGCCGATGCTTCCACTCTAACTAAATGCTGACATAGTTTCACAAAATACTCCATGTGTTGGCAGTGGATTTCAGTGCTTCCTTGTTTCTGTAATTAACTGCAATGCAGCAAGTGCATACACACAAAGATAGATAGAAGAAGATGTTAACCACTAATTCACTATATGCAATCAGATCAAAGGACACAGCTCAGCATACTTTAAATGCCTCAACAAATCACCAGATTCTGGGTCCTCCTTCCCAATAATAGACCTGTTTCTGCCAAATTTGCTATGGCAATTCTGAAGAAGAAAAATGAGCTAATCATCACTATGTATCATGTAGAAGCTTCCACCAATGATCATCTTCAGCTAATGACTGAAACTTTCAGAAAATATCTTTAGGACCCGACTCTAACCTTCCAACTCTTTCTAATCCCGTCACTCATTAGTCATTACTCTCAGTAATGCACACATACAAATGTAACAAATCCATACAAATCCTGCAAAAGGTAGATTTAATTCCAAATACGAAAGAAGTTGAAAAGCCACCACGTCACAAAGTTTGAATCCCTCAAACATATTTTACTGAAACTCATTTCATTTGGCGTGAATGATATACACTTGCCATGTATCTGCCAGGTAGAATACCTAATCAAACACCAAAATGGAACAGAGGATCTGAACCCATCACAACATATTTTAATTATAGAAAAGTAATCTTGCTCCACAAGTGACAATCAAACAAAAAAGGGAAAAAAAATATAACATGACTCCCTCAGAAATTACTCTTCAATGTGTTGATCAACTGTTAGAGAGTTGTTCTTCCCTTCAGTCTACAACAACCTCCCTTATCCTTCAATAACACAAAAGAAAGGCGGAGCGCAAACAAAAATCTCAACAAATCAAGGGAAATTCACAAGAAATCTACTCCCAAGTGAAATTAAAATTTACCTGTATAAACTTCACAATAAAATCACTGAACACAAGATCTCTTCATTTAAATTACTTACAACTACTGCATCAAGACTCAGAAAAAAAAGAAAGAAAGATAGGAAAATAAAAACCAGAACAGAAAAATGTATTCAATCGGAAAGTTACTAAAATCGTTAACGAATAAACAGAATTACCGGCTTTACATTCGCCGAGCGATGCAAAATATCTTCGCAATTCTCAGCAGTCAAAGTTGACGCGTCCGAATTCAACCGATTCAACTCATTGGCGCAGCCAATATCCGCCGGCGGCGGCGGCGGAGTCTCCGACCGGCAATCTCCTTCCATAAACCGTATATCAAAATGCTGATTGTATTTATCAAACCGAAAAAAAAAATAAAGAAGAAAAAAAGAAAAATAAAAACCCTCTGCCAGAAAATTTCTTGAGAGAGAGAGAGAAGCGTTGAGAGAGAAAGTGCAGTTGAGAAAGGCTCCACATGGAGGCGCTTTTACACGTGTCTGTAACATCGGTTTGGGTGCCACGTCAGACCGGGCTGATAATATCTTCGGCCAATGTCAGCCAGATATTTTCATTCACAGTACTTATCGGCGCTTTTTTCACGCGCCACGTTTCTGTTTTGTGGCGCGTGTCCTGCGGTGAAGGGAAAGACTTGTCAAGGTTGTGCCGCTGTGGGGCCTGTTTTGGTCCACCGTCGCACTTTTTTGCCCATTTTTTATTAGACAAATAATGAATTCTCGTACTACAACAAATCTTTTTTTTTTTTTTTCCTGCTTATTTCATTTTTTGATAAATGACGATTTTATTTGTGGAACAAGATAGTTTAAACTTGGATTGGAAGGGATTCAAGTGAAAAGTTTCTATTTTCTTTACGATATCTTGATTTTGGTGATCATATTCCACATTTTTGTGGATATGATATTATTTTATCTCCTTACTTAATCTTAGTATCCAAGACGTAAGTTATCTATATAAAGAAAGATTATTATACTGATTGGAACGATGTCTAACTACAAACTTTCAATGCAAAAATTAGATCTTAATAAGTAGAGTAAACGATGTCTAACTACGAACTTTCAATGCAAAAATTAGATCTTAATAAGTAGAGTAAATCGTACAATTCTAAAATATGAACTAATTAGAGTATTTAATACATACATAAAATAAAATAATTAAGTATTATTTATAATATTATATCTTTACACGTGGAAACACTATATTCAAACATAACGTATCCTTTATATGGATATAAAATCGAATCTTAGTTGATCGAATTTCGATCTAAGCCACCCCATGAATAATAACATAGATCTTCTTGCTTTCAAATTTTTCCTCATTCTTATGGGTAATTGAGTCTTTTCATCATGGATATTCATTACCCATATTAATATTGTTATCAATTTTTGTAGATATATATCTTAATAGAATATGCTTTTATACTAATAGAATATGCTTTTATGTTAACATCAAATAATTATTTCTTTTTACACATTGGATCCATATCTTTTACTCAAATTTATAATTTCTAATTTCCAGTCTATAAAACAACAACAAAATTAAGTGGACAGTTGCACACAAGATCCTTTCGATATTTAAGTAAAAAGTCGATCTTCCAAAAAATATTAAGATATTAAAAATATTAAAATAATTTTAAGTAATTTAGATAAAGAAATAGTCAGTTTGTACAACATATCTACCTTTTTTTCTTAACTAAATATCAAATCTCCTACTAAATTACATTTCCAACAATTATATATACTCTTCCAAATACCAACTGTTGTCGTAAAGCAGCCAATGGTCAAATTTGGGCTTAATGTGTCATAACTCATCCATGTCAAGATAATAATAAAATGGGTTTAAATTTGAATCTATAATAAATTTATTATTTAAATTAATCTAAAATCAATTAAATAGGTTTTGAGACGAGTATATATTTTAATTTTTTAAACCCGATAGAGTTTGAGACGGGTAACTAGTTTTAGTGGATTCATTTCGAACCCGTTCCGTATTATTTTTATTTTTATTATAAGATATATTTTATAATTACTAATTAATTTAACTAATTGAGTGTTTGTTCATAATGCAATATTATTAAATGAATTCAAAAATTATTGCAAAAATATTTATAGATTTTAATTTTAATTCAAAAATATTATAATTGATTTATATGATGCTCAATATTATGAATAAACTAGTTATATTAAGATTAAAACAATCGTACATAGGCAGGTTATATGCAACATTTCAAAATAGTAGGCGCATAATTTTATTATATTCATCTCTTATAAATCAATGGTATTATCACATTTACTAATTATAAAAATATAATCAAAATTAATTAAGATTGTATCAGTAGTACTTTAGTCAATAATGTCAAAATTCAATAGTTATACGAAAAGAAAAATGGCTATACAAAGATAAAAAAAATAAAATTTAACAGGTTGGCGGGTTTATGTGATTTAGACCCATCGATTTTTGAACGTGGGGTGCAGCGGAGTCTCGGGTTCAATTTTTTTCTTTGCAATGCGAATCTTGAATTTGGCCAAATTCGTCTCAAATTCGATCTGTTGCCATCTCCAAGCATGATTCAACTCAATTATGAATTAATTAATTTTTTGACATCATTTAGACCTAATCATTTAAAATAAAATATGGTGGTATCATGCTTTCATTTTAAAATATTTTATTATTATTTTTTAGGTTGCATTCGAATTAAAGGATTAAATTTGAGGAAGTTTTGCGATAAAATATTTTAAATGATTTCACTATTTGAAAAATATCAAATACATCTTAACCATTTAAAAAGATAACTCAATATTTAAAATGCATAAATAATTCATAATTATTCAAATTAGTGGAGTGGATTTGTTATCATCAGAAGTCTTTAACTTCTAAATCACACACTTTTAAGCTTTTTGATATGTCATAAAGTATTCAAATAAATCGATATGGTTTCTCCTCTCCTATAATCCTAACTTGGTATGCAAGCTTAAGAAATCAATTTACGTTGTATGGAAGATCGAAATTATGTCCATTTTGCTTTTTGGCGAAGATTTTAAAGGAGTTTTTGTGAATCTTAAATTTTGGAGGGACAAAAGTGCAATAACCTAATTCTTGATTTTCAAAATTCAAATATATACTTAAATTTATCTAATCTCGAACTTAAATTAATTTTAATAATCATACTTAATTTGTATAATACTGAGTTTTGTATATAAAAAGTTCAAACTTAACTTGAGATATGTGTTTGTTGTACCAACTCTAATCATGATACTAGGTTGACTTTTTACTTCTATTCTTCCATTAACCCAAACTTTATTAATTTTCTTTTTACACGTATATCAAATTACATGCAAACCTTAAAAATAAAAAAAAGTTATCTCATATTGTTCATTTTAATGATGCTGTCAGCCATATTGGAGCCAATATTTCATCATTTAAAAAAATCTTAAAAGATCTATATTTTGTCATTACAAATTAAGATTCATTAGTAATTGGGTGTTTTCTAAAATGCTAAGTATGTGAGTTTGGAAATATTTAAAACACAAAAGACACATTAGGCTAGTTAAAAGGATATTTATAATTGATGGTCCATATAATTCGTACATCATTAAGTATTGAAGTTGTAATTTTGTTGACCCAACAATCTCGTCAATTGTTTAGATTGACGGTCTTGATTTTTAGTCGATTCAATTAGGGTCTCGAGTTAGATTGGGATCCGCAAAAAAAATATACGAATCTTTAAGTGTTTTGTAATTTTAGCTAATAAGAAAAGACAAGATTAGTAAAATCAACAACATGTTGTATCATTAAGAAATTGAAAATGAGGTTTTTTGAGGTTTTTTTCAAATGGTGCGAATAAGAAAGTTTGGATTCGGTCCCAGCTATATAGATATTGACTAACAAAAATTGATTGTATTTAAATAGAAAATTATTATTTTTATATAATTTATAAAGTAATTGGTAGGTTTTCTAAAAAGTAATAATAAAAGAAAATAGGATTTTTCCTCCAAAAAATGTCATCCAATTGTATTCCACACATCGAAGCCCAGTACAACGTCGAAGCCCAGTACAACGTAATATTTCTTTTAAAATGGAAAACGTGTTTGGAATTAACATTTCAAGAAAATACTTTTTATTTTCTCAATTTATTTATCAATCATTACTTCAATTATATGATTATATATATCCTATACTCTCACTAATTACAACAAAATAATTTTGATAAAAATTAAAAAAAATCCAATTAAAAATATTTTTCAAAATATATGATGCTATTTTTTCTTAACAAAACATCCAAATATATTCTTAATCTTCACACGCTCCTCAAATTCCACTACTCAATATACATTCTTCCCAAAATAATTTTTTTGAACCGTCGGAAATAATGCCCTAATTTTTTTTATTCTTCTTATTTTTTTGGGGTGGATGAAAACAGAAATATCATCATAAATACATTAATTTTCTCGAACGTTGGAGAAAAAAAATTCTTTTTTTCTTCTACTTCTTATCTCGTAGGCATCAATTTCCGACCACAAAAAGCTAGTTGCATTATTATGTTGGTGTAATAAAAATGAAAACCCTATAAATAAGCAACTACAATATTTTTTGTTCCAATGAATTGCTCCATAAGGGACATCGCATATTGAGTCATTGATAAGTCAGTTTCAATTTTTGAATTGTCCAATTCAATTATTTATTTGAATATTTATGATCACTTGCAACGTTCTCATTTCTTTATTATATGATGACAAAAATAAAATATGAGCAGGTTGTATGTATGGTAGGTCGATGGAACAAATATAATGAGCCCATGAATTCATTGGACTTGGCAACCTCAGCCTTTTCAACCCAAAAAACCTGTTAATAATGCTGCTGTGGCGGCGCTGTTCATCATTAGTCTGTGGAATTCAAGACTGTCAAACCAATAGGAAAATGCAATCTACAGGACATGGACGGCAAATTCTTAAAAGTTCAATAATAATATAAATAATATTTTTTAAATAATTAATTTCAACTACATTATTGCTCAAATAATAATAATTTTTTTTATTAAAAATTAGTATTGAAAAACTAACCTATCTATTCAACTCAAAATTTACCTATTTTTATTCATTAACTTAACAAATTAAATTTAAATATATATATATATATATATATATATATTAAAAATAAACTACTTGAGTTTAATTGAAGTTTAATTCAATTAAAATTCATTCAAATTCGATTCAATTAATAATCAAATTAATATCAAATATAACTTTTAAAATTCAATAAAAATTTAAACACATTTAAATAATAATGTATTTATTTCAATTCGATTGATTTAAACTCCTTTAAAAATTGACAAGAGAGAGAGAGAGAGAGAGAGAGATGCAGGCTCATGTGTTTGGTTGTCTTCGTAAACATAAATTTGATAACCAAAAGCAAAACGTAGTAGTCTCCATGCAATTATCACAAAATTGTTTATCTACTACTACTTTTAATTCTTGGTGCCGTTTCAAATTTGGGGTTACTTTGATGTTATTTTAATGTGAATACTAGTATAAAAAACCTCATCAATAAAATTTAATTTAAATAGTAAAATTAAAGTTTCAAAATTACCAGTTTTTAAGTTTAAATCTCATCATAATACAGATATGTAAAAATAATTCGTTCAAAAATAAAAGCATTACCAATGTATACCTTAGGATTGCATCGACAGCAATTTCTTTCAAATTTAATCCCATTGCAAGCTTTACTTGGTGCATTTTTCATCATTTTTTTGAGTAATGAGTTAATTTTAAAATTTTGGGAGTTGATAGCCCAATATTAGCTTGTAAGCAGAAAAAGAAATAATTGAAGGTTTTATAATAATTAAGAGAATTCCAAAACCAAATATGGGAAATTAAAAAAAAAAAGGGGAAATAAATGTAATTACAAAACCCCAACAATTAGGGCAAAAACTTCTACAATCTTCAACCACTGAAGCCAGCAGGAAAAATCACAGAAGTTCAATTGCAACAACAAATTCAGAAAAAGCAACGAGAAACTAGAGAATTCTAGATATACAAAATTGGATTTTCATTTTTTTTCCGGCTCTTTTTTCCCCCCGAAACGACAGCACGAATCACAGTAAGTTTGGCGAAGATTGGCGCACCGAACACGCCACCACCTGAGCCCATTGCTTCAATCTCGTCTTCACAATCGCCGGATCATCACCTTTTACAATTCAATAACAAATCACATATAGAATCAGTTTTAGTTCTGTCCTATTTGATCCTGATTCGAAAAATGTTTGATTTTTCCCCAAGAATTGAATATTTTGTGCGTAAAACCAGCTACACGCAACCAGTACAAGAATCTTTTTTCAAAAAATAATCGTGATCTTACCTGGATCAATAATAGACCCGGGACTTCCGCCAGAAAACGACGCCGTATCGGAATCGGAAAACGTCGCCGAAGAAGATCGGGACAAGTTATTACAGTAGTGCCGGTTCACAGCATAGTAGAACTCGAGTGCAGGGAAAGTAGAGGATAGTTTCGGATCCAAATCCGGCGAATCGAAGTTGAATCCCAAGTCAAAGCAGGCACGGAGCTCGTCAAGGTCATCGTCGGTGACGCTACGGCCGCGTCGCAGGCGATGATTTTTCCGGCGAATGGTCCACGCCTCGTCTCGGAGGATGTCCGGGGACCAGGAATTCTGCTTGTACAAGGGCAGGGGAGCTCCACGGCGGAGGCGGGGTTCCGATTCCGACATGGAGAATGCGCCGCCGCAGAGTAGGGGAATAATATTTGGTTTTCTTATTTGGGGCGAGCGGGAATAGTGGGATACCGAATATGGGGTTATTTAAAGTGGGGGCCGAGCTGGGCTGAGTTGTGGTGTGGTTAAGTATTACAAGGATCGTGGGCCCCTTTCATCCAACGTGGCGACAGCTCTACCATGCGCCGCCTTATTTTTCTTGGAGCCAACTCTCTAAGGTCCGAGAATATTCTCAACTTTTTATTTTTTAAGGTACGCATCTTTATTTTATTTATAGTTAAAAAAATTAAAATTGAGTTAGTGGAATTTAAGAATTTGGATAAACGCAAATCAATAATGGAGTACTAATTAAATCGTTGCTTATCTATCACCTTGAATTGAGCTTATGTCATACAAGAAAGAGCTAAATTGCCAAAGTACAAATGTACACAAATTGTCTAATTAGCACAAATTTAAGTATCACACAATAAAAATTATATGTGTGATTCATATTTGTATGTATGCAACGGCAAATTGAAAGAGAAGTGTAATTCGTATTGTATGTGTGTAATATCAAATTAAAATATAAAATTCGAATGTATAATTTGAAGTCTTGTCTGCAAAAATATTCTTAATTTCTTATCATCCAAAAAAATAAGCATTAAAAGTGATTTAAGGTAGCTTATTCTTTATTCCACTGGAATGGGCCACCACTTTGGGTGGGGTATTGTCGGGTTCTTTTGTTGGGTCGGGTACCAAAAACAAACACCCATATCCTATATGAGATCCATGGATCCAACTCATGCGCATGGACAAAGATCAGTCCTTGTGAAGTTCTTGGTTAAAACCAAAATTTCATCAGCAAACAATTGGAAGTTCCAATTGCGACTCCTCTCTGCATTCCAAAAACTGTGTCAATAATAATACCTACTTTTTTTCTTTTCTATTTGTCATACATATATCGACAGCTCCATCTCCAAAGAAGTGTTATCTAATATCATTATGAATTCATGAATACATTTTGCTGCACAAAAATCCTTCGTCTGATTGATAAATCCCATAGAGGTGGGGTGGAAACATATATACTTTTGTACTGGTACAAGATTTGTACTCCCTTTCCCTTTTTCAATATATATTTCGGAATTATTCTTCCCATTTGTACTCTTCTTCTTTTCTTTTTAACTTTTTTTTTTGGGAAAAATAATCTTTTATCTTTCTTCACTTGTTGATTATCATCCTAATGGAATTATACAGGAGATGATAGAGGACAATGAAGCTTAGCACTAAAAAATTTTTGTTTTTCATTTTTGTAAATAGACGGCGATGAGATTTGAATCCAAGAGAGTCCGACACTGAGATACCCTTAAATCCCCACATTCCAAGAATCCTTGTGTCGGTTTTGGCAATTGTCGGTTATGTTGGAGAACTGGTATCACATGAGAGGATTGAACAGGATATGGTGATCTGATTCTGATCTCATTCGGTAAGCATGTTTTTGTATAGAAAGCAAAGATTCTAAAGCTGTTTTATATACTCACCCTCGTGTCTGAGGTTTACTGTCTCTCTGATTTCTGTTTGATTCTCATTTTAACTTCAGTGGTTGAGTGAATGTGGAGCATAGTTCAACCGCTATGTACCTCAGATGTACCTTTTAATGTATTACTTTGGTTAAGATTTAGACTATTAACTCGTAAATAATTTTGGATCATCATATTTGGAAAAATATAGATGGATAGTGTAACAGCTTATTGATGCTATGCCCCTGCTGCTGTTGGAGACAGTCTCTTTTAGTTGTTCCAGTTTCTGCATTCAACCACCAATTCCAGGAAGTGAGATGAACAATTGTGTGATTTTCATAATCTATCGATATGAAGAGACAGTTAATCCAAGTGGAACATATCTTTGTTTAAGCTGTAACAAGACGAACTTATGTGTATGGAATCAATAAAAGTGTGAGAGTCCTACGGTATTGTTGTGCAGCCATTTTCCTACATCATGCCACATTCAACGTTCCTTCAAAGAGTTATTCAGCAAGAACACCATCAAGACTGTACCAAAGGAGGAAAAAAAACCAAGAAGGAAAAAATATAATACACATTTTTTGTACTTCATTCAAATACCAGAAAATTGGAGAGAGTTCTGGTTGATAAATCGGGAATCAATGGTTCTACAAGGCAACGTGCCCATTTCCTATGACTATTCACAAAATAACTAATAGCGTATGAAGATGGCCGTGACATTGCTTACAGATCACTCTGCTTTCTGAGAGGGTAAAACAGCAAGACCAGAGAAGGCAGGATCGCCAGATGCTACTTGCAGTTGTCACTCTGGTCAGTTGTCTGATTCAGTGAAAGATCCCCAAGCAGTATGCAACCACAAATCTAAACTCGAGCACAACATACAATCTGCAACAAAGCACAATGTGTCCCAACAAGATATAATCAACTTTTGATGGCTGCATCCAACTCACTACTTGGAGAAATTTTAACTCGACAACTGCTCATTACTTGGATTGTTAATGTTTGTCTCCCAGAGAAGGCGAAACCCTTTTTCAGAAAACAGAGTCTTCTCTGCCCAAGAAGAAAGAATTTGATTCTTTACGAGTAACTGTTAATGTGCCATGTCAAATGCATATCCTCTTCATTGCTTTGGGCTTGGGAAAAATCATTCCACTCATTAAAAATGTGGGAACTTTGAATCGGCATGGGTGATGACAACCTGCCTATTACCTAGGGTACTCAAAAACAAGACCTTCTGCCACACTCCTTGCTCTTGCTTGCCCAAAAAGCTTGCTTACAATAGCAAGTGTAAAATCTGTTGCAGTTGCAAGTCCCTTGCCAGTGATCAGTTTGCCATCGATAACTACTCGGGCACCATTCACCGCATCATTGAGAATGCTTATGACGGAAGGATGAGCCGTGGCTCGCTTATCCTGTTTTAAGCAGAGCAAATATTTAGTTTATCATACTCCAAAAAGGTAAATTAATCTTGAGGTGACTAATCATACCTTTAGCAACCCTTGTCTGTGCAGGATTGCAGGTGAAGAACAGATTGCACCAAAAATTCTCCCAGCCGATTGTTGTTCTTTAAGCAATTTCTTCAGAATCTTAGACTTGTGTAGCCGCTCAGCTCCCAATTTTCCTCCCTTAAATTTATGAGCAAGCAACAATTTAGGGGAAATACGAAAAGAAGGCCAGAACCAAACAATTCTTCCTTCATTCTTTTGGGTTGTGTGCAGTGGAAGAAGTGCAGATGAATCAAGAGTCAATTCACTTATTGTGAACAGGCCAGGCAGGAAATGCATCTAAGTATGGAGCAGTGGCTTATTAGGAGTAATCCCTCATCTGTCCTAAACTTAGTGATTCCATTTCCTTTCCAGGATGTCCCAAAAATAAGGATGTATTTGCCGCCCCAGCTCCCCCACCCCACAAAGAAAAAAAAAAAAAAACCTATCTCAACAAAAGTTATGATATGGCACCATTAACTACTTTCAAGGGCAATAGTGTAAAAGCATATAAAACTTACATTTTTTTAACTATACAAAATAAAAATGGTCAAGGCACTTAAAGATGAATCATGTAAATGATAAAATTCAATTCCCCAATCCCAATCCCAATCCCAATCCCAACCCCAACCCCCATGCCTAAAGGGCGGATAAAAGACGGGTGAGGGAAAGGGGATTCCTGCCAGAGAAGATGGAGACACAAAAGGAACAGAGAAATAGTAAAAGGGAACAGAGAAAAGGTTATACAAGTTTAAAAACCTTACCGGCAGGATGATTAGATCATAAACTGAATCAGCAGCAGCACTAATCATCTTGTCTGCAATTATTTTTGTGCCACTGGATGCCAAAATCTGCAATGATTTTTCCACTGAAGCAATTATAACATTTGCTTTTGCTCGTCGTAGAATATCCACTACGGTCACCACTTCAATCTCTTCAGAACCATTGGCAACTGGAATGAGAACCTGCGACATTTGCCAGAAGAAATTTTTGAAAATCTCCAAAGAGTCAAAGGAAGTGCGGGGTAAATGAAGAATTCCACAAGGCACTAGTCAAAGTTATTACGGAGGCTATTGAAAGCTCAAAGCACTAGTTCACCAAACAAACAATGATCAGAAAGCTATTGTCAATCATTGTATCTCCATGTTATACCAATATTAAATGTTACAGATAATAAAGTTCTTTAATATTTAGTGGAATATATGTAAGCATTCCTAATGGAATATTCTTCATGCCCATCTCCACCACACATGCGCGCAAGAGAGAGAGAGAGAGAGAGAGAGAGATGCTGAAAACATGTTGAGAGCTAATTCCTAAAAGTTAACGTGACTTAATGTTTCATTCTCAGGGTGAACCAAGTGTAGTAGAACTTCATGAAACATAAAACCAACCATAGACTTATATTGATTAAAATTAAGAAGAAAAGTTGCTTTTCCTGATAAGAACCCCTATGTAAGAGCAATTTTTATTTTTTCCTTGACCCAAGTGTTTTTTTTGGAGAAACTAGCTTGATAATTGTTAATTTTTTAAGAAGGGGGAGATAATATCAATAGAAAATTAATTAAAGAAAAAATAAATGGAGACAGAAAGAGAGAGATAAACATTGAGAATGAAGAGAGAGGAAGAAAAAGGAAGAAAAAGAAAACCAACATGTGATTTTTAAGAGGACGATAATTCTTAAGAGATTCTTAGATTGACAGAGCATAGAGATCAAGGTAGTTTTTCTAGCGATCTCTGAATGATAAATAGGATAGATGATGAGCAGGAGATAGAAACACAGAACATAAATTTAGTGCTCCTAACTGGGTTAAGAGAACAATGTACACTAAGTAGAAAACTAAAGTACTTACCTGAGGTGCGTGACCAAGTGACCATGAAACTTCATCAAATTCTTCTTTCCTAGAATTGTCATCAGCAACATTTAATAGCTGTACAAATGAAGCAAGCTAACTGTTATCTCAAGCTGGTTGTGCAAAAGTAAGCAAATAATAAATATGAAGTAATGGAACCAAGTTTGCAAAAAAACAGCATTGCAATCTCGAGAGCACTAAAACTCCAGAAACCCTTCACCTCAAGTTCTATGGGGTTACTATTAAAGAGATATCTAGCTCCGATGTGAAAGTTTTCTCACTTTTTCTAACAATATCTCATTTGAAATTACTTAAACACATGTCCTTGTCTCTCTTTGCTGATTGAACTGAAAACATCACTGAAAGTCTTGCATCTGACAAAAATGCGTTTAGCATCTCCCTCAAACACTTGGTGTAACGTTTGATTGCTTTCTGCAACCAATGTTTTAGGGCGATACATGTGTTTCAGTTATATTCTGAACCCAAAGATAATTCTCATTTGCTTACCATCAAGTCACAGATTTCCTTGGCTACCGACTCGCCAAAGAGCTGTTCCACCAATGATACAGAAAATTCAAAAGAAGTGCCAGGGCCTCGGCTAGTTGTGAGCTCTCCTGAGACTTGTAAATTTGATTTGACAGCCCAAAAATTGGGAAGCTTGTCCATAAATGCAGGGTGACAAGTTGTCTAACATGATAAACAGTGACCCAATTAGTCAATCTAACAATGCAAATATATGGGGCAAGAAAGCCAGTAGAAATTTGTAATATCAAACCAACTGGAATTACCTGTTTTCTCCTAAGTAGTCCCCAAGGTAAAAGTGTAACTGCTGGAGCAGCACAAATTGCAGCATACAACTTCTTTGCCTCAGCCTGTTTTTTTGTGATATTCTGAAGAATTTGGCAGTCCCTTAAACGTGCAGAGCCTGGCATGCCTCCCTACTTACATACAGTGAAGTCTAGTCAAAAAGAAGTTTACAACCCAAAGTTTTGAATATTCCACAAACAACAATTAAAACTACGCCCCAGCTTGAGGAAATGCAAACAAGCTAGACCGGCACTACCATAGAAAAACCAAATAACCAAAGTTAAAGGGACATCTACCATCTAAAATTCCAGAAATTTGACCCCCCAAAATCAAAGAATAATCAGTATCAAACAAATAAACATTCTTACACACACACACACAAAAAAAGGGGGTAATAAAATGCAATTTACAGGCTATTTCAAGGAAAAATGTGGTTAAAGCATAGTTCACAACTAACCGGCAGCGCAACAAGATCAAAAGTTTCATCAGAACAAGCCGAGATAAATGCGTCAGCCACCAGCCTAGTGCCTCCAGACGCCTCAATCTCCAGCTGCTCCTCCACAGAAGCCACCGTCACTTCGGCGCCTGCTCGCCGCAAAACATCAATTAGTATCACCGCTTCCATCTCTTCTGTCCCGAACCCAATTGGCACCAGAACCTATGACAATGAAAAACAAAAGAACATGTGTACCAGTAAACACAAACCCCTTCAAAGCCAAAATCTTGAAAACCCCCTCAACGAATACAAAAGAGGGGAAAAAAAAAAAACCAAACTACAAAACTCATTAGAAAAAAACGAAAAGGCCTACAACAACAGCACAATTAACACAAAGCCCCTCAAAAAACCCTGACAGAACTCTTCAAAATCTTGGAAAAATCCTCAAATTTAGAAAAGGAAAAGGAAAGACCAAAATTATAAAACCGATTTTTTAAAAAATACCAAAAACTACAGCACAGCACAATAAACACAGAGCCCCTCAAAACACCCCAGCAGAACTCTTCAAAATCTTTAAAACCCATTAAAATTTCTGGAAAACAAAATGCGAACCAAAAAAGTGACCTTTTTCTGAGGAACTGAAGATGACGGTGATGTTGTGGGAGTGAGGATGGGAGTTGGAGAGATATTTTTGGTGGGTTTTGTAGAGCGTCGTTTAAGAGTGGGCTTCTTCTGTGTTATACAGTTTTGGATTGCTGCACCTATTGAGAAAGTTGAGGAGGGGAAAGTGGCGGAAATGGCTGCCGGAGTCTTGGAAGCTGGCACCGAAAAGAAAGGCGAGACAGACTTCATCCTTTTTCTTTCCTATTTTTTGATATTGTTTCTGGGTCCTTTATCCGCAAATACTAATGTCAGTTCAGTTTGGCATTGTAAATAAAAACATCAACGGTGTTGCAACTCGCGATTTACAGGTTTTGCGTCTATGGTCTCTGTTTATATAAATATTAACGAACTGGCAACGCCAACAGCTGCGCCCGTGGCCTAATGGATAAGGCGTCTGACTTCTAATCAGGCGATTGTGGGTTCGAGTCCCACCGGGCGTGACCATTTTACTTTTCTTGCCATTTTCTTTTTTCTACTCACCAGTCAGTCAGCAATCAGCATCTCCACCCGAAAATCGACAGCCCACGTCCTCCTTGTTCAATCATCTGCTATTATCGTTTTATTTTCTGCAATTCTAAATTCGCACTCGGCAATTTGAAACATATATTTTGAATGGTGTGTATTTCTGCGGACATTAATATTACAAACAGTTCACGCATCGATATAAATGGCTGCTTCTTGCTGCTCTACTGCTCTCTTTTCTCTCTCGCGCCCGCGCCCTCGATACGGAATCGTATCAACGAATTCAGTGAGTCAACCGCAGCTGGGTCACCTGTTCGGGCTTTCATTTAGGACTGAGAGGAGACTAGGGGCCCAAAAGTCCGCCTCCCTTTTACGCGTGTCCTGCCTTGGTGACACCAAAGGTAAATAAAACTTCAAATTCTACAAATTTGCGGATCTTTGAATGGGTTTTTTTCTTGGATTTCGTCCTTGATCCATGGAAGTTATATTTGTATTGATGCGTGATCTGATGATTATTTCTTGATTATAGATAAGATCACATGATTGGTGTAGCTAATAGGCTGATACTTAGCTGTTTTTGTTGTTGTTCTGATATTTTTTATCTGGTCTGGCATTAATTCTTTCTTTTTTATATATATACAATTGACGGGAAAAGAATTGAGGTTTTATGTGGTTGCTGCAGGGTTTATCAAAATGGTGTTTTTTTTAAACTTCAAATAATTTGTACTTGTTTCTATGATTTAAAAGGTTCAACTTTGCAGTCATTAAAATTCTTTATGGAGGTGGGATTCCGTCATATTCCTACGCAGTAAAGAATCAGACATCACATTGTATCACAAGCACAGTTATCGATGACTCATAAGTATTTCATTGGTAATTTATTATCCATAGTATCTATTGTTTTTTTTTTCCTTTTTTTGAGGTGTGTGTGTGTGTTGGGGGGGGGGGGGGTAATGGTGGGGTTCAACAACTTTTTCTTTTTTAGGGGTATTCACATCTATATACCTTGCTAATCTACCCGGGTTAATGAATCTGTTTGGGTTGTCAAAATGGAACTCCTTCCGTTGTGTTATTTTCAAATGGTATGCTTTATTCAGGGCAACTACATCTTTCTCATGGACTAACTTCCATTATTGTACCCTTACTTTCTTGAAATCTTGTATGAAGATATGATCAGCTATACTTTAAGCTGTTGTATTCTTATCAAATATTAATGGATGTAAGAAAAAGGAGTTGCATAATCATCTGGATCTCAATGCACAATAGAATAGACATGTAAACATATTTGGGCGTTGAGACTGAAGAATGCAAATTTGAATATGGTATAACATTTTCGTATTTTATATGCAAACTCTGTTTTCTGTTGTGTCCCTGGTCATGCTGTTGTCTGGAGGATACAAGTGTCAGTTGGATGTCATTTTGTTGCATTTGCTGAGCTGTTCAATCATTGGATTTGTAGATACTACATAGAAATGAAGTTTTTTGACCAACTTACAGCAATTGATATAACTAGATTAAAGCAACAAGGTTTAGTTTTAGATGCTTCAGAGAGAACTGGTTATGATTTCGTATCAGCAAATTATGTTTAATGCATAGATGGTGCCAATTTTGGACATCAATGTCAATAATTGTGCTACTTTTAGAATGATTAATTGGGTGGACTAATGCATGTATGAGTGTTTGACTTGGCACTTATTAGTTTTGGTTTGTGGGTTTTAAAGATCTAGGACCTGAAAGGTAGGTTCTGGAAAAAATGAGCAAGTATTTGCATCGCTCGTATTGCCATTTTTTTGTCTTTTGAAACTTATGTTTTTCTTTTTGCTTTGTATGATATATAATGGATTTTGCATTAATATTTTGCTTTTTTTTTTGACTAAAGTATAAACTTCAAACTGCATTTAACAAGAGAGAACCATAGTTTACATATAGTTGCATCAGTGCTTGCAAATAATAGCTACAAAGAAACTGTTGGCAATTCAAATGTTCAATGCTTTTTAATCTTTTGATGGGGAATTGATTCTTGAGGTGAGACATACTAACTCACTTCTAAATGCTTTTTCTTTGATTGTGCAGCTGCAGTGGTTACTGGCAAGTCTTGGGACAAACTGATTTTAGACAGTGACACCCCTGTACTTGTGGAATTTTATGCCAGTTGGTGTGGACCCTGCCGCATGGTTCATCGAGTAATTGATGAGATAGCCACGGAGTACTCAGGGAAATTACAATGCTTTGTACTTGACGCAGACAATGACTCAAAAGTTGCCGAAAACTATGATATTAAGGCTGTGCCGGTGGTATTGTTGTTTAAAAATGGTGAGAAATGTGATTCTGTTATTGGTACCATGCCTAAGGAATTCTATGTGGCTGCCATTGAAAGGGTTCTGGCTTCATAGCTTCGGCTACTAAGGATGAAAGCATCCAGATGGTAAACCAGATTTTGTGCAAAGATGTGATAAACATATATTGTTTCACCTTTTGAATTTCCAAACACTTTCTGTACTTTGTCATGTTCTTCCCTGTTGCCAATGCTGGGAGCACTTTGCAGTATCTTTGCTCCAAGGCACTCCATATAGAGGGAAGTAAAGTACTGTTACTCCCAAGTCACAAGTCATGGGGTTGTCCGTCAAGCAAAGCATTCCACTTCTGACACTGCCCTTTGTACAGGGGACCAATTCTTCAGCATATCCAAGAGCTGTGTTCTTTTTGGTAGACTAGTAATATAGTTTTCCAAGAATGTGTAACTGAATTTGGCTCTGCCTTCTGCTTCCATTGGAATGCCATCTGAAAATGTATTCATTATGGGCCAAGATGGCTTCTTTGACACCTTCATTTTCCCATTTTACAGATTAGATACACTAAGAATTTCGGATGGATTGAATCAGGGAGCACGTAGACTTGATTCTTGGGTCTACGACTCTACAATACATCTATTGATTGGCACCTCAATTTTGTCATTGCATTCATTCCAACTATTGACCATAATGGTGCCATGGTCAATGATAATAAGTGTTTAATAAGCATTAAGCCCGGATGTGTAGTTAGTACCTATTTGAGGTTAGGAGTCCGGAACTGTCTACAGTCAGGCTAAGAAATGTACTTTTGCCAAATCTTCTACAAATGGTAAAATTTGGGATGAAAAAGAAAGGATTTTGGAATCTGTCAAATCTTATACTCCTGTGGATCATCTTTGAAGACGGGCACAAATTCTTCATCAGTATCCCCATTCTCTTTACCTTCAACTTTCTTGCTTTATATTATTGATGGAAAATAAGTAAAAATGAAAATGTAATAACAAATTAGTATTAGGCTCAAGAACCAGGTTATAATGGCATGTTTGAGCCTCACTTTGACAAAGAATTCAAGCTTAATTTTGTTAAAAAATAATAAAGAAAAATGAAAATTCAAACCTGATAAAAATCGATTTGAGCTCAAGCATACTATATTCATATGCTAACTTGCTAATAAAATGATAATTATAATTCAAGCATAGTGAATACCTATGGAAAAATATGACAGAAATAAGCAAAAGAGATCACATGAAACGACCGTTTTAACAATTCATGAGGTGCATTTGCAGCTTGTATTGCAGGCAATTGACGCATAAACAAGATATTTTCCAATTCAATGACTAATTTGACTATAAATATAGTTCCCTCCCCCGCCCCCCACCCACCACCACGGCACCGCCCCCACCCCCCCCCCCCCCAAAAAAAAAAAAAAAATAAATAAATAAAAACAAGAAGAGAAAAAGGAAATGCAAGAAAGATTAAATAAATGCCATGTTGGGAAATAAATTAAAAACAGATAGACACACAATTTTGTCTTTCATCTCCCAATTTCAGCAATTTTCTCTGCCTCCTTTCGGCCATCGCCACCCATTTGGAAAGGAAAAATAAAAAATAATAATTTTCGACTATCGTATTTGCATCAGAATAAATCCCACCATGAGTGTGATGTAATCCAGACTCCACGAACTGTACCTACTGTTTAAGTTCCTTTTTTTTGTCTATCTGTGTTTTGGTATAAAATTTTCACTGTCCTTATAGACCCAATAAAAGTTCATCTCCTCTTCAGGCAAGTCATTTATCTTTCAACATTTCATTTATATACATAGAAATCCATGAGGGTTTTCTGTATTAAGATGGGTTTAGAAAAAAATAGATCTTTAATTGGTTTGCGTGTGGTTTTTATTTGTTTAGTCAAGACTAGAATGATCTTTCTTAGTCTTTATTGATTGCTCCATTAGTCTTTTAATTTCATTATTTTGTTGATCTTTTCTACGTATAGTGCAACCGGGCAGGATTTCTGAGTACCTTTCTTGAATTTTCTTTTCTTAGTTATGTTTGAACATTGAACTCATAAAAAAGGTATGCAAACATTGTGGAGCTGCAGCTGCAGCTGCATCTTATTCTGTTGTCATACAATCTCTTTTCCGCATTTATTTAATTTTCATTGTCCCTGATTATGTTTGTTTCATCAATTTATAAGAACCAATTTGGGATTCGATCAACTTCTAACTTTGATATGGAAAGGAGTTGTTGCCAATCTTTTAGTTATCTTGGTTAGTGTAATGTATAATTCGATCAGAAATTAATCGTCCTATTGCTGATATTGGATTTTCCCATTTTCAAGATTTTGCTTGGAATTGGCACATGCTAGCAAAGGCACTTGTCTCCAGTTTTACTGTACAAATGTAAAAAATTCTGAACTCTTCTGATTGTGGTTCAATGGATTTGATATCAATAATATATTATTGACATCCGTAAGTATGAATGAAGATTAATACCTAAATTTAAAATATAATAAAAGGTGCCAATGTGTGAGTGAGTACTTGTGAAGAAACTTGGTTGGAGAACTTCAACCTCAAGTTGAACTATAGCCCTTTATCATAATAACTTTCAAGAGTTCAGCATTTGCTCATCCAAATATGTTTTATAGATTATTTTATGGAGTCTGAGTGTCCTGTTCATTCCTTGTTTGTCTGTTCTATTTTAGTGGTTCTATTCATTTTAGTGTAATTATCTGCATTATTCGATGGAACTTTTCTTTCTATAGATATTTATATTCCTTTCCTTTATATCAGGAAGGTGGAAGTCATTTACACAATTAATAAATCGGTGATGTCGAGCACAAACATGTCTGCGTTGGCATTGCCATCAGAACAAATGGAAGTCTCAAACACAAATCCATCTCGACCTCTCTTGCGTCAAAGTCGGAGCTCCTCTCAGGGTCCTGTGGCTATTCTTTGGGACATTGAGAACTGTCCTGTGCCAAGTGATGTGCGACCTGAGGTTGTGGCTGGTAACATTAGGATGGCCTTGCGGGTCCATCCTGTAATTGATGGAGCTGTAACAGTGTTTTCTGCATATGGGGATTTTAATGCCTTTCCTAGACGACTAAGAGAAGGCTGCCAGAGAACTGGTGTCAAACTCATAGATGTCCCCAGTGGGCGTAAGGATGCAGCTGACAAGGCAATATTGGTCGACATGTTCCTTTTTGCTCTCGACAATTCTCCACCATCATCCATCATGCTGATCTCAGGAGATGTTGATTTTGCTCCTGCTCTCCATATTCTGGGTCAGCGAGGATACACAGTAATTCTTGTTATTCCTTCTGGGGTGGGGGTGTCATCTGCTCTAAGTAATGCGGGCAGGTTTGTTTGGGATTGGCCTAGTGTTGCTCGTGGGGAAGGCTTTGTGCCGCCTGCTATGGTATTAATTCCTCCTCGAGCAGGTCCAGCAGAGATTGCTGGTCTTTTGATGGGATGTCAGATCGATGACAATGTGGGTGGTCAGAATGAGGAAGAATCGATAGTGTATATGGGGATCTCACAAAGCAGTTACAACATGAGAGATTTTTCTATTGTATCACAGTCTCTATCTGAGCATAATAGTAGTTCAATATTAATGCCCCAAAATCCTACAATTTCCCAATCACATAGCCTTCCATCTGGATTAAACAAAGTTTCGTCAGGAACTCTTGCTTCTTGTGACCAGAATGACTTGACGTGCGTGCAGCCCAGAGATCTAAATGGTTTGAAGGGCCAACTGGTAAAGTTGCTTGAATTGTCAGGTGGCAGTTTGCCTCTGACCCGTCTTCCAGCAGAATACCAAAAATTATATGAGAGGCCTCTCTACGTTTCTGAATATGGGGCATTTAAGCTTGTAAATCTCCTTAAGAAGATGGCTGATGCAATTTCTATCGAGGGCAAATGCCGAAAGAAGTTTGTATGCCTCCGTAACTCAAAATCTGGACCAGTTGGTACTCCTGTAATTTTGACAAGGAGGGATGAAAAAGAAAAACAGTCTCAGGAAGATAACATTGATGTAACAGCTAGAGCTGGATCTTCAGATGAGTTCTCAGATGATGAAAGGGTGGTTGTTGAAGCAAATGATGATAGGGAGGGAGGAGAGAAATCTAATTTGGAGATGGTTATTCGTTCTCTGATTATTGACCAAAGCCTCAACAAATTTAAGTATGAGCTTCAAGAGATTTTGGTGAGCTACTCTTGCCGAATTTTTCTTGGTTGTTTTGAGGCTATATACCAGCAAAGATACAAAAGACAACTGGATTATTTAAGCTTTGGTGTGAATCATCTGGAGGAGCTGCTAGAAAAGGTGAGGGATGTAGTGGTGTTGCAAGAGGAACCCGTAAGTAAAAGGAAGTATGTGGTTGCTGTTGGTGGCTAAACGATAATTTCAGTTCCCACTTCTTTCATTGTCTTAACGTCAATTTCTTGCCTGAGGTAGACTCGCTGCTTCCTCAATCCTAGTCCTCATTCTTTCCTGTCTTCTTTTTTAAGTCTCATTTTGTTTGATGGAATGCATCGAATGTCTATATTGTGCCTACTTTCTAACTATTGTTTTTGTAGGTTTATATTAAATGATCACTGGAACATGTGCCAGAGTGCCGAATCTGGTCAAGTGATCAACCCTAAACTGGAGATCTTTCTGTTCATTTACTTTTATCTTGATTATTGACTTGCAATACAAGATTAAAGTTTCTCTTTTGTAATCATATCTGTTTGCTGTTGGATTCTGAAGAATCAAGGAGAGAATTGCTCCATCATCATGCTTCGCGTAGTCAAAGATGTTGGCCAAAAAGGTTCCACAGCTTTTATTTAACTTGTATGGGCTGATTTTGCGATAGTTATGGATCCTGTTTCTGAAGATTCCTCAGTGCCCGCTCTCCAATCTTTGACACAACTGTTTGTTCCCATCTCCCCAATTGATCTGACTCCAGAGTAATGTCTCTTTGATCACGATGCAACAAATTTTATGATGTCTTAGCTTGGTTTACTCAAGTGCGTGGAAGTTGGACCTTTCTCTCCCATGTGAATGGCAGCTTAGTTATTTCAGATGGTTTCTGTACCAGTACAAGCTGACCATGCTGTCAAGCATATACCAGCAACATGGACAATAGATTCATATCTCCCATTTTATTTCTTGGTTAAACTATTGGATTAATGATGGGAGCATATAATGAATGAAGTTAAAGAAGGACGGGGATGAATGATGTTCTTGGTGGAGAATGGCCTTCAATTATTGATGGAAATGGACTTCTATGCACTATGTTTGGTCACGTATCAAACCTACTGACATTTCAAAGGCAAGATGGTGATTGCTATTGCCACTAATCATTTTGTTTTTGTTTGGTTAAACTCTGTTCTTTTATACTCCTAGTATCTTATTATTGCTGCAGGCTACTGAGGGAGAATTGCTTATCACGGAAAGTGCTGCTCATAAATGACATCCAACTGCATAAATGTGTGAGTTGCTACTGAACTGTGCATTTTGCTTTTATTAGCGTTTAATTAGCTATTATTGCTGTGGCCATCTTAGCATTGATAAGAATAGATTTCTTGAATTGCAAAGGAAAATTAAACCTGTCTCATTTTTTAGAAGAATATCGTTGTTTTCAAGATTTATTGAGTTGCAAAGAGTAAAAAAGCTTCACTGTACTTTCTATAATAGTGCCAAGCTAATTTAACTGATAAAAGTAAGCAAATGATGTGATGTGAGAGGCCTGTGCGGTAGCTTGTGTTTCGAGGGTCATAATTTTGCATGGTAAGATTTTGACTTTTATGGCCCTAATGGTCTATTTAAATTGGTAAGCAGTAACGATCTTCGACATTGAGGTTTCAGCAATGCAGCTGTGCTTTAGGATAGAACACAACTGCCTGCATGATTTGAGATGATAAGCATCTCCTCCAATCGTACCTGCCCCATTTGGTGTCTTTGCTGCCATTATCTCCTCCTCACGAATCAAAACGATGAGAAGGTACCAGTACAAATTCAGCATTTGCTTGTAAGTCACCCGATTGAGGTACTGACTCAATATCATTTGGGAACTAGGCACTGTTCATTTTGTGGAGCTGGTTGTAACTGCTTTCCATATCTGGGATCCTCAGGTGTGACAAACAAAATAATTTGCTATGGAGATTTTGTACTGAAGATAGCTTCAGGACACATAATATGCTATTCATTGGAGACAACTGCCTCCTGCTACTGCAATGAATCTCCTTGAGCTGAGAATCATTATATCATCGACGAAGTTGGGAAGTTCAGGTATAGCATAACTATTCCCTCCCTCATGTTTTCATGACCAAAACCTGTATCTACAAGAAGTTAGTTTGAGGCTTGACTAAACAGGTTATGAAGTGACTTTGATTATTCCACCACCAAAAGCTCCATGCAATTCCACCGCCTGGCCTAGGAGGCAACAAGCAAGCCGCTACAATGGCATAAGCATGACGACCGATACGTTCCCTGCCGATTTGTTGGATAGAAGCATTGAGAGTACCTATTCATCTAGCTAGATGACATGGCTCAGTAATCATCTGTCGCATGGAGGCTGGTATTTGAGGCAGAGTACAGGGTATGTATCATTATGTGCAGCTCATTCTACTTATGTATGGCAAGAACTTGATGATTCCACTGTAGAGTTGGTCAGTCAAATCAATTTTATTACTTGTGAGCTGTGATATGATCTTTCTGCAATATAGAGATATCCCCATTGCTTTTATAACTGGGATTAATTACCCTAACCCCCACCCCCCACCCCCCACCCCCAAAAGAAACAGAAAAAGAAAAAGAAAACCGATGAAAAAATGCAGCATTTTTTTTCAATTTTTATTTACATATTCCGTGTTGCTAATCATTGTTTCCTACAAAAATATCTTGCATTTATCATGTTTTTATTATAATAGAAAATATAAAACAAATTTAAATTACTATGTTAAAGAAGGCATATTCAAATTGGATCATCAGAGAATCCTGGAAACTGACTTATACCTTGTACAAATGTTTGGGTCCAAAACAATATTAAAACCTCAAAGAAAACATTTTTGAGCCCATTATGGCTGACCGTGTCCGGCCCAAGGCAAACCAAATTGCTAAATGTCCGAAAAGCTTAAAAATTAATACATAAGAATAATTAATTAAACAGTTGGGAGAAATCAAGATTTTAATGTTTTCATAACTGGAAAAGTGCAGGTCAAGGTTCTGTATTGCTGAAAATTTTCAAGTTCAAGGTAGATAATATGTCAAACCTGCATCCAACTCAACTAAACAACTTTAAATTAAGCTCACTTATTGCAACTGTTAATTGAATTAATACCACAGAAAATGCTTTTTGCCAAAAAAAATTGAAGTAATGAGCTTCCCAATGAATCAGATTTTTATTTTTTTTTTAGAATAAAAAAATTACATCATTATTTACAAGATTGAGAGAGAATATTCCAATCCTTAACTTTGTATATTTATGATTATATGCTTGACTTGTGGGTTATAAAGGAAATCCATGATGCTGGTTTGCTTTAAGCTTAGGTTCTAATGTCTATATTCCTACAATAATAATACAAGGAGACTTAGATGCTGTCTCAACTTTGGCATAATTGCAAAGTATCAATATTTTTGTCTTTATATTTACAACAAACAAAGCATCAACACAATTTTATCCCTACTACATAAACTTCGGACAGTTCTTATGTCAACTAGCAATCCAACCACACTTTTATTATGTGCAACATTAAAATTACAAAAAAAAAAAAAAAAAAAAGTGAAATATTAAATTGTTTTCTTTGGGCGTTTGTTTATTGGCAAAAAGGAAAAAAAAAGGAATAGAGACAAATCTATGTAATTTCTTTTAAGTATTTTTAGAAATGACAATAGGATGGGTTCAAATTGGAACTCATCTCCCATCCACCCTGTTTGGTTTGGAATAAGTTTCAAGTACAAATGGATTTGAAATGGGTTATGAGTTCTTTATTTTCAAACTTGATCCAACTCAGACCCATCATGTTTAATTTTTTTTTATTTTTTTAAGAAAATATTATATATATTTATATGATAATTTTTTAAAAAATATTTTTTTAAAAAATTTTAAAAGTATATTTTTTTATATTTTTAAATTTTAAAGTGAGTCTAAAGAATATAACGGTTTATTCACCAATAGGTATGGATTTGGGTTTTTAAAAAATTTTAATGAGTTGGATTTCAAATTCAGATAAATGTGGCTCAAAGTCAATCCATTATCATCTCTAAATATTTTATAATAAAATATACACACATATTTATGTGTGTGTATATATATCTATATTATTTTTGAAATGTTTATTTAGGTACTTCATCATTTTCTTTCTTTTCCTCTTCCGAAAAAAAGAGAATATTTATTATTTATGAAATTAATAAAAAATGTGCCAAACTCCGTAGCTCATGATTGGCTTGAATTCCACCAAATAAATTTAGACTAAAATTTCCACCAAAAGAGTCAGATAATAAATATAAGATTAAGATATCAAAATTCTCAATGGAATTAAAAAAAAAAAAAAAACTTTACTTAAAATGAACCACTTAAAATTATGATTTTTTACATTTTGATGCAAAGACACAGACTTCATTGCTTGTCACAAATGCCAAACGGAAAAAGTGGACTCAATTATTTGATAACCGGACCACAAATACAAAGACTTCTACTCAAAAGTGTGTTATCCACAAGCCAACTAGACATTCCACCCTTTACACTCTAGTCATGCTATGGGACATCCTTACAGAAAAAAACAACCTAAATAATGATTCTTAAACCACGAAAAGTTAACTCACTAAAGATAGAAAAGGTTTAATTTTTTGCCCTACCCCCTAATCCATTATTAAAGTAATTGAGGAATTTGGGTAGTGTGCAATTTAATCAAAGATTGGCTTTCATTTTTATCCCTTTGTCTTAAAGTAATTGTTTTTGACAACCTTGTTCGCTTAAAAATATTATGTTTTTGTTATAGTAATTAGAGAGTTGATTTTCATAAAAATCAATTTTTTTTTTTAATTTAGATTTTAAGTTTCGTCCGACTAATCATGGGAGAGGTCGGCCTTCCTCCTGATTTGGCCTCAGGTAAATTTAGATGCGATTATAATTTATATATGGTAGGAGCAGAACTTTCGATTAAAATTAACTCATCCAATATAGTCCCTTTACATCACGCGACAGGGACCATCGGAAGAGAAATACAGGCGCGTCATAGTTTCTGTCTTCATCATGATTTAAATCCTAATACTTTTTATTAACCTACAATCGTCTTACCGCTACATTATGCTCATGGGGCATCATAAAACACGATTTTTGATTGGCTAAAAAAAATAAATATACAAGTATTTGTACCACTGTTCATATATAACTAATATACATAGCTAATTCGATCTAGTAGAGCATTATATATTTCACATATAACAAAATATTGTGCATATTAAGATAACAAAATTACGATTTGTAAGTCGTTGATTAGAAAGTCCAATATCAGAATACTTCATCAATAGTTATTATCTAATAAAAACTATTTGTCGCAATTTTTAAACTTATAATAAGTATATATCTCTAGTGATCCAATATAAACAAGTAATTAAGGGATTTAATCCACAATCACAACATCATCCCAATGTGTAACCAAACGAAGACTATTTGTATAGAAAGAGTAGTGTATGAGTAAGTTTTTTTTTTTTCTTTTCAAAAGAAAATAATAATAATAATAATAATAATAATAATAATTTGTTCCCAACTATGATTCGAACCATAGCCAACGAGATCATAAATCCAAAGTGTTTATCAAAATTTACTAATGAATGAGTATGTGTGTACATATCCTAAATACTATATTCGGTGAAGTATATCGAATGTAGTATCTATCGTTTATTTACATACAAAAATACACATACTGATATATGTGTAAATGAAATGTGACTGAACGGTGAATCCTTGACTCGGCTCATACTCCATCTGAGTGTAGGACAATAACTAAGTTGAGCAGAAACATTTGAGCATGATGAAAAAGGGAAAACTTGAAGATTAGCATCTGAAATTGTTAATGTAAAGTTAGATCAACTGAAAGATGCGAACTCCAGAGACATCAACAAAGACATATATATGGGAGCCACCTCATTTTAGATTGGGAAAATGTCCTAAAGCTAGACAACACACATCAAACTTTTAAAAAATAAAAATAAAATTGTTTACTAATATTGACTTTATACTACAAAATCATTGGTCCAAATTAATCCTTTTTTGAGTCATTTTTACTAAAGAACCTTTCCCCTGAGTTAATTAATTATTTTAGCACATGATTGTCTATGTTTATAATCCTTTTTGCAACTTTACTCTTTCTAGTGGAATATGATCCATATGGATAAGATATCGTGATCCAGCTTTGAGAAAGAAAGGTTTCCTTAAAATAAGCAAGAAAAATTTTCAGCCATCGTTTCTAATCTGGCTAACAACTTTCACTGTATTAACAAAAGTTGTACTACTATTATGTACAAAAGAATAAGTTACACTATAGTAGTTGTCAGATGATTTTTGATTATGGTATAAGAGATTATGGTATAAGATGAGTCGACTGACTTCAATTGAAGTCGATTCGAGTTTGAATTCAAGTCGAGATTGTCGATCTCATAGAGAGATATTCATAAGCTCATGAACTCTTATTTTTGAAAAAAAATAAAAATATCAAAAGTCATAAAAAACATATTCAAATAAATTTTATATTTAATTTTTTGAGTTACATATGATATAGTAATAGCAATAAACCATAACATTAAATTATGTATATTCCTGTTGATATTATGTAGTACTCCAATTTGTTTCTACAAATACGACCAATTAATGCATGTTTTGAAACTCCCTCTTATATTTCATAAATATTTGTTGAATGTAAGATATATAAGTATTATATATCTTATCTTATCTATTTTCATATCATTCTTTTTTGTTTTTTTCTCTTATGTGAATTGTCTTGTTAATTTCAAAATACAAGTATAACAAACTTTTATAGTCCACTCCAAAATCCAAAAAAAAAAAAAAAAAACAAGGATGAGAAAATAAAGTACCAAAATTTTTAACAGGCTATTTTTTTTTTGGTATTTATATCCATGCTTTTTCAAAATAAAAATTCCTCTCGGGAAACTAATTCGTAAAGATCATATTATTCTAAAAAATAAAAAATATATATCTATTTTACATTTTCAATTCAGTAAATATATACTTTCACCAAGATATGCATAGACGTAACATATAGTCTAGTATTTTGTAAATCTCAGCTAACCCAAATACACACACGCATAAGCATGTGTATGTTTGTGATGAATGTCGTTTGATTAAAAATTGGGGATTAGATTTATTTATTTTTTTAAATAATAAATAAAGAGGTATTTTTAATTTTTAAGAGGAGATAAAAATTTAAAATTTTATAATTATATATAATTAATATTAATTTTAATTTTTTTATCGAATCAATCTCTGCATCCATGCTTATATGAGTTATCACTTGTATATTTTTCAAGGCTCAACTCATTTATAGCTCTAATCCTAATTTCCGAACATCGATCCTTGAACACTAAACCAATTGATAGAAATTAATGATCCAGCCTACATCACTAATTATGATTAACCAAAGCCTAATTACTAATCAATTTTGTGACGTCTTAAAGGACGAATCTGATACCATTTTGTAATGGATTAGATGCCCCTCGACCAAACGTTGTTGTAATTATCTTTGGAATTCGAATTCTAATACAACCATTGGTTAATAAAAATACCTTCAATACATGTCTTAATACTAAGGTATCAATCACTATGTCACCCTCATTTATAGAAGATAAACTTTGATTTGTTTGATATCTAATGTTATTCCGACAAGCCAGCCATACAATCTTGGTTCGATTCGTTTTGTTCGAGTTGGTATATATAATGCCAATGAAGACTATTCACATGGTAAAAAGGTTTTTTCTGCAAGAAATGTATCAAACTCATTGTGCCTAGACAATAGTACTAGATAAAACTGAAATATAATATCAAAGATAATCTCCTTATACTAATGTACTTTAGGATAGAGGTTTTTTTTTTTAATTATTAATTATTATCCTATTTTTTTCCAATTTTTTTTGAAGCTGTGACACTTATATAAAATACGTGTTTAGAACATCTGTTTTTACATGTTAAGTGTTTCAAATAGATATTTATACATTTTCTAAAGATAACTAGTTATTAATTGTTAAAAGTTATACAATAGTAAATAAGAAGATAAGAACCCGAGAACTATTTATATTTCGATCTTATTGAGTTGTATTAATTATCATTATATGTATATTACGGATAAAATTTTAAATATAGTATGGTGTGGGTAATAAAAACATATCTTAAAATATCAAATTATCCTAAAAAGGAAAGAAAATTACAATACAGGACATTACCTGAGCGCCTACCCAGGGTCAGGCCCGATCCAAGCATGATTTGACTCAATACCCGGCTTCTTGTTAATATAAAGTACACATTATATTTAATCACTTTAAGAATATGAGTAAGGTGAAAATACTATAAATAAATAGAGACATGTAATATTAAAGGTACACATTTAATTCTTGATTTAAATTCTCTTTTCCACTCACTAAATTCAATTTGTTCTATCAATTTTAAGTTAGGCATCAAAAAATTATAATGGGGCCACCCAAAGCATTAGAGATTCTTCTTGTTTGCATGATCAGAAATTGGGCTTTATATAACTATTCGAGCTCTATCCTGATTTGAGATCAAATCATAAAAAATATAAAATAGAATTTAACAATATAACTTTCTTTATGTAACTTTCGCCAACTTCAGAGCAAAGATTCATGGGAAAAAACAAAATCCAAATGTACCCAAAATATTTAATAATAAAATAAATACCAATAAAAGAGCAGCATTGGAAAAGGTGGAATGACAAGACGCTCGTGCGTTTCGCAGAAGGAGAACAGGAAGAGAACTGAGTTCGCTGGAGCTTAGCTGGGGAACACGTGCCGAGGAGTTGTTTATCACGTGCATTGGTTTGGGGGAACCAAAGGTTGACAAATTTGGCCGTGGCCTCCGCCCCCTAGACCGCCTGCGCCTACCGCTGTATCACACATTTCCCTCCGTGATCCTTGAACACCACTTACGGTGAGTTTGACTTATCTTTTGGAAAATTAATTCTACAGCAAGAGATCTCACTGTATTTGATTTTTATAAAGAAAATTGCTTGTAGTCCGCGAAAATCTCTAAATTTTTTTTTTAACTTTTTATTGTGTTGATTATTGTATTTGAACAATCAAAAGTAATTCTAATTTAAGTTGTGAAAATCTTCAAAAAATCACCATGTAATTTTAATTTTCAACTATTCTTACAAATTATGGCAAAAGTCTAAAAGTGATTTTGAACGCAAATAAGAGGTACAATACATGTTGCACCAATTTTAAGATGAATAGTATACGAATTATTTTCAAGGATTATATTTTATAAATTAAAAAATATTTAAATAATATATATTACACTCAATATATATATATATATATATATTATCAATATTCCTTAGTCCCATCACCGTCAAATTTGATTTGGAACCTAAGATGTCCATCTCTCTGAACTAGGTTTGCTATTGACCCTGTTGAGTTGGATTGTACAAATTCAGATTTAACTCTCTCCTGTTGTCCTAAACACCCCCCCACCCCACACCAAAATAAAAAATAAAAAATAAAAAAATTGTTAGACCAATTATGATAACCCTCTTATGCGAAAATTAAATATTATAAAATAAAAAAAAAAAAGCTCTAAAATATGAATCGAATAATATATTAAATGCATATTTTAAAAGACAATATGCTGATTAAGTATAGTATGATTGAAAAAATGAATTTCAGTTCAAATTGAGTCTGATCGAATCCACCCATAATTAATGACGTGAATTCTATCTTACTTCAGAATTTGATCCTGCCCTTATGCCAATTTGTACTTTCACTAATGATATTTATTATCCATATCAAAATCCCCACAAATAAATCAAAGAGTTGAATGTTGACTCCAGGATTTGAAAGTAGAAGTCTTCAATTATGGTGGATAAATGATAATTGCAGAGGTGACAGGCGTAGTGCATGCACGCTTTAAGGGTTTAATCAAGCTCTTTTTAATTATTGTTGTACTCGAGTGTTCTAACAACGTGACAATTAAGATAGGACCGTGATGTACAGTGCTGATATTCTTATCAAATACACATCCAATTATTAACCATTTAACGGTGCTGATATTGTTAGGGAAAATAACATCGACCTCCCTTAAACTTTCAACTATTGACAAGCAACCCCCTAATGTTTTGGGAAAATTGGCATGAACTTACAAATGTATGTGTGAGGGTTACAAATGTAATTTGCATGCTTAACAAAAGAAAAAGATTTCTTTTTTACCTAGGTTACAAATGTTACAGTAATTACTTGCATAAATTACTTTTACAAAATGCCTTTGAATAAAATTATATGATATAAATGTTTTTATTACTTGATAAAGTAGTTTACCACTATCAAAAGAATTAACCAAAGAATAAGATATAGATATTGATAAGAAAATTTTGAAACTAGACATACATTAAGAAACTGCAAAAGAAACAAATTAAATAAGCTACTTATTTACCAAAAAATATGTGGACTTAAAAATGCATTTATTGCATACATCTATGAAAACATGTGATTACATACTAGGCATGCAAATATGCATGTGATTTAATAAACTCATTAATTATATTTAAGAAATACAAAATATGAGATTTTTTTTAAAACAAAACCATGAATAAAATAATTGTACCCATTGTTTAAGGGCATTTGTGTCATTTGCACCAAACAAAAACATAAAGAAATAAACAAATCGAAATGAATATGTTATAATTTAAACTTATTTGAATTCTTTTATTGATCTTAAAAAATAGTATTTGAATTTGATTTGACTGTTAATCTAATTGATTTTAAATAAATTTTAATTAAATCGAATAAGAATCAAGTTTCAATAACTTGATTTTTTATATATATTTTATCATTTTTTACTAATCGAGTCGAAATTAAGTCGAGTTTCAAATTTTATCGAATGAAAAAATATATTTAAATTTAGTTATTATATTAATGAATCAAGCACAAATAAATTTTTAACAATTAATTTTAAATTAAGTATCAAGTAGCTCGATTTATTTTTAAATTTCAACAAAAACCAATAGAAGGGAGGTACATGCCAATTTTCCCAAACGTTTGGGGGTGCTTGCGAATATAGCCCAAGTTCAGGGAAGGTCAATGCAATTTTCCCCGTATTTTTTATGTCCTGTTTGAGATAACTCGTTGGGGCCTGGAATAAATAAATAAAGTTGGGAGGGAGACAACCTGTCCCCCGCACATTCCTCTATTTATCTTTGACCGTTTGACCACCCGTCACTTCCCTCCACCACCCGTCAACACCAGACCCCAAGCACAGCTGTTCTTCAATATTATTAGTGCCTTTCTAACTGTGATAAAACTTTGTTTTGTTTTGTTTTGCTTTTTTTTTTTTTTTTTTTTGCCTGCCATTATTGTTGTATAAATAATAAGAATCCATCCTCCCATTATCACAACACCAATTTTACTTAACCAAAGTTTTAGATAATACTCAACCTGTCTCAAAATTATTGTTTTACTATAATGTAATATCGAGTTATTTAAGCTTTAAATTAACTTATAATATTAATTTATTTGACAATTTTAATATTATCAAGATTTCAAATCATGATATTTTCTTGTTATATTAGTTATTTTAATAAAAAATTGATTGAAGTCTTTATTATTATATTTTGAAACTAATTAAGATGGCTAGTCAAAAGCGACAATAGACATATAATATTGGGACTCACGATTAAAAAAAGAAATTTTTTTGTGTATATATATACTATTGCTTTCAAATGTAGTGTTTGAGAACTAGTGACCATATTATTATTTAATGAAATGATACTTTTGGAAATGATTTAAATTTACAAAATAAAATTTTATTTTAGAATGTTCCAAATACAAGTAATAAATTTGTAATAGATGAAGTAATATTAAGTATATATTTAATGAGAGATCATTTTTTAGGACTTTGTTTAATGTCCATAATTTATGTGCAATTCTTATGGAGACCTCAGGTCCTAATACAATTACAATTATGGACATCATATGAACTCGACTACATGAACGATTGTTACTATTCTGAAATTTTTAAAAAATAATCCATAATTTATTGAGACAAAGAATTGACAAATTTGCTCATTTTATAGGTCACTTATATAAATTGTACTTGAAAAACCCACTTGCCGAAATCTTTCAGAGGTTATGGTCAAGATTTGCTTTCAAATTACAGGTAGCTTTTCAAGTGGATACATCATTTAGATCAAAGTTGTTAAAAATAATAGACATTTAAATAATTACTATCTTCTATAGTTATATATGCATTTTTATTATTTTAAATTAGTTGCATTGGTCCTTTCCTATAGTTGTTGGAATGATTGAGTGTGTTTTTAATGTTCCTATGTCTTGTCTGGAATCTTCCTAACTTGTCAGCACTAAATTCATCCAACCGCCCTATTCTGGACTGTCTTAATGCATTTGATCAAGAATGCCCATTAGGAAGTCTTCAACTTTCCACATATGGTTGAATTTGAGAAGTGTTTGGGAATCTCCACCCTTACATTAATGTTAGAACTCTACATAGTTATCAATGAAGAAACACCAAAGCATTAAGCACATATGGGAAATTCTTTTCGGATTTAATCAAATCCAACTAATTTTATGATTAATACACTTATTTAATGATTGATCATTCTTTTTAAATTGTACATTTACATCCTTAATGTACCAAAATACCGAAATTACATTTATATTCCTGAAATGTTGTTAAAATATCAAAAATATCCAAACATCAGCGCAATTTTACCTGGTATCCGACTCGACCCAATCGCAAGTTTGGGTCAAATCAAACTCTCTACCATTGATGGAGTTGACCGATAGAACGTGCTAATTGACCAAATCATGACATTTGGACCCTAACTTGTATAACATACAAAAACTGATTAGTATAAATATCCGATACACGTTTCTCATAAGTTAATTTTTACATATTTTACTCACTTCGCATATTAGTTTCTCACGACTTCAAGATATGAACTAATTTAAATATTAAAGGGTTTTAGTTGTAAATCAACCCATCGAACCTAACGTGTGTTATCGTTTTAGGTTATCACGAACTCAAATAATCAATCTCATATCATCACAATCCAAACTCAAGTACGCTGACTTATCCCCATATCATATACCCTCTCCCGCTGCATTTTCTAGGGCAGGGGAAGGAGGATGGCATGTTTGATAAAAAGCACTCCCCTCCCTGAACAAGAAAATGGCTAGTAGCTTAGTAGCTCATTATCCCGCGAGCAAGAGTTCACTAACTACCTAAGAAATGGGCGCTTGCTCTTTTTCTTCCCTCGGAAATTTAACCACAGTAGTTATATAACAACTATAATTTATACGTCGTGTAATTAGTTTGGATTTGACTAAACCTAATCCGAGCTAGAATTTTTCCATCCAACCAGTATTCCTTTACTACTCAACGAGCTCTCCCTTCTTTGAATGCTGTGGGCCTATGCAGCTATGCTCACTTTTTCTCTAATTGCAGTTTCCTAAAATTTGGCCACTGAGGAGTAGCCCTTAATAGATTGGGTAGATTGGCAAGTTTGCCATTTCCTGTCTTGCAGGATTGCCAATGTCCAAAGACTTATAATTAACAGCTGTGGTAGCAATATTTTAGTTCTTACAACTCAAGTGCTAAGTTTCCTCCCTAGGCCAGGGCAATTAGTATCATACCAGGACTTATAATAATGGCCATCAATGAAAATCGAACTCATGATTCCAATTTTAATACCAATTGTAAGACGAATATTTGTTACTTGTACGAAAAATTATAGTTGATATCAAGAATGTTGTTTAAAATTATTAGATTAACACTCACTACTATTTGTCAAAAAAAAATAAAAATAACTCCTCATAAGTATAGTTTCTACTTTAATGCATGTCACAATTTTGAAGCAATTGAATAGAACATTTTGCAAAATATAACCACTACATTTTGTAAGTGACGAATTAGATGCTCACTACTCACCTAATGATTTCTTGCTATAAAATTATAAACTAAGTAAAGAGCTACTCATCTGCTATGTAATTATAAAATTAGCAGAGAGAACTACTCATCTAGCAATCCAACTGACATTTTGAGACAACACCTTTGCGTGTGGTAAAAGTTCTAAATCCATCTACCAATTGGCTATATTTGACAATTTCCTGAGTAGAAGAAAAATTAAATCGTCTTCTGACTCTCATTCTTGAGCAACAATAAATATTTTAAGCAACGAAGATAATTAGCACTAAAAGATTATATCACATAATTCCCATGTGTAAACAAGTCAAGTCAAGTCAAGTTGAATTAAATAAATTATTGTATAAGTTTGTTTAAATTTTTATTAAGTTTTAAAAATTATATTTGAGATTGATTTAATTATTAATTAAATCAATTTTAAAAATGAATTTTAATTAAATCGATCATAAATTGACTCGAGTAAATTGGTATTATATATATATATATATTATATTATAATATGTTTTTATAGATTGAATCGAACTCTAAGCCAAATTTTAATCTCATCGAAGGAAAAATCATATTTGGCCTGGATTTTGTTATATTTAACAAATCAAATTTAAATAAATATTTGGTCAGTCATCTTAAACAAGCAATATATAATTTGATTTATTTTTACTGTATAAAAATTGAAAATATTATTACCAATACTCTTTATCCAACTATGATGTGGATTCAGCAAAACAACAAGGGCCGGCAAATCAATCAACCTCAAAACAGTAATAAACGAAGGGTAGAACTGTGTGATTTAATTCTCAATGATGTAAACAGGAGTTAGATTTTAGGAAAAAAAATTAGCCCCACCCGGTCCCCACTCAAATTCCCTTTGACCATGTAACCCCCCACCAACCCAACCATGGTTAATATCCCACCAACCCAACCATGGTTAATATCCCACCATCTCCCCGAGTTCATAAACCACACGTGTGGCGGATGAATGGGGGATGCATAATAGTACAAATCGGTCAGCATAAAAACAGAGAAATGTCCCTCTGTTCCCATTTCGTATATAATTCCATCACTCCCCCAACAAAGTGAAAGAGAATTTGCAGTCCTCACTGATTTAGTATTGCTCTTTCTGTAGTTCTTGTCCCTGTTTTTATATTCTTTTTTTCTGTTTGTGTTTTCTCTCTTTTTTAAAAAAAATAAATAGTGAATCACAGAAGAAGAAACAACGAGGGTGGTAAGAATTTAACATGCCTGCAAGTTTGGAGCCATTGGATATCGGTGTGCAGATTCCGCACTATTTCCGGTGCCCGATTTCTTTAGAACTGATGCGTGACCCGGTTACTGTTTGTACCGGTCAGACCTACGACCGTTCAAGCATAGAATCGTGGGTGGCCACCGGGAATACCACTTGTCCTGTTACCCGGGTTCCACTCACGGATTTTACCCTCATCCCGAACCACACCCTCCGGCGGCTTATTCAGGGTTGGTGCGTCGCAAACAGGTCCTTCGGAGTCGAGCGTATACCGACTCCGAAGCAGCCTGCCGACCCGATTTTGGTTCGGACTTTGTTGAATCAAGCTTCTTCTGGGTCGGGTCCGTACAGTTTGAGGGTTTCGGCGTTGAGGAGGCTAAGAGGACTGGCACGTGACTCGGATAAGAACCGGTCTGTCATTGCCGCTAGTAACGCTCGTGAGATTTTGCTGTCGATTGCGTTCGCGGGAGTTGGTTCGGAATCATCCGAGTTGAATCACGAGTCGCTCGCTGTTTTGTCCATGTTCACGCTATCTGAACCGGAGTGCATGTACGTGGCTTGCGACTCGGACCGGTTTGGATACCTGGTGAATTTACTGTTCCATTCATCAATCGACGTCCGAGTCAACTCGGCGGCGATGATTGAGACTGTTGTGGCAGGAATTCGGTCACCGGAGCTTCGTACTCAAATCAGCAGTGCCGACGGAGTGTTTGAGGGTATCGTCGGGATTTTGAATTATCCTTTGGTTTATCCGAGGGCATTAAAGATCGGAATTAAAGCGTTGTTCGCTTTGTGTTTGGTGAAGCAGCACCGGCACAAGGCAGTGGCCGCGGGGGCGGTGGAGGCGTTGATTGACAGGTTGGCGGAATTCGAGAAGTGCGACTCGGAGAGAGCTCTGGCAACGGTGGAGCTGCTCTGCCGGATTCCATTGGGTTGCGCGGCGTTTGAGTCGCACGCGCTGACGGTGCCTCTTCTGGTGAAGATTATCTTAAAGATCTCCGACCGCGCGACGGAGTACGCCGCCGGGGCGTTGCTGTCGCTCTGCTCGGCGTCGGAGCGAGCTCAGAGTGATGCAGTGGCGGCCGGCGTGTTGACTCAGTTGCTGCTACTCGTGCAGAGCGATTGCACGGAGAGGGCGAAACGTAAAGCGCAAATGCTGCTGAAGTTGCTGCGGGACTCGTGGCCTCATGATTCCATCGCAAAATCGGATGATTTCGCCGGAAGCGACGTCGTTCTGTTTTGATCTTTTTTCTTTAAAACTATTTTCCTCTTTAAATCTAATTCTAATGTCATTTTATTTGTAAGGTAAAATGCGAAAAATATAAAAAGAAAAATAGCTTAAGAGTTAAAGAGGATTTAGATAGGATGGTACATAAGGAAGCTGGTGTATGAATTTTTGTAATTAAGATTTTTTTTTTTTTTTTTTTGCCGGAAGATTTTTGTTAAAAGAAAAAAGTGCAAATTATTGCATCTATATTTGAGTTCAATGTCTTTTCAAGAATTCGAATTCTACGACAAAACTAATTTTCAACACTGTCGAGCATGTTTGTGGACTTATAGATATTACACAATTCAAGAAATGTTACGTATGTAACCATGTTTTGCAATTGTTCATCTCAAGTAAAAATTGTTCCAAGAGGAATCTAATGTGAAATCAAATTGGGGGAATTGTTTTCTCCGAATAAATTCGATTTTTCCTCGTACATGTTACATTGTGATAGAATTTAATTATGTAATGACGTATTTGATAAAGACGTAACATGAAGATTAGCATCAAAGGATTATCTTCCAATCTCACTTGAAATTTCATGAATTTGAAGGTGGCCCTTGTGGAGACAATGAGTCAGGTGAGGTAGACCAAGGGGGCAAGAGGCATCACAAATAAATATGATGGTTCAACATCCTTTGACCATAGACTGCCAGAATGTCTATTAGGAATAATGACATATTAGCAACAGTGGGGTGGGGTATCCCCCACCCCCACCCCACTAATTTTTGAAAAGCATATAGCATATATTAGTAGTTAAAGGTGAGGTGTGTACATCTGTTGATTGTGATAGTGTCACATGGTTGTAAAATGAGACCATGGAAATGGAATCTCACATGGGCTTTGGATTTTTGCCTTTCTTGATTGCAACTGGTGCTCATATGTGTGTTAACTCATTTTTGCTCCGTATATAGACACAAAACTAGAATATCTGGGCAAAAGAATTTTATTCTTTACTCGAAGATAAGAAAAAGAGAAGTTTTTACTATGGCAATGGGTCCGGGTTCAATCCGGATACGTCCCATATGGAGCGGGTTTGAGAAGTTTTTACTAGGAATGGCAATCGGTCCGCTTTCTTTAGTCAATGTAATGAAATTTGATAATTTTATCCCCAAAATTTTTATAAACTTTCCTAAATGCCCTCACATATTTTCATGACGTCATCCTAAAGTATTTTTGGTATTTTTGTGACCAAAATATCCCCGTGGGGGTTTTTGTAATTTTTTAAACTTACAAGGTTATAAATTTATTATTTTCTGGGATATTCACTTTGATAGTTTTCTAACAATATGCTCTTAGTAACATAAAGCATCTAAAGATGTACCTCTTGCCTGTCACTCGTGAAGGTCAATGGCTCCTCAAATGTGAAAGCTTCAAGCAGTAGAAGAAAAAGAACCATAAATGTAAACAAAACAAGAAAAGACAAAATCAATGTGAACCCTAAATGTAAAAAGAAAATAAAATCAGACAATAAAATTGAAAAAAAAAAAAACACCCTAAACCTACACAAATACATTTCCATATACAAAATAAAACCTTCAATCACAATAGAATACAACCATAATGTGTTTTCAAGAAGTAACAAACAAAAAAGAAACGTACATTCATTTTGTAGTGTTTATCAAACCCTTGATATGTGGGTACACGTTGGGGTAGGAAGTGGTGATATAAGGTGGTGAGTGGCATTATTGTCTTTTCAGAAAATTATATTTTGTTTGATTTTTATTTTATTTTTTTCTTGAGATTAGTTGAAGCTAAAATCGTCCTTTAGCAAATTTTGTCAATTTTGACCCACTTTTGTCACTCAAATGGAAGATATTTTTAATTTCAAAACCAAGAGGGGAGATGTGCCTAATTATCCAAAGTAACATGAAAGGGCGGTGTGAATGTGTAATTATCTCTTTTATTTATTTATTTTTATTTGGACTTTTGTGTTGTATGTCTACTGCCAATTGAAAGCCCATTTATGTTGTATTGTGTGTAGAAGACCCAAACTAAAACATTTTGGCATTTACTTGGGCCCATCGATTCTAATGTTCTCTTCTTGAGTATATCAATTTTTACGTTTGATTTACCAGTTTTTGCATCTATTAAAGTTTTGGGGATTTCATGTCTAAGAAATCCGTGATGCTAAACATATATAATTGCCAGTTTAACATTTTTAGAAGTATTAAAGCCTAATGTATGACAATGGTTAGATTACCACCTATCTTGGACAAGTAAACCTAGATAATAAGTTCACTCTTAATCATCAAATGTTTGTGATGTGTAATTACGCGATTTATATGTTTTGCTCTCATTAATAAATTATATTTAATAAATAGGTCAGATTCACATACTTTTATAAAGAGTTGAGACTTGAGTCGAACTTAGGGTTTAGGTCAACCCGGACTGCAAGCCGTTGATGACATTATACATATTTTTGGGAAACTCAATATGACGAGAACACTTTCTCACTTAGTCAATTGCTCTGTATATGATCATTGCCTATAAAAATTATCTGATTGCATGTGACTCTTAATCTTCTATTTATACTTATTTGTATTTAGCTCATCATCCTTTTTCGAATTCGATCTAATTTAAGCATCAAAATATTTTAGTTGATAGTCACCCCAACGAACCTAATGTATTTTTGAATGCAAATCAATTTAGTTATCAAGCATGGAATCAGTACAAACCCGGAGCTCATACTCGACCTCGAATAGAACAACATCAATTTGGTTGTTGGTTTTCTATTTACTTCTACTAAATAGTAACTATAGTTCCATCTCATTTTTTTTTTGAACATAAACAAATATCGATTTTAACTACCTTGGGATTGTTTGCTACGGAGCAAAAATATAGAAAAGACAAAATATCAAATTTATTAAATTTGTTTGAATAATTTTATCTTTCAATGACTTTCAAATAAGTGCATTACTATTTTGAGTTATTTTTTAAATTATAATAATAAAGTTAAAATCCACTTAATATCGAGTCATTTAACATTCTTTCATTCAAAAGCAACCTAATATTTCAAGCTGGGTGCAATTAAATGGAGGAAATACAAATTGAACAAGAGAAATTAATTGGGAATTGATTCACATATAGAGGATGTCACTTTCCCATATCCATGAAAATTTTGTATCTACAAGGTGAGACATGAGGTACAGCCTCCTTGATGTAACATAAGTATTAATTCTCAGAAATAAAAGTTATGACTTGAACTATAAAAAATTAATAATCATGCATGATAATTAATGTAGCATAACATTAATTAATGCACATTGTAACTTCTGGCTGAACATTATAAATACTTGAATTGATTGAAATTAAGATTCCAATCGAAGAGTTTGCAGACTATGTACTAACAACGAATACATGTCTGAATACAGCATTTACGAGACCCTAATTTAATGACCAAAAACTGGAAGCCTTTTTTGCATATAAAATATATAGATAGGCTGTACATATATTAAAAAGGATAATAAATATCCTTTTGAATTTTAATAATCTCCAGAGACATTTTAGGAATTAACCCACAGCATTATCTCTGTTGCAGCTTGCTTGTATATTTCTTCCACTAGAATTAATGCCTCTGGGAACTGCTGGGGAGCTCCATTTGTCTGATGCATACACCAAAAATATAAGTAAATGTAATTAAGGAAGCTAATGCATATGCAAATATCATTAATTAGCATTAATTAGATTTCTGATTACAAAAAAAAAAAAAAAAAAAGATTGTGTAAATTAAGAATTCAAACAAATTTATGTCTTTATTGTCCCTGAAACCAAGCTCTCTATATATGCAGTAAAGCATGCTATCTCAGACCAACAACAAGTGAAATAATTCAGATAATTTTCTAGTGGATATTATATTCTAATCGTTCACCGTATAACTTCACCCATGCTATCAGGATGGAGCGAGGAATTTTAATTTTGTGTGTGAGATTTTAATTTTTTTAAAAATAATGAGCAAAAAGATATTTTTTATTTATATGAAGGACAACTTTGTTATTTTTATAGCGATAAAATTTTAAATTTTAATAAATTTATATATAATATATAAGCTTATATAAATTTATGGGAGATTGCTATCCGTCCCAACCCCTCCTCCCTCCATCTCTGCATGTTATGTCTTGTGTTTTCTAAAAGGTAATCATGATTAAATTGAACACAAGATATCTAATAAAAAAAATTATGAACTCAACAAACCTAATTACCCAAACCTTAATTCGCGATTTCTACTGATGACCGAAAACCCTAATTCATATTTAACTTAATCAATCTAAAAAATCAAGAAAATCCAACAATATCATATAATTGGCAAAAATAAAAAGTTAAAACGGATTATTTCATGCGCGTGTGTAATATACGTGTATGTTATTGTGTTAAGAAAATAGTTGTTCTTACTCGGGCATGAATCATGTACATGCGTCTATTGCGATCCGACGAAACTTGAGCAGAAACCACCTCAAGTTTGTACTTCTCCATCACAAAGAAAATGGCGGTCAACAGGCCGGGCTTTTTAGGGCAGCATACGTTGATGTGGGCATCTTTCCCGCAGACATTCAGGATTACATTTGGAGAAGTCCATGTTTTGAAAGTGGCTGCAAATTCAGGGCCCGAAAATAGTGGGTTTAAACTGTTGGGGTTTGCTAAAGGGACAGCTGCTTTACTTGTGGATCCCTGCTCGGCTAAAAATGCCTCCCTGGACTGAATTGCAAGTTTCTGTTGGGTGATTACGGAGGGATCACAGGTGGTGGGATTAGTAGTTGCACCGTTGAGCCTTTCAGTCTTCTGTTTCTCAAGTTTCTCAAGAGTTAGCTGCAGTTTTCTGATGTAGAGTACTGCTTCATCAACTATGGTGGATTTGTCTGCCTGCATGGCCATAAGATTTAGTGGAAATTCAAGAAATATTTGAGGGATAAATATTTGTAGAATTAGAACTATTATAGCGTAATTCAAGAAATTATTGAACTAATTCTTGATACACATCAAAAATCAAAACACTTTCATTTTTTGTTTTTAACAAGAATTTCTCATATAGCAAATCATACACGTTTGGCGTGTATCTATAAACTGCAATACGAGATGCAACACCAAATTAAAACTGACGATCAGGACCGAAATTTCCTTTACATGGATTATTAATGAGAAGTAAGTCAATTTGATGTTTGTATAATTGTAAGACATTTATTGTGCAGTAAATAGTTCTTGAATAGACATTTCAAGAATCTTTTTCTTGTTTTAATTTACATTTTTTCAAGCTTATTTTTATATGCTTGATTTACATAACTTGAGAGAAAAACTAAGAATAAAACTAGAAAATTATATGGTGAAAATGTTTAATCAAGTATAAGAAACACTTTTTAAGGTTCTAAAAAAGCATAAATAAGAGAGATCTCATTTGTGGATGTCCCAAAAACATCACCAGACCACAATTGGTAAGAGAAATGCACGTTTGTTAAATAGTTTTGCATGCAAACCTGACGATAATTAATAGAAGTTGAAAAGCAGGATGGTCATAGTGACATTTATGTCTTGCCAAAATAGAAAAATCCCAATCTTTGTTTAAATCAATCTAAAGTTGGATCCTTGATTTTGACAGAAAACTCATGTGTTCTATAGCCATGACTTGAATCAGAAGATTCCTCTGAAACCTACTCAATTTAGACAAAAACCCAAAAATTTTAAAAAAAGAAAAACAATCATAAAAAGAAGGAATTGGAACTGAAAAGCATCCCACTTACCAATTTTTTCAACCTGAAATATTTATCTGTGCTGTGTGTGTGTGTGTGCATATATGTCAACAAAAAGGGAATTTTTTTAGAAGAATATCTATGTTGAGAAAATAAGTGACAAGAAAGTTACCCTTGGAGGGAGGTGGGGGATCAAAGCATGAAGATTGGCAAACATGTTCCTCATCTTCTTCCTCCTCTCTCTCTCAGTCCATATATGGAGCTCATGATCAGATTCGCCGCCGCCGCCACCTTTTCCTTCACTCCCTTGACCACCACCGCCACCTTTTCCTTCATTCCCATGATCACCACCGCCGGGCTTACTGGCGGCGGCGCTCCTCTTCTTCCCCTTGGCTGCTGGTGGCGCTTCTACATCCTTCACCGTCTGTCCGTCTGAGTTGCCGATGTCCGTCAACATCTTGCCGCCATTTTCTTGATCACCCGCTAGAATTGGAAATGCCCATGATTGGTCGTCCAACAACAAGCTGTCATGGCCAAGCCCTTCAGCCATAGCTAACATGACCAAAACTATATATACATCAGAAGTTTATATTAGAGTTCTTGGGGGAGTGGGGGGGTGGGTTGGCATAGGAAGGGAAGGGAGAAATAGGGGAGCATATATATAGAGAGAGAGGTGGCAAAGGTTGGAGATAGAAAAGCATGATTCGCAGGGGCTCGATTAGAACAAACCAAAATACAATCATAAGCCAAAATGCCGTTACTGGCTTCAAAACAAGAACAGTAGCTAAAGCACATTACAGAAATTTTCTCTCACTCTGGAGAGGGTCCCACATTGTTAAATCTCTTTTTATTTTTTATTTTTTATTTTTTTCTCTTCTATAATTTTTGGGAATAATAACTTTGCCATGCAATGCCCATAATTTCTTGATTTACTACACCATGATTATATATGTCTTAATAACAAATGTGCCTCACAAATTTCTAATTATAAAAAAAAATATATTATTATCTCCAATGTAATATGATGATAGATACGAATAACTTCAAAGATTATTCGTAAATTTCTTAGTTACTTTATTTTTACTACGTTATATATGTGAGTAAAAAGTTACTAAACATTATGCAATGATGTTTCTTGCTATATTTTTGTTTTGTAATTAAGCTAACAGACACCTTTAAGTGTCAGAGAACTCGATATTTACGTTTATACATCGTTGATTTTTATATTACAGTTATCTTTACTATCTAACTTTATAAAAAACGTGATTACTTTTACGATTTGTATACGTATATAATGATTCATTTGGGTCCTCTTTTTATGTTACCACGGTGGAAGGAAACAAATTACCAAATATGTTTCAATTGTAGCATTCACCAACTAGTTGGCTCTTGGAATCAAGTTAACATGCATTATTCATTCTTCTTTGAGAGTTACCATATTTGAGTGTTCTATCAAGATGATTGAGATTTAACTCATTGAGGATTTTTAGTTTGTATTTGTTGAAGTCGACAATTTTAGTCATTAGAGGTATAATTTTTTAAGTAATTTTATATTCTTATTATGTCCCAAAGAGTGCAAGGGTTACGTTTACACATAATATTTTTATGTTGTAGTCATTTTTATTGTCTAACTTTATATAAAATGTGATTACTTTTATAATTTTACATTGAACAAATGCTTATCTTGCTCTTTGCCTAAACTTAGTAAGAGTGGAGCTAAATACTTTTCACCCTTTTTGATATGAAGGGATATACCATAAACATGTGTACTTCGATCTTCTGTTTAATTTGGTATTACATTTTATATTATAATTTTGTACATATATATTAAGTGTATATGGTTCAATTCAAATGTATATTTAAAAAATAATTTTATACACTTAACTTGTATTTGTTAAATATAAATAATAAGAAATGTGTCTTGTCTTGCTCCCAAAACTATTTACTATTAGAACGATAAGCTTTTAATTCCACTTAATGTAGACTTGCCATTGTTATGCTTTGCCAATTCTTATCAATCAAATTAAAAATTTGAAATAATTATCGTAATAGCACTAAGTTATTCATTTTTCCATTTATAACCCAATTTTTTTTTTTACCTTTTTTTTTTTTTTTTTTTTGGTTGGGGTTGGTTTGTTGTGTGTGTGGAATGACATATAGTGATATGGGATTGTCTATGGTTTGGCAGAATCTGAAAAGCTATTTGGTGGTTGTTGATTTTTGAGTGTTTTATGGCTAATGCTTGCGTTTGAGTAATCATGAAATTCTGTCTATTTTTATGGTTTTTTTTGGCTCTTCTCCCAAACCCCAACAAAACCCCCCATTTCCTGATTACGTGGCATACATAAAGCCACCATTGGACCCACTCCCATTTTATTCCCACCAAAAAGGAAAATTTTTAAATAAAAATGAACCAACTTTATTTTTGAGGTTTTGAGCTTCATGTCTTCAAGCTTCACACAAGATTCGACCAAATAAAAACTCTTTTGATTTTATTTTGATGGTCAAGACCCAAAATAGGTTTAATAAACTAAATTTAAGAGTTTCATTCAAATTATAAATTAAAATAAAAATAAAATTCAATAGATTAAATTTATAAAATTTATTAATTAATATAAAAGATTTGATTAAATCATGGAGGTTTAAGCGTTTAAATTCATAAAAAAAAATCATATTAATACTATAAATAAACTCAATTTTTAGTATTAAAAATATGTGTGTGATTAATTACGCATTTAACTATTATCAGACTATATTTGAATTGATGGATTTAAAACTAAGAATTTTAAATTTGTAATAACAAATCTATTGATTTTATTTGGATGATTTCATAATACAATGAATTTTAAATTTTTTAACTCCTATTTTAAACTATTTTTTAAGTCATTGTAGTAAATTTCAAATGCATTTTATATGGAATTATTTGAAATCTTTCCACAAATTCTCTTCTCTAATCCAAATTATCCAATCCAAATACAACATTAAGCTTTTTGGCTCATATTTATTAGATTTAAAACTGATTTGAGCGTTGGAGGGTATTAATCGGATCACCCCAGACACTCCTATTAATTTTTTATGACACACATAATAACTCATATTACAATTGACTTTCAACTAGAAATTTCGAAAAAATAAATGATATCACATTACGCTATTTCTACTTTGATTCACTGCTAGATCCGAATTATGAGAAAATGATCGAATATATATATATATATATATATATATATATATATATATATTATAACATCAAAATTTCAAATTCATTAAGTATAATACTGATATTTAAATTTGTACAAACTTCAGGAATAACATAAAGATTTTACATTTAATAAAATTGTTATTTTATTTATTTATTTTTGGGTAAAGTTGTTATTTAAATTTGAACTTTTTACGCTATTCTTCTAAATTAATTTATATCCCAATACTAATTTTATATAATATCGAGAAAAGCTTACCAAATGTAACAAAAAAATGAGAAAATATGCAGATTGATAATCTATCGAATAATTGAATTTTAAATTTAGAATTATGAGTTCTAGTGGATAAAGTTTTTAGTGTAATTATATTATCAATTACCTAATAAGTTGAATATTTAGATGTTGTGTTTATTTAGACATAGAATTCGGCCGAATTAAATTTATACAATCTATAGTATATTTACCATAAAAAGCGACAAAGACAGATGAAATCCTTTTTAAAATTGACATCTGAATAAGTTCTAAGGTTTATCAAATTCATTTTTTTCTAAATATGTAAAGGTGATAGTCTTTATAATTTAGAAAGTTCCTGAACCTAATTTTATGATCTTTAAATAACATTACAGATAATTTAAAAAAAAAAGGATAGAATTTTTATGTGGGCTCAGTAATAGGTGGAAGTAGGATATAAATGCAGCATCTACTAAAATTTTCTACTTGTTATTCAAGATTACGGGTTTGAGTCGGGCTTAATCCATCCATTAAAAATGTTAAAAACCCATATTAGACTCAATCTAAACTCGGATTCAAAGGTTAGATCCATTAAATCCATTTTATAATTTTACAAATATTGAAAATATATATATTTTTAAAAATTAACATCACATAAATATATATGTAATAAAATTAAAAAAAATATAAAAAAAATAAAATGATTGAGTTGAATCAGATCGAGTTTGAAAAAAAAAAAAACCTAATATAAACTCATTTATACTATTAAAATTCGACTCATATAAAATAGTATGAGACAAATTCGAGTTTAGGGTGGCCTTATTATCATCCATAATCATAAAATCACATTCATGATAAGGGGGCATCCTTACATAAAATCTCATAGCATGTATGCAACATAATCCCTCGGACCATAACTTTTCCTCAAGTTTCTTTTTCTATTTTTCAATCAGATCATATTATCCAAAGTCTCCAACAAATTCAATTTTAAGATTTCCAAAGTAACTCTGCTACATATCCTTATTATGTCAGAAATCTAGTTAGTTCAATATGGAATAATAAATTTTAGTATTTAAATGTATGAATATATTATAATTTTTTTAAAAAGTTAAGCAAAAAATTCGTGCAAAAATATGAAAATATATAATATATAATTTCATAAACGTACGGATAAAATACGAATTTAAAAAAATATATTCAGGAGTAAAAATACGGGTCATTTTGATATTATTTTTAGATGGATCTTGCTTGTATAATTTTGATAATTATTTAAAAAAAATTATATGTCACTATATTATTTAATTCATAACTTATTGAAAAATTGTGTCACTTTATTATTTAATTCACAATTTATAGATAATTATTTAGTAATAATAATTATTTTTATAATTCTGGCATTTTTATTTTTTAATTGTATGATATTCAATAAATATTTATAAATATTTTTATATAACTTTTAGATTTTAAATAAATATTACAAATACTAATTAAAATAAAATATCATTCGTCAAGTATAATAAATATACTAAATGTTTCACCTCAAAAAATAAATATTATTCATTAAGTTTAAAATATGTACGAAAAATAATATTATTTTTAAATTACTTATACATATATACTATAATATGTACAAATATAAAACGAGTCTTTCCTAATAGAAGTCGAAAACGCAATAAAATACTCATTGATTGAAAATTTCTAAAGTCTGTAGTAAACTGCCCATTCTATGTTGTCTTGCTATCAAAGCCAAACTGATCCCCAAAGTACTAAACTAGAACTTTAGGGTGGAATTGGGGTAGGTTTGATAGATTATCCCAACTTATCTTCTATTCTGTTTGGTTGATGTCCCGACCACTTATGTTAAGATTGAACCTTAAATTTTAATGAAGAAAATATACCACAAATATATATATATATATATATATATATATATTATATATATATAATTTGAAGTTAGGAAATTATTTTTCTTAACATTATTTAATTAAAAACTAAAGATCAAACATAGCCTTGATTCAATTCCATTGCGTACCACAACGAAGAGATGATGAGGAGAGAGCAAATAAAAAAGGAATAGCAAGAAAAAATTTAAAAGAAGAGAATCAAATATTGATGGGAGTTTTGCCAATTACCAATTATCTCTTCATTTCTTGTCCCATCATACCATTAATGCTTAATAACCAACACTTGATAACATGAAGACTGTAAATCAGTTCTTGAGTTATCAATCCTCCCTTATCCTAAAGAATCATGTACACAAAACTGTTTCAAGACTGAAACAGGAGCCTAGAAAACCATGATCTTGTAATAAAGACATGGAAACAGGAATTCCCAAGAACAATCTAGCCACTGATATCATCATTTAAAGGTTGGTCTCTATAACTGCATTATTAAATCAAACTTCAAATTTCACTTTTTTTTTTTTTTTTTTTTTTTTTAATTTAGCAAGAACACAAAAATGTTCAAACGTCACAAGCTATAAACTTTTGGAGTATCAAGGATATACGGCTTCATTCCCAGTAAATGCACCCTTCCGTTCTAGGGCATAGGCAAGAAGTCGAAGGGTTTCAGGAGCAAAGCTGTGAAACGAAATATATGAACCTGCAAGGAGAAGGGTTTTGGAGGGTCTTAACAGATTCCTGCTCTTCCCCACAAAAAGGCCTTCGTCTTTCAAGTTTCCAAGGCCATCAATTTACAGATAGGACATATGTTCTTCAGAGTCAACCACTGTTCGATGCAACTGGTGTGAAACTCATGCCCACAATCCAATTTCCCAATATCATCTCCAGCAACGTAATCCTCCTGATCACACGAGGAAAAAGAAAATTTTACGTAAAACTTATGTTCCTGTTTATGCAGAGAGATCAAGCCAAATCAAGCAGATGAATATGAGACCCTTCACCAAACCAACAGCTGTTAAATAGGTTCCCCACTCGATCACATAATCCTTCACTTAACTGTAGCGTTCTCGGGCTTCTAGCTCGCTCTAGCGACTTAAGTTTGGGAACTTCGCTTTATTGCACTTTAAATTTTTCAAGCCTAACTGATAAATCATACTTCAAAAAAAGACTCAAAATTTTCACTGTAATTTTGTGAACAAAGTTTATGAAGAACTCCATTATTGGTATGGTGAGCAAGAAGAGATGCGTGATAAAAGATGGAATTTAAGGAAAGAATTTGTTGGTTACGACAATCGGTGATGACTAAAGTTTGACGAGAAAGAAGAAAGGAAAAAAATGGAGAATCTAACTTAAAGTTGTACGTTATACAATGAGTTTGACCACTATAATCTTTTAATAATCTTAATCTTTTCCTTTCATTAGACCAAAAAAAGAACTTTAATTCTAGGTCAGAAAAAAAAAAAAAAAAATCAATCTTATCGAACCATTTTCAATGGCCCATGCGAGAAAAATGATCTATTTAACTTGAGTTTGTTAGGTCAAATAATACAAAAATATAATTTGGGATGCCATAGTTACTTATTTGGTAGATATTACAGTAATTACTTCAATTTTTATTTATTATTAAAACACGCTCTATAACACTGCTCTCATATATTTTGAGATTTTGACGCTTTTTGACCCACCCTCGCATCTCGCTCTATGTGACTTAGGTTCCCTTCGTTTAAGGAGTTCATGTAATAAGAAGTACTGCATCAAAAAAACCCGGGGGGAGGAGCTGAAGAAAGTAACGGTTAAAGCAAGCTCCCCTCAACCCCCAAGGGGCTATTTTGAGAGTAGAGACATGGTTCTAACCTGACATATACAGCATGGCTCCAACTTTGGTGAGGCTCTAACTTCTTCATACTTCCGCTGTTTCATAGAGCCCCTAATTTTTTCCTTGCTCAGTCCAGTACTCACATTCCCTATTCTTTCCTCCAAAGCCAGCAATTCCTGTTGCAGCACATGGATTTGACAGCAATTACCCATTAAATTTTCTTTCATTCATCTAAAACTAAGAATGTGAAGATGCAGGATAGTTAAATGGACTAAAGTACCTCATAAGACATATTGTCAACATCAAGCCTCATGTCTCTGTGTCGGTCATGCAACTCAGCAAATCCATTTACAAAAGGATCAATAAGCATATAATCCTGAAAATAAAAGGCAAGTATTTTTTGTATCATCGGTTTTCTCCCACCCAATTAAAACACGTGGTAACACTATTTTGTAGTCTTTGATTGAAAGTACCACCACACATCTCAGAAGTGAAAATCATAAAAAAATCCAATAGGAGTCTGCCAATTTGAGCTGTTTAAGTTTACAATTGCCAAAAAAAACTTGTTCGTTAGACTAAATGTTAGACCAAATGGTACCTGCCCAACGCCAAACAGTTGAGTTGTTCAATTTACAATTAACATAGATACTTCTGCAAGTATTTATAGATCTCTCAACAAGGTGTTGCATGATACTTCCATATAGAGAGAAAAACCAGACCATGAAGCGAATCTTACAATTTATAGAACACAATGGGATCATAAAGGCTCCATGAAATGTTTGATAGTATCAACTGGTCGCATGATGACGAATTGAGGAGCCAGTCAGGCACAATTGGTTCTCAGTTTGTTAAAGATTATCCAATTATGGGGACACAAACTTATTGAGAAGAAGGAAAAGATGGATTTTCCAATAAAAACTAAAAACAAACCTCAGCACGTAGGTGGACACCCCTCTGCATGGCGTTCAAGACTTGACGAATCTGTTTACAAAAGTAAAGTATCAAAATGAATTGTAGAGCAAAGTATCAAAATGATAATTTCTTCAATAATCACAGTTTGTAACAGCTACTTTTGGTATGTTGGGAGATATCATTATTGCGGAACCAAAATTCCAATATTGCATTTGCGGGTAAAAGAGTAGTTGAACAAACATTGAATAAACCAGTAACCGAAGGTTCACAAGCGGCTGAATATTTATTCCAGAAGGGCTTATTCGACCTAATCGTACCACGTAATCTTTTAAAAAGCTTAGTGAGTTATTTAAACCCCACAACGCCTTTCCTTTGAATTCCAATTCAATCAAGTAGAGCGCACTGAGTACAAATATTTTATTTGTAGCAAACAAGTAGTTAGCTTTATCAGATTCAAAGTAAATAAAAATGGAGTTTTCTTTGGTGACCTAAAATCTAATTGTCGAAAGAATCAAAAGTTGCAGATAATTCTTTCTTTTTATCTAGATTCCTGATTACTAATTAAATAGTCTCTATCAACAAGATAAAAGCGTGAGTTCTTCCTTTTGTGCAATTAAGCAAATAAAAGGAACTTTGTCTCACATATGTAATCAAATTCAAATATAGAAAAGTTAGATATATAGTTTTGTATCTTTCTCCATCTCCCGAAATTCCCATTTTCATTAAAATCCTGATTGTGTTGCATTTTAACAAATTTTCGATAATTTGTAAGGAACTCTTCCTTTACTAAATTAGAGAAAAAGAACAAAATACAAAGAAATGAAGAAAAATAATAAAGTTGATTATCATACTTATATTTCATGTAGATAGATTAATAAGTCGTATTCTTTTTTCCCCTAAGAAAAAGGTGATCTCCTAGCAAAATGGTTACATAAAAAATTGACTATACAAAAGCATCTAGAGAACAGTTCAATTCGATACCGGATACCAAAATTAGTCCAGACCTGATTATCACAAAATTCATCAGTAAAACTAAGCTTCAAGTTCCCACTGTAAGACCAAAATACACACCCTTAAGTAACAGATAAACTGCAAACCATCCCAAGCCTCTAATCACAACACCAAACTTATCCTAGGTCTTCAATAATGTTCTCAAAGAGCAACCAAGTTATGCTCCAGGTTAATGATGATCAGATGACTCAAATTTAGTCTAGAGTGTTCGTCGCTCACAATGATTTCCCTCTCCATCTCAATTCCTGATCCGATTCTATTACCTCATCTAATGGTTTTCTTTTAACATGATTAAGAGAGAGACACTGGTGCAGATTCCTTGAGAATGGAATTTATGTCCAATAAAAACAGGATCAAAAACGGTTTGTTGTTGAAGTATTAAATCAAAACATGAAGAAAAGTTGAAATGTTAGCTAATTCTTCAATTAAACCACATACAAGATTGAACGAACCTCCTCAATCCATGAAGCGTTCTATTCTAGGTCATATGTTGACAGGATTATAAGGAGGATTGCAGGCAACATACGCATGAAGCTCATTTATCAAGAATTCATAAATGCAAATTGGCTATCTAAAGCAGTTACCCTGAGTTACATTTGCCAACAAAAAGAACATCAATATTTGTTAAATTGCATCAGGTTGACCAAAAAAGGCATTCATATATTGTTATTACACAAAGCTTCACTTCACATAAGGATTCATTTTTTGAGAATTATGATGAACGACTTCTTTTAAGGATCTATCGTTGAAGGGGATTTTCATATTAAATGTTGTCGCAACATTGGCAGTTAAATTGCATCAGGTTGACCAAAAAAGGCATTCCTATATTGTTATTACACAAAGCTTCACTTCACATAAGGATTCATTTTTTGAGAATTATGATGAACAACTTCTTTTAAGGATCTATCGTTGAAGGGGATTTTCATCTTTGATACCAAATGTTAACTACCAATGTTATGACAACATTTAATTGCCAAAATGTGCTATGACGAAGTCCCATTTTTGGTTTATTAACCATCTATACAGTTTCTTACTCTTTTTGGAAAGAAGAAAGGATAAGCTCTTTTCCCTAGACAAATTTCCAAAACTGGCATGATATAATATACATTACATTAGCGTTAACATTCAAATTGTAATCAGAAATTCAAGTGTGATCGCATACCAGTCTACGTCTGCCCTCAACAGCTGCTAAAACATTCCAACCATTATCATCTCCACCTGGCATATCCATCCAGAATGCTGCCGATCTTTGATCTGATTGATGTTGTGCACGACTAGTAGTCGCTGTCTCATCTGATGATGATGAAGTGAAAGGCGAAAGAACAAAGGAACTTCTCTGGATTCCAGAATCAGATTCAATGTGTGGGAAAGGAATCCAAGGAGCAGCTTCTGACAGTCTTTGGTGATCTTGCGATGTCTGGTTTTGATGAGGTAACCAGGCAGTGGAAGAAGACCGCCCACCAGAACTGGGACCAATCCGAGAGCCAGAAGAATGATTTCTAGAAGATACTGAAGTTCCAGGTGTAAAACTCCAATCAATTTGTTCTTGCAGGATATTTCTTGTCTGGGGAGCAGAAACAATCATGGGATACTCTGGATTATCTCTAAGGGAACTTCTAACATTAACGTCTTCATGCGCTCCAGAACCTCTTTCTCCAGAGAGCATATAAGAACTTGATGAACTGCCACGTCGTGAACTGAAAGATCCATTCCAAGGGTATGAATGCATGCCTCTAGCCTCATTTACATGAATTAAAGGTTCGTTCAGGTTTATGTTTGGATTCATTGGTGACATCAACTCCAAAGTATCGGAGTTTGAAATAGGTTGTGACTGTGGCTGAGCAACATAAACACGAGAATGTCTGGCAGAAGTGCCTCTAGGTGTATCAAATGGAACTGATTCATGGTGTCCAAGATTTGATCTTAAAGCGAAACTTCTAGCTGGGTTTTCTGCAATTTCTGGAACACTCGAAGAGGGAAAAAGCCCGGGGCTTATTCTACTTGTACCAACTACACTTCTTGGATTTAGCCGTTCCAAGTGATTAGTCGAAGACAAGTTCAGTGGGCCAGATGATATGCTTAAATTTCCAGGAGCAGTGCAACAGCCAGGAATAGAATGCTGCATTATATTCTCCATTGGCTGGTTGGAGTTTGAACTTCCACTAGGGTAAAAGTGTCCAGAAGTACCTTCAAGAGCCTTTCTCTTGCAAGATGAACCCCAAGTACCAAAAGATGGACCTGATGCTTTACTATTTTCTGAAAAAGAACTATAACTACCTGAAGAAGTTCCTGAATTAGTGGAAGAAACATAAATAGTTGGAATCTGCTCTGTCCCCGAATGACCAGACTTGTACAGAGTATGAGGTAGGCCTGCTCCTAGACCTCTGTGGCAATTATTCTCCCTCACACGCCCGTGGTTTGAATTCAAATTCAGTGAACCACGATTTGAGCTGCAATTTTGCATATTCAAGGATCTGTCAGTCACTTGATTGCCAACATAACTAGTACTTCTGATATAAGATGGTTCTGAAGACCAATCTTCTGACCTCTCATCAGTCCCAGAACAAGCACTGAAAGGGGAGAACCACGAAAGCCTCGTTTTTGAATCATCATTGCTTGCTTGTTCTTGCAGATTATTTCCGCTGGAGCTAGATTCACCACGGTCCCAGCCACTGTTACTCTGAGCACAATTGTTAGCAGCACTTGTGCAACTAATATTTCCATCACTGGGTGCAAGCATGTAATTTGACAATCTATTTTCAACTGGATTGAGCCTGTTATCCCAAGAAGCCGAACGATCCATAGAAGTGTTATCAGGAAAAGATCCTTGGTTCAAATCAATTGTTTCAGGAAAGGGATTAAGCCCACCCCTTTGCCCTTGCATAGCAGTAATCTCCGAAATTCTACAGACTTGAGAATAAGTTCAGACCAAATACTGCTGAAAAGTTCTGATAGATCTGCAGAGGATTAAAAAGGGCAATGGAATCACTCCAAGCATAATAAAAAGCTGCAAAGTTATTAAGATACTCAAAAAGTTGATCAGCAGTGATTACTTTCCCGTATCACTATTCGCTTACCAACAAAAAAGACATAGAGAGAATGATATACTATCATCCCACTCATTCTCGGAGCTCAATCACATACTCCTATTGAACAAATCCTAAATAGAAATGCAATTTGAATTTTTATTTCACTTCACAATCTTAAGTTTTCATCAATTCGATGAAACTTCAAAAGTCAGGTCCTTGAGGCAGGTCAAACAATGTGATATACTCCTCCATCAGTTCCAATTCACTTAACTGTATTGCTTATCCACCAACTGTGCATGATAAGGCATCATCAATGGGATAAGCACTAAAGCTTGAAAAACTATGATGTAGCCATGAGAGTCCACAATCGGTTTTTACAAGCAAAGTCATATCTCGCTATGCACCTGGATTGCAATTGCATTGGACAGCCTCCAATAGACAAACATAATTAAATGCATAAAAAACTTGAAATTCATCAAAAGAAAATTCAAATGCAGAAGTTTTGGTTATGGCAAACTAGAACATAATGACAATAAGAAAATAATACCCTATTATAATAAAGCTGCAAATTCTTCTATTTGGGTAGAAAGTGCAAATATGAACACCAATGCATATAATGTCATATTACTTTGGGTCAGTAAAGAAAAAAGATTGACAGATTCATTTTATTTAAACAAAAAAAGTCAACAATGAAACTAAGAAAAAGAAAAAACAGATTTTAACAAGAAATATAGAGGAACAAGAAAAGATTGCAACTTTGTGAAGATCACCAGGGTTAACTACTTTGACTAATAAGTTCGTCTTAAATAATCCAATTAAAAAGTATAAACTTGGACATTATCGTAACTCACGAATTGAAGTTTTAAAAATAAGTACAACCCATCCTGCAAATAAAAATCTGAAATTCAGGCCAACCCAAAAAAAAAAAAAAAAAACAGAACCGCCTGCACTCAAAGAGCAGATCCCTTTTTCCAGATTTTAGATCTCAATCTCATGTAGTTCCAAACAAAAGTAAACAACCTCAAAACATTAAATGAAAAATTAATAAAAAGTCAATTCAGCGCATCAATATTAAACCCAACAAAAAAAACTACCAAGAAATTGAGCAAAAAATATTAGCTGAGTCAACAATAAAACCTCACAATTAAAGAATATGATCGATGAAACTGGCGATCGGTGATTGCCTCCTTTTTCTTTCCGGTGGAAATAGATAGAAAGCTTCTTTTTTTTCTTTTCTATGGAAATTTTTTGACCCAAAAAATTGATAAAAAAAAGGTTGGTGGAGAGTAAGAGACGTTTCCAAGAAATCTCAGCAATTCTTATTTCTCTTAGTACTATAATAAAAAGATTTTTTTTCTTCTTCGCTGTTTTATGATGAGACGACGGTTTCACATGTAAAAGAGAGATTCAAGACATGCCCACGAGAAGATAAAGCAAAAGGGTCGCTGGAAGTAAATAGTTTTATGGATGCAAGAGAAATGTGGATGTGTCCTCAGATTGTACACACACTGAGAAATGTATGTATGTGTAAGAGAGAGAGTGTGAGGTTAAGCGGTGGTGGTGCTAATGTAGAGTTCTTGTTTTGGTGGGGTGGGGGTGGTAAAGGATTAGTGCAAGGCTGAGGGCATTTGACTTTTGTGGAAAGAAAATCAGATTCGGATTTGTTTGGGAATCTATTGTTGAGTAGAGGCTGCAGAAGAAGCGTATGCATTTGGATTTATTTAATTTTCATTTTTTGGAAATATTGTACAAAAATATTATAGGAAGATTTTGTTGGAGTTATAAAATAAGATATTTATGTTGACTTGTGATTTGTGAATTTAGCATTTTAATTTGAAATAAAAATAATTTAATTTATTTGATTATCAAAGTAAAAATAATGTTTGAAGAAAATGGAATATTATTTCTCAATGAACTTTTGAAAAATAGGTTGAGTGCTTTTGAAATATAGTTGAAAGATAGGATGTACATTGTGAAAATATAGTTGAAAATATTTTCAAGAAATAATTTCAACAAAACAAACACGTTTTCAGGCTAAAAGATACAAAAATAAGTTAACAAATCGATTAGTTGAACTCTGAATTGTTTAATATATGTTGATCGTAATATAAGTTGTATTCAAATTTATTTTAATCACAAAATGACTTTCATCAGTTAGGGAATTAGTGATTCAATCAAACACTTGTTTGATACAATTAGTAAAGTAATTCAATGATGCACTAAAATGTACCATTATGGCCATAAAAGCAATAATTTAAGGGCGTAAATAAATTATATAAAATAAATTAGTATTTAATTTTAGTTTGAATTTTTTATCAAGTTTAAAATTGTATTTAAATTTGATTGATTATTAAATGAACTAAGTTTGTACCATTTTTAATCAGATCGAATACGAGTCCAGCTAGAGCTTGATTTTTTAAAACATATTTTTTTTTTTAATTAAGAATAATTAAAAAAAAAGTGTTCGAACTTAATTTATTATATTTAACAAATCGAATTCAAATGAATATTTAAAATAGATCTCGAATCTAATAGATTTGAGCCTAGTTTGATTCATTTTTTTATTTATTGATAATTAGAAATAACTTCATTTAAAAAAAATAAGGTGATTTTAGGTGAGTTTTGTTGATATCACCATTTACTGCAATTTCATCACAGAGTGTCAGAATATAGTATGATTGGATAAAATACATTTGTATTCATTGCATAGTATACTAGATATATTTATGATTGTCAAATGTTATATTTTATGAAAAATGAAACACTTAAAAAATTGATATTGCATCGATCGATTATTATTTACGTGAGATGTCCCAAAAATGAGGCCGAATATAGTTATGTTCTTGCTTGGATTGAAGAAATTTTGTGAGTTTGTAATGTTTAGTTTCTAGTCCAAAGTTTTAAAACTTGAAAAAAAAATTAATGAAATGAAAATTTTGTACTTTTTTCGTTATAAAATATTGTATTTATGCGAGATAAAAACAAAATATTCTCTATCCATAACCCAAGGGAAAATGTACTTGGGCTTTATCTCATAAGTTGGCGTTTTAGCATTTTCTGCCAAACCCATGCCCCATAAATTGTTGGGCCAGAGAGTATTAGAATTGGGCTCCAGATTTCCTTCGAAATTGGACTTTTTTCATTTTCGGAACTTAAGAGCCCGTTTATTTATATTTTCCGCTAATGATTTCAAATACATAATTCGAGAGCAATTGATTGCAATCTCCTAATGCCACATAATTGAAGATAAAGAATTTGGACCTGCATCGCAATTTCATACAAAATTAGGTTCAATTTATTATATTTAACTCAAATGATTACAAAATTATTTTTCCCATTTTTTTCCTTAAACAACTCTTCTACAATTTTTCTAACATCCCCATGAAAAATAACATCTCCCTGTTGACATGCTATTATTATATGGCCTCGTTTATTTTTATTATTGAAATATAAAATAATTAATAAATAATTAAATAAGTTGAAGAATAAGGATTATAATATGAATAAATATTACATGTACTTGGGTGGATTGTAAGGATGATGTTTTAAAACAAAATTGAATCACATGTGTACTTTGTAGGATCCATTAGTTTGATTATGGTATAAGGATGAAATTACCCTTACTATTATTAGATGATATTCATTATTCCTTTCTACATAACATTTTCTTATTCATTTTTTCATCTCTATTCTCTCTCTTGATTAATCAATCTTCAACCCCTTTTGTCATCTTTAGCTGAAGTGACATGGCAATGCTTTCTTGAAGGGTTTAAGGAGGTGTTTCTTTGTTTATTTCAACATGTAGAAGAGATCTTGAGAGGCTCCTTAGGACATGTAAGTTTTGTTGTGTTTGTTTGTGTGTGTGAGATAAAGGTAGTCTCTCATTATATTTTTCTTATGCAGCCTTCTTAGTTGTAATACTTCACAAACAACAATTCTAAAATATAGTAAAAAAAAAAAAAAAAGTGAAGAATAATTAGTAGAAGTTAAATGTGTGGAATATGTGGATATAAAGAGAGAAAGGGCCTATAGGGTTGGCTTGTCCAATGAGAAACCATTTTGGTTAATTTCTCTATTTTTTATAATAATTTTATTTGGTTTTTAGCTGCTAAATTAGGATTGTAAAAAAAAAATTACAAAGAAAAAAATGGTGAAATTCGATTTCAATAGAATGCTTCCATCGAAGAGTGAAGAGAATTTGGGATCTATGCTCAAATAGGTTAGTTGATAAAGATGGGCAAAAACATAGTAATTTTACAATGAAAAATTGGGGATAAAATGGACAATTCGCGTGTTTGCATGATTGATAGACTGATTAAGATAATTGAATCCCGCCTTTTGGATGAGATTCATATCCTGTTATTAATCGAGAAATTTCAAAATAGAATTAGGCCTCTTGTTATCCAATTGATTAAAATCTTGAAAAGTAAATATTGAATTGAATTGAATTATTTAGTAAATCCAATCCAATTTACAAAAATAAATAAATCCTATATATATATGTCTCTACCCATGTGTGTTGTGTACGTGCAAAATCTAGCGATGTCATTATATTTTTTTTTATATTAACTTCAACATATATAATCACTATTTTTTTAAATTATCAAGTCTATTTTTTTTAATTATCAATTGTGCAAGTAACATATAGAAAATTAGTATTGAGACAAATAGAACCCATTTTTGTAGAAACGAAGGAGTACATGTTATATGTATGTGTGTGTGAAAAAATTAAAATGGATAGAGAGTTGGTGTAGGATGGTGCAAATTAATTCATGGCAAAAAAGACCGAAAAGATTAAAATAAGTTTGACTTTAAATCGTAAAAAATAATATAATTACATATTGGCCCATGGCTATTGCCTTAGGGTTGGTAGTGAAAACGACTCTCCGAGTCTTGACATATCTTCACCAACCTCTAATTAGTTACAAGTTTCTAAAATGATAATACCCCTCTAATGCTCAAATTAATAAAAGAGTAAAATAAATAAATAAAGGATATAAAGTAGTAAATACTCAATGCAAATAATATTAGTTAAAAATAATATGGATTAATGTATTTATAAATTATACATACTTGGAACTTAATTTTAGGCCTCGTGTGGGACTATTACACTTTCTTGGGGTATGATTTAATATTTTTAGGTTTATTTAAAAAATATCCTTCTGACAAATGTGTGTATAGACTCATTTAAACATGTAGACTTGCATTTATTGAATTTGACCTCTTAATTTTTTTTTTAAAATCAAACAATAATTGATACGTCATCTCTATGCAAAATAATTTATTATCTAAAAATTAGATGATTAGATGAGTGTAAGTGTGTAATACTGTACCATCATCTATGTTCAGACAATGAAACTTGCTGATTGATAAATGAAAGGATTAAGAAAAGGTTTGACTAGGTGAAGCTAGATAGAGTGAATGCATCGTTTTTTTCTTTTTTTTCCCCAAAAATGAAGTGTAATTAATTTGTTGGATGACATAGAAAGATTTTGTTAAAGGATTTGAGAAAGTGAAAAATATGAGGGATATCAGATGCCTTGGATAATTATAATTGCATTATACTTAAAAGAAAAATTGGTTTGTGATTTGACTTTACTCATATAATTTATTGATTTTTTGAATCATTACAATTTCGATAATAAAAACTGAGTCTATATACAAATTAATTATAAATAAATACTAATTTATATCGAATTTGTTGATGTTGTACTCAATTCAAATATATTGGATGAATACATATATTATCAAGTATCCATTTAACATATAATACAACAATTTGAATGTAGCATAAATTCAACTATATTAACCAAAATAAATAAATAAAAAATATATACATCTTTGAAAAATAAATATATAGAATAGGATTCAAATGTGACCTTTATAATACCATAACTCCTAGTTAGGCATAATCTTCACATCTTATTTGACTTGGTTTTCAAAGTCTCTCCAAGTTCTCACCAACCTTTCACCTTACACATCTCGCCACGCGGAATTCTCCCATTCGCTACCTCACCCATTACCCAACCAATCACCTGCATACACGATGGCACCGACCCCATACAACGAAAACAGCATAGCTCCAAGGTGGAGTCACCATGACGCAATACGTACAGTTTACCCAATGACTGAGCTCCAGCTCCAATTCGTGGACCCCACTCAACAACTTCACCTGGGCCCCACAGCCATTACTGTTTGGTGATTTCACCAACCCCCAACCGGGTTGGCGGGCGGTCCACCACCCCAACCACCATGAAAAGAAATATTCCACCGGTCTGACCGGATTGCAGCATCTATATATCAACGTCCATTTCCCTCTCCCTTCATTCTCAGGAACAACCCAGAATTGTACGGGAAAATCAAAGTAATCAAATCAGAAAAAAAGAAAAATGGCGGAAAATGTAGAATCAAAGGACAAACACGCCGGCAGGCATCAGGAGGTTGGGCACAAGAGCCTTTTGCAAAGTGATGCCCTCTACCAGGTAAATGAAATTCAAATCATTTTTTTTCCTTTTTTTTTATTTTTCTGGGATAATTTGGATTTTTTTTTTATTTGGGTAAATTTTATTTGATAATTGTTTGGTTTTTTTCTTTGAAATTACAGTATATTCTTGAGACCAGTGTGTATCCAAGAGAGTCGGAGGCCATGAAAGAGCTCAGAGAAATAACTGCCAAGCACCCATGGTTAGTTTAATCAATCATTTTTTTAGAGTTAATTACAAAAATCATCCTTAAAATTTGATTTATTTATAAAAATTATCTCTCGATGTTTATAAATTACAAATATTCAATTTATATTTATTTTCGTTTTGCAAATTGAATATTTTATATATTCAATTTATAAAATAGAGACAAATTAATATTTGTAATAGAATATTTTTAATATACAAATTTAGAGAAATAATTTTTGTAAATAGGTCAAATATCAGATTTTCTAATTAACCCTTTTTTTTATAATGGGAAAAATGATCTTTTTTTTTTTAAAGATGCTGATATGTATAATTTTTTTTAATTTTTTGAATAATTTGAAATAGGAATGTTATGACGACATCTGCTGATGAGGGGCAGTTCTTGAACATGCTTTTGAAGCTGATCAATGCCAAAAACACCATGGAGATTGGCGTCTACACTGGCTACTCTCTCTTGGCCACTGCCCTTGCACTTCCTGATGATGGAAAGGTGCTTATAATCATTTAAAATTGTTTACTTGTTAATTTTTTTAGGCTATTTTTGGCAAAAATAATTCCATTAGAATTTTAAATTTATGGAAAATCAAGTCAACTCATTGTTTATTTTTTTTACACTACAAGGTAAAAATATTTTTTCTGATAAAATTATAAAAATAATTTATAATTAAAAATTAAAGCAGTCAAATAAGCATATAGATACAAAATACATTGGAAAAAATATCTAAATTTAAATCAAGCTATTAATTCACCTGTCTAAACAAAATTCGGATTCTTTTTCAGATAATGACGAACAACTATATATATAATTTCAAAATACTGGATGAGATTTTACAAAGCTGTTAAAAATTCAAAATAAATCGGTACTTGATAGAATTTTATTCGAAAAAAGTTGTATTATTTTTTAAAAAAAATAGTTATAAATGGTTGGGTTTTGGATTTCTAATTAAGTTTTTATTTTCTTTGATGGCATTAGTAATGATATTATTGAGTGTTTTGATTGGTGCAGATATTGGCTATGGACATTAACAGAGAGAACTATGAGTTGGGTCTGCCCGTAATTCAAAAGGCTGGCGTTGCACACAAAATTGATTTTAAAGAAGGTCCTGCTTTGCCTGTTCTTGATCAAATGATTCAAGATGTAAGTCTATAACTAGTCCTGCCAAACCAACTTTTCTTTTATTCACAATGTCATGTTATACCTAACGCCATTAAAAAAAATGTTTGAAAATTATTTTAAAATCAATTTAACCCAAAAGTAAACGAGTTTGTTGGTAATTCTATATGTAAAAAGTATTTGATCATTGAAAGGTAGCTTGCTTCTCCCTTGTAGTTTACGAAATGGTGAGTTGGTATTCTTGATGTTATATTCAATGAAATGCATTCCGTAATATTTTCATAATATGTATTAATAGTGGTTCACGTAGTAGTGATCCGATCTTCTCGATGTTATATTTTTGTAGAGTGTATCAAATAATATTTTTATAATCAGATTGGACCAGTCAGTTTGATCGGATCTCTACAATATATTGGGTGGAACATGTATTTGACTGTGTTGAAATGCCATCTTGGTGAAAGGGCGATTTCTATTATGCAATTAGCTTGATTTTTATTTTATCAGTTAAGGTTTTTCGGGAGCTATAATGAGCCTATATTATATATCAAATGTCATTCCACATTCGAGATTCTCATTCTCGAATTTCTACATGAATGATCATATTGTTATTATTATTTTTTTTTTGGTAAAAGTATTGTAAATTTTAAAATAATAATGGGCATTACTAACTTTTAATTAATACTTTAAAAACTATAGTCTAAATATTTCTTATTTAAGTTCATATGATGCGACAAAAGTAGAGCATCATAAATAGAAGTAAATTTAAAGCACAAAGTAAGTAAAATTAAAAAGTTCACTTTTGTAAAAAACCCAAGAATGGTGTAATGTTTGTTTTTGTATAAATTTCTTTTTAGATAATTTTTGGTCAAAAAAAAAATTCGTATGTTGAAATGCTTCATTAATTATCCTACACATGTTACAGGGGAAGTATCATGGAACATTTGATTTCATATTTGTGGATGCTGACAAGGACAACTACCTCAACTACCACAAGAGGCTCATCGATCTGGTTAAGATTGGTGGTGTGATCGGCTACGACAACACCCTATGGAATGGGTCTGTGGTGGCCCCACCAGACGCACCTTTGAGGAAGTACATTAGGTACTACAGGGACTTTGTGTTGGAGTTCAACAAGGCTCTTGCAGCTGATCCAAGGATTGAGATTTGCCAGCTTCCTGTGGGTGATGGGATTACTCTATGCCGCCGCGTCAGCTGATCAGCCACTTGAAGCTATTCTTTTCAATATACCCAACGCCCTTCCCTTTATTTTACAGTCGTGATTTGTACTTGTTCTCTTTGATTATAAGTATAATTTGAATGAGTAAATAACAAATCCAATTTAATGCTTCCAATTTGATTTTCAAAAAATAAGGATAGATATGATTTTGTTGGCAAAACCTTAGGTTATGTTTGGTCTCATTTTTTTTTTATTTCATTTCTCAAAAATATAATAAAACATATATCACGTTTTTCATTATATTTTTCTCTTATTACACATATTTTAAAATACATTCTCGGAACATAACACACACAAAAAAAAAAAAGTCAAACTAAACCTTAGTTTTACCCCATCTTATAATACCTTCAAAGTTCTGCATAAACACGGTTAGATTTGGGGTTCATTTTAAGCCACGGTTCATTGATTTTAATATAGTCTAAGGATGGGGTTCTCGATCCAATAAAAAAGTTGATGTGTTTGAATTGATTCATTCAAAATTTCACCAAGAATTGCAAATTTTTATTGAGTGTATGACCCATACGAATAACCTAGGCATGATATGTGGAAATGACCACTAGTCACCCTTCAATTATCCACTAAAATTACCATTGCAATGAACACAAAGCCATCTTGATTTTTGGCATGTGATAACTAACACAAGACACAGGATTATTTGTAGGATTATTCATGTGGCATGTGAACAATAACAAATAATCCGACTACTATAAATACTTTCCTTGATAATCTTGAAAGATTATAATTTATGATACATAAAATATAATGTTATTTTTGAGAATGACTTTTATAATTTTCCTTTGTCTTTTCTAAATATTCAATGATTAGGTTATAATACATGAATGATTTACAAATGGCTCGATGTGGTATAGCTCATATACGGATGAAATATGTATTCGAATACCATCTAATATGTCTAAAAAAAAGAAATAATAGAAAATTATGAATATGGTGTCAAATAAAAATTAAAAATTAATAGAAAATATACCATAAATTATATATATATATTACATATTATATCAAAAATCTCAGCGCATCTCTAATCTTTCTCTCATGTCTTAAAAGTTTTTGTAATTCATTTTTTTTAATCTATCGATATTTTATTTTTCTCCTAACCTTAACTCAACCTATTGTACAGTAAAATACCACGATTCTCACCATCCTTTTTTCAATCAATTCGTTGAGAACAACTTCACCTTCTTGTCCATTTTGTCCCAATGGTGCTACGTTTTGTTCTACTACACCACAAAGCTTTGAGAGTTTGGGTTATTCCATTTGTTTGACTTGATTCCTCCATCACTTGCTGCTGTAAAGACCATTATAAATGATTTATAAGTGAATTCTAATACACACAAGAACGAAATACTAATGCTATTATGTCTATTATACCCTTGAGCTTAAAAATGTGTTTTTTTTTTTTTTTTTGCTAAATAAAAATACGTTGCAAACGCTATAAACTCTTTAAAATATCTTATAAGTTGTTTAAGAATTTTAAAGATTTCAAAAAGTGCTTGGTAATTTTTTTTCTTAAAAAACTGTTTGAAAGCTTATAAAGTCTTAAAAAAATAATAGCTCCACCCCAATTTATTTTCAAAATATAATCTTATTTTAACAAAACCCTTTAATTTTAATAGTTTTAATTACAAAACTGTCATTACTAACATCTTAAAAGCTTTAAAATTTTATTTTATCTAAATATTTCAATAACTTATTTTTAAAATAAAATCTAACATTTTATAAGATATGTTAAATAAATTTAGCCAAACACCCTCTTAAATTATGAAAGCTTATAAGTGTTAAGTCTTCCTCAAGATATTCCAATTAGGATTCACAAATTTATACAATGCTTTTATTTTTTTTCCTTACAATAGAATATATTCATAAAACCAGAGCGTCATTATTTTTATTTTTATTTTTTATTTTCATCAATGCGATCTAATATAACAACAAGATGCTATGATTAAAAAACTAAGTAGAAAACTTTTGAACCCTAAAAAGTTAGTGTGGCCAAGGATGCAATTCTCAATTTGGATCATAAACACCAAATTAATTATTTCTTTAGAGAATGGTAGCAAAATGTACAAGCTTTGGGATCTAAATTACAAAATTCAAAAACTAGCAGAGCACTTTTGAACCATAAAAAGTTAGTCTCTCGAAGGATGCAACTCTCAATTTGTATCAAAGACATGAAATTAATTATTTCAATAGAGAATGGTAGCAATTTTTACAAGTTTTGGGATCTAAATTACAAAATTTAAAAATTACCAAAAAACATTCGAACCCCCAAAAAATAGTATGTCGAATGATTCAATTCTCAATTTGAATCATAGACACCAAATTAATTATTTCTATATAGAATGGTAGCAAAATATACAAGTTTTGGGATCTAAATTACAAAAATATTTCCATTTATATTTGAATAAACTCATCTCTATTTTTTAAATTCTAAAAATTTAATTTTAAACATCAAGCACGAGATTCATATAATTGACTGACCTCCTCAAAACAGTTCAATATGGGTCCAAGAAATTTAACTCGGCCCTAAGACCCAAATCCATCAGTTTATGGCCCAAAACACATCAAGGCATACTAGTAATTATAGCGCCATTTCAGGGCATTTCATCAACCCAAAACCCTAATTCACTCCCCTTATATCTTATCCTCCTACTCATCCACACAGTCTTCCTCGCGCCACTTCGAAACCTATCTTCCCCATTTCAGAGTGAGAGAGAGTGAGAGAGAGAGAGAGAACAATCAACCCAACCATGGCGGCGGCAATTGAATCCGTCCAATGCTTCGGACGCAAGAAAACGGCGGTCGCCGTCACTCACTGCAAACGTGGGCGCGGACTGATCAAAATCAACGGAGTTCCAATCGAGCTCGTCCAACCAGAAATCCTCCGATACAAGGCGTTTGAACCTATACTCCTCCTCGGCCGCCACCGCTTCGCTGGAGTCGACATGCGCATCCGCGTCAAAGGCGGCGGTCACACCTCTCAGATCTACGCCATTCGCCAGTCGATTGCGAAAGCTCTCGTCGCTTTTTTTCAGAAGTACGTTGACGAGCAGTCGAAGAAGGAGATCAAGGATATTCTCGTGAGGTATGATAGGACTTTGCTGGTGGCTGATCCAAGGCGCTGTGAGCCGAAGAAGTTTGGAGGACGTGGTGCTCGTGCGAGGTTCCAGAAATCCTACCGTTGAAATTTTGGTAGTGATTATGCTTTTATTACTATAATGATCAGTAGTATGCTTTTTTTTTGGATTAAATTAAGATATCGTGTTCTTATGTTCTGGATTTTTGGAATTTGTTCTGTTTTCTGCTGAAGCATCATATGAGACGGTTATGAGACACCTTTGATTGATAGTTTTAACAATTCATGGCTATAAGTAGGATTATTATTGCGTTTTATGTTGTTTTTGTTTTATTCCGTTTGTTTCTCTTTAGTTTTTTGTGCTTGGTTGTAGTTTGTCCTGAATCTGCCCTTACTTAATGTGGCTTCAATTGCTGGGATTCTTGTGCATTTATGCTTTTATCTAACTAATGTTCAAAATTGGCATCTAGTCGTCAATGGTTTATTGAGATCTGGGTAAGGGGCGTTATTCCTTTAAGAGATATTATAAAATGTATATGTGGGGATTTTCATGTGTGGAACATGTAAATCTTGGAAATTATATTTATACTGCCGTGGCTGTTTGCATTTTTATTTGTGGCATGTCTCCTACTGTGAGAACCAGTGTGAAATGTTGGCATGTTTCTCATGCCGTATCATTTCTTTTATATCAGTTGATTGTAACTGATACCTTACATTGTTATGGTTTCTTAATCTCCAAATTAATTATACTATTGTGGTTTGTTTACATTGTTATATTCCGGCTTGGGGGATTCTAATGTTGTACCATTTACTGGTGGTGTTGGTGAAGTAATGGTGTTATGGATGACTTATGATTGCCATATTCATCATTCTCTGTTGCTTCTTTATTCTCTCTACATGAAATGATAATTTGGACTATATATTGTCAATGAAATTGTAAATTTGAAAATTCATTATGTCGTGTAATTTTCTGTTTCCCCAAGTTAGTTTATGTTTGATTTTACCATTTGATTTTGTGGTATAACTTTAGTAGGCGAAACAAGGTGCGATCATGGGGCATTTTTCTTGTTAATGCACCAGCTTTAACAAGGCCGCCCCTTGTTTTGTGCCTTGTTTGTTGTGTTTTTAGGTGGCCCCGTTATTCTGCTGCAAATGTGAATAAGGCACCACCCTTATAATAGCCAAATATTTGTAGGTTTTTTCATGCTTTTGTTTTCTCTTCTCTCTTGTCTCCTACCTTTCTTGTTCTCCTTTTGTTCTGTGTTCAACTTATTGGACTTTGAAGTTAACTGTGAGTTTGTTCTATAATCTGAAATTCATGCAGTTCTCTGTTGAAAATTTAAATTTTCTTACAATTGTTGGAATTTGATCTGAATCTTTGTATTTGCATAAAATTCATGGAATTGGCCCTAAACGAATGATATTCATGAAAATGTACTATAGATCTGCTGTGTATGTGTGTTGAAATTCATGGTTTTTAGTGGGATTAGCTTGAATATGTTCAAATTAATTGAGATATGCTGAAAAGTACTGGAATTTGCTCTATGTATGCTGAATGAGTCGAACATAATTAAAACATAATGACTTGATGAGAATGTTTATATGATGATGATTGAATGTGCATGTTGCTCGACTTTGGTATGCCCTATGTGGCTAAACTTATCCTTTCTTGGCCTATCAGATTTGGATTGCAGTAGAAATTCGTAGATGTTAAACTCTTCAGAGATTCGTTAGGGTCAATGTTTCTTTTTATCGGTTCTAAAGCCCAAAAAAATTATGATGCATGGCTAAGAGGCGACATGACATTTCTTTAAAATTTTGAAACACAATATGGATTGTTTAATATATATAATTACTTTTTATTTCATGTAAGTATTAACCTAAGTATATGTATATACATGTACATGTGTATATGTAATTGGTAAAAAAATCATAATGATATATCTTAGCATAAAGATTGTTTCGAAATTTTACTAGTGATTTGTAATTTACTTATTTTGGAAGAAAAAATAGTTTTGATTTTCATAGAGAAATGTAAAGAAAGTGATTGTGGATAAGACAGTATTCTTATTTAAGGTTTGATTAAATAAAATTGATTTTTAATTTATTTTTATGTTATTCATATATTTTCTTAAATGTATATTAAAAAAGACCCACTCTTGGACGCATCGTTGATGTTGGATAGCTGGGGAGGTGGGCAGAGACACCTGTCTAAAATTTAGAAATTAGTATAAATTTTTATATATAAATTTTAACATTTTAGAATTTTGTTTCCCTTTAAAGTATTAAAAATATTTATTATTTATTGTTTTTTTAAAAATTATTTTTTTTTCTTCAGTTTTTATCTTTTTGGCTCCGTTACTACTATTGGATGTGTATGAATTTATTATTTTTGATTTATGTAATGGATATGTGAAATGACGTGTTGAATATTTGCAAAGTTTTGTTGTGTTCGAAATGATATTCAACGCTACACGCATGAATTATTGAGCATGCAACTTTGAGTGGACTGGCCCAAATTGACTGGAGTATTAGTTTGTAACAGGTCAACTATTAGTTTGTGTCCACTGCATGTAGCCGTAGGCTTAAATTGAAGAGAATTCTATGGTGAATTTATTCATAATATTTTGAATTTATTTGAATAATTTTATAATATAATAATTTTTATTTTTTTAAATTCTCATTTTGAATTATTTTTTGAATCATTAATTTTTATTCTTGCATTTGTAATTAAAAAGAAATATCAGTTGGAACAAATGATTGAATATTGTGTTGCCCCAAATTCTACATTCGTGCCAAACCCAGCATAAGCACTATATGAACGCTGTCAGTGCTACAACTACCAACACCCAAATCTTTCATGTAATTTATTTTTCATTGTTAATTCTTTTCCTCTCTCTCTAAGAAAATATTCAAGAGCAGAGAGAATTATCACCTCCCAGTCATGTGGGTTTTAGCAGTTTACTTTCTGTTTAATATTCGCCAAAAATTACTGACTGAAAATATAAAAATGAGTAAGAAATAAGACAAAAAATCCTCTAGTAAGACTATTATGAATGATGAAGAAGCACGCACGTCGTATGTAGTGGACTTGTCCTGTCAGAAACATTAGAATATTATTTTTTATAATTTAATTTTCATTTAATAAAAATAAACTACTATTTTTCTATTATTATAAAAATAAAACAACAAAAAATTATCATTCAAGATTTTGAATCGGTCAAATTGTCATTATTCTAATTGGCATTAGGTCATAGTCTATGGTATTAGAGTTTCTTTCTGCAGTTTTGTCATATATGTGTTTTGAGTAGTAGATTAGGGTTCTATTGTCAGTCCAATCTTGATACTGATACATGCTTTACTCATGGAATCTTGAAGCTACGACTCATGCCTCAGAGTTCTCATCAATAGCCCAAGGATCTGGTGCAGCATCTTCTTGTTAATTTATTTGTACAACTAAACTTCCAAACAAGGTAGGGTGTTCGGCTGCTGAGATGTTGATGGTTGGCCCGTTTGTCAGTTTGAGGCCGAGGATATTCACCATGTCTTAACTGATGACATCCACATTTGCAAGGACAGGTTTGGAGTCTCTCTCTAACGTACAATGGATGGTGATTAACGGAGGAATATAGAAACTTAGATGAGAAGAGTCTGTAACGTAATTGATTGGTTATGATTAAACTCAAAACTCAGCCAACAATTTTTTGGATTCCAAATTTACACATGCTAAATTTATTTTATTATTTAAAATATTAAAAAATATATATTTTTAAAAATAATACATTAAAAGTTTTTAAGAAATATATATTTTTAAAAATTATCACACAAAAATATTTAATATGTTTAAAAAATAAAAAAAATCGAACGGAACAAGATTGGTTCAAAAATAAAAATTTAAAATTCGTGAGAACTCAATTGTAATAGTAAAATTCGCTCTAAACAAGGCGAATTTAAATCATATTTGAGTTTGAACCCTCTTAATTATCATCTATATTTATTATATACAAATACATTTTTTTTATTTTTAATTATATTATATTTTTTATTATATTGAATTAATAAATATATATTGTACAAATAATTAATATAAATACAATGCAATATAATTAATCCAACATGGATGCAGTGGAGTACAATTTATTCAATTTGCCGCCGTCAATTATCAACATCTCATTGTTGGCGGCTTCTCTCCTTGCTGGTCTCCCATTCCATCACGCTGGTAGTAGTCCCCACAACTAGCCCGTGATGCCGTAGTTGACCCAAATGGAGTAGTCTGTCCTACATGGTTTCTTCCTTTGATTTAATGAATTTGTCATTTTTCTGTTAGTTAAGAGGACCACTCAGTCTAATGGTCACCATAGCCTAAGTTTCTTTTTCTTTTTCTTTTTTAATTTATCAATAATAATGTTTTACTAAATAAATTATTTGGTCAGAGTTGGACTTCAAAAGACAGCCCACATAAAATTTGCTATAAATAATTTTCAAACCTGGCCTATTTCTGCTCATCTAATTTATTCCCCAATAATTAATTTTTTTACCTCGAGAGTATCAGTATTAATAAGGTGGAACCAGTCTATACTGTAGATCAAGAATCTCGACAGTGCCATTTATTTTCCTCCCAGCTAAAACAATCGGAACCCAACCCTCCCACTCTTTCTCTGATGGAGGAGACTGTGGAGAGAGACCAACCACTAACCCCCGCCGGCCGCCTCTTCCTGCAGCCGCAAATGGAACAAGTCATCAACTGCGCCATCGCAGTCGAATTCCCATTCGATGTCGACGCCATTAAAGCCGAAGTCCAGAGTTCAATCATGATCAAACACCCCAGATTTTGCAGCCTCATGGTGCGAGACTCCGGCGGCCGCGAGTACTGGCGCAAAACCCAAGTCGACGTTGACCGCCATGTCATCGTCCGCCACCACCCCCTCTCAGACGATCATTCTATCTCCGACGAAGACGCCGTTAACGATTTCATGGCGGATCTCTCCGTCTCCTCGCCTCTCCCCACGGATAAACCTTTGTGGGAAATTCACCTACTCATGGCGCATAAAACCGCGGTTTTCCGTGTGCACCACGCGCTCGGGGACGGGATTTCGTTAATGTCGATGCTGCTATCGTGTTGCAGAAGAGTCGATGACCCCTCGCAACCGCCGACCATTAGCGGCGTCGGCGCGGCGTCGTCCGCGCCGAGGAGGAGGTGGAGTGTGTGGACGTTGCTGAAGCTGGTATGGTATACTTTGGTTTATGTTTTGGAGTTTACGTTGAGGGCATTGTGGTTGAGGGATAAGACCACCGCCGTGAGCGGCGGCGTTGGGGTGGAGCTCTGGCCGCGGAGGTTGGCGTCGGCGAGGTTCCGGCTCGACGACATGAAGATTGTCAAGCAAGCTGTTGCTAACGCAGTGAGTTTTCTTAACCTTTGAATTTGGATGTATTGATTCATCACCATTGGATTTGATTTACTTGTGCGATGGCAACTTTGTGGTACTAACTTACCAAAATTCAGACATGAATTTTGCGGTTCTGTTAGGCGAAAATTATATGGCCTATCATGGTTTACCACGTGGCGTTTGAAAACCCATTACTTATTTTATTGTCATTTTTCTCCAAGAAATCTCATTTTCCATACAAAAAAATCATACGTGTCCTTCAGATAAACATTACCTTAATATCAATTAAATTCTTCTTTTCATTTTGGGCCATCGAGTAGTTATGCATTAGATATATTGATGTTGACGAGTTTGTTAACAAGCATCTTGCATCTAGGAGTGTAATTGATTACGAGATCGAAGCATGTGGAGGTGTATATTAATGATTAAAAAAAGAAGCTATATTGATATTTATTAGAAAAGAGACTGAATAGACTGTACTCATGTAAATAATCCACATGATCATGACTATTCTATTTATTTATTTTTATTTTTTTTTTGGAAATTTTATGTGTATTTAGACTATGTAATAATCAGTCATACATGAGAAAACAGATTAAAGCGGCGATAGGTTTCACATCATTGAATATAATGAACTCTTTGTATCCATCTTTTTCGTCTGTCTTTTTTCGCCCCTCTTGTTACATGTCCTCACCATCATAGTATAGCTTGAGATTCCGCAGGATGATTGATTTAGCAACCACTGAAGATAAGAATCCTTTTAAGGGTAGGTGAAATTGTTGGATGGACTGGGTGCAATACTCTCTTATCTATCCAGCTCTATTTGATTAAGGGGTAAGGGGGAGGGGGGTGGGTGGGTGGTAAAAAGCACCCAGTAATCCAATGGCCAGCAGTAGGCTGGGTGTGTGGTAGAATGACCTTAAGGGTAAGTAGTAAATGCTTATTCATCTCTTAGCTGCGATAACCTCCGAGTAGAGTAATGGACCATAGTCTAGTCTGGTACATTGTCTATAAACAGTTGCCCCCTACATGACTTCAGTTCAAAGCATTACTAGAAAGAAGTTGGTCCCTAGATTTTCATAGCATGGCCATGGTTTCGAACTACTAAACCAAATGCATTTCTTAAATTTGAAACAAGGAATGGATACTGATATATGTTCCCCATCAAAATGTGCAGACCATTAATGATGTTCTTTTTGGGATAATCTCATGCGGGCTCTCCAGATACTTGGACATCAGATCACCGAAAGGTAAAAAACATGGTAATTGTCTGACACTAACTATTTACAGTAGTTGTCCAAAGTACAAAAATGCCATGACGGATCAGTGTTATTAATTGAAATGAATGACTTGTTTCATCTAGCTCTGCCTGAGGGGCTTCGGGTCACAGGTGTTGCCATGGTGAATTTGAGACCGCAAGCAGGATTGCAGGTTTGAACGTGTCTCTCACTTTAACTTTGACTAAAAATAATTTCTTTCTCTGAATTGCCTTTTTGTGTCTTGAATTGAAACCTGTGGTTCCTTTCAGGATATATCAAAGCTGATGAATAGTAATTCTGGAACTCAGTGGGGCAACAAATTTGGGATGCTTCTGTTACCTGTTTATTACTATAGAGGTGGTTCAGATCCAATCCAGTTTGTCAAGAGAGCCAAAGCAATGATTGACAAGAAAAAGCTTTCGCTAGAGGCCCCCTTCTCGTACAAAGTTGGGGACTTAATCATGTCTCTTTTGGGGGCAAAGGTGAGAATTTTCACTTTAACTGAAATTGAACTGTCAAGTAATAACACTTATTTTCTTTTCCTGAAAGAGTGTAAACAACGTAACCCAATTCATGTTTCTTGATTTGTAGCTTGCTTGCATTCTCAATTACCGGATTGTTTGTAATACAACCTTCACTGTATCAAATGTTATTGGCCCCCGGGAGGAGATCATGGTGGTAGGCAACCCTGTCAAGCACATTAGGGTGGCTTCAAGCGGCCTACCACATGTAAAGTTTCCAACTTCTGCACCATGTTCAATTTCAGCCTAGTTTTAGAATATGTGTTTAGAATCTCATTGTAGCGTGTGGTCTTTTGTTGGCTATGCAGGCAATCACAATGCATATGGTGAGTTATGCAGGAGTGGCTGACCTGCAAGTCCTAGTTGCCAAAGAAATAATCCCAGACCCCAAAGTTCTAGCCAAGTGTTTTGAAGATGCCTTGCTCGAAATGAAGGAAGCTGCAAAGGCTTCCAGCAAATCTTGAGGGAAGTGTTTATAATACCAGAAGAATCTGCATACAAATTATACATGTGCACTGGATATATGACAAAGGATCATCAGGAGTAGAAGTTAGCCTAATATAATGATATTGTTTATTTTCTTACATTTTTTCTAATATTTGCATGTTCGATGATGTGCTTCATAGTTGGACCACACACGAGCTTCGCCATTCATCTTGGACCTACTATTTTTTTCTACATCATTTATAAATTGGTGAAGCTGTTTTACAGTGTATTAGATTGTTAGTTCTTTTAATAAAGAAAGCTTCTATAAGTGAAGAGGATGCGGTGCTCAAATAAGAACCATGTAACATTAATGTAAATGACCATGGAAATCATGGTGGAAGAAGCTATAAATTTGAGGATAATGTTAATGCTGAATTCATGATTTAGAGTAGAACATCAAGGCAATTAGAGCCTAATCATTTTGTGATGTGACAATTATTACTGAAAAATGGTTCTTTGAAATGCTATAGTATGTTACACTATTCAAGTCTTGATGATGGTTGATTATTCATGTCTGCTTGGTGATGCAGATGCATCTTTGCATTTACAACAAAATCGTACCTAACGGAAGGGATAATATAACATCTGTAAAACCATAACTTTATTCAAAACAAAAACCTAGTGCACTCCAACATCCTAATTGAAGAAACTTCAATAATTGTCGGAATAATAATATTTCAGAATCAAGCCATTAAATAGTTAACATGTGTCCATATATTTTGCATTCTAGAGAACCAAAAATAGGCAAATAAAACACTTTCACATATGTTTATTCTATATTCCAATATCATAAATAAACGCCAAGTATATGTCCATTTATTCCGCATTCTCCGGGACCAAAAATAGGCAAAATCATCCGTTCAAGACCAATGAAGCCAATTGCTCAGCGGGGCTGCTGGCCCGTTGCTGAGGTGCATTTCTAAGGACTTCCATAGCCTCCAAAACCTTAGCTCGAAGAGATTCCGGTGACTCAAGCAATTGTAAAACATCCGTTTCATCCATTTCCAAAAGCATGCCAGTCACCTTAGCTGCCATCTCATGCTCCAGCTGTTCAACAAGTGGGTACAATTTTTCACCCAACATCTGCATACCAAACACAAAGCTGGAAGTAGTGAATATGCAAAAGCTACTAGTTAATAGGTGTTGTGAAATTATTTTAAAATAAACAAAAACATTATTGTTTTAAGGAAAAAACCAAAAGGAATATATTTTAAAAATTATTAGCTGACCAAGAGTAAATAAATTGAATTATTTTCTGCTAAGGCCAACACAACTGCAATGTAGACTTAAAATGCATTAATTCCACCTTCCTGCAGGAAGTGTGTAAATAAGAGAAATACTTACTATCCTCTGTTCAGTAGGAGAAGCATTTGCAAGTGCAGATGCCAAAGTCCCAACTGAAATCGAGCGATGCATTCTCTTGTCATGCACCGGCAAGGGGCTGATTTCCTGTGGGAAAGAAAGCATGTCTGCAGTAGTACCTTGGGCAGAAAAATTAGAGAGCCCATATCCAGGTGGAAGAGGATATGCATTTCCCCTTAAAAGCATCTGTGTCGCAGAAGAGATGAATTATCAATAAAAATTTTGAAAAAGAAAATAAGCCATGAGTGATAATGCCACTGACCTGCTGATGCATCATCGGAACTGGCGGTTGGCTCTGCTGCGCAACATCAGCAGCTGTATGTCTGCCACTGAGACGTGGACCTTGCAACCCCTGTTGAATCATAGGCAATAAGCCATTTGGAATGAGAGTTCCAGAAGGCCTCGCAAGAAATTGCTGCTGATAATCAAATCCTGGCTGAATTAATAAATGTGAAAAATTTATGTTAGCATGTAGTCTGAACAACACTTGAAGATGATAAATACTATTTACATAATTGAAGATGACTTTATATTTGAACTTTGGTCTCTCACTTCATTTTGAAAATTGTACAACTTAAATTCTTTTGGAATTTATGATTTATTTGTAGATGTGAGTCTACAAAAGAATAACAATAATTAAAACACACTTCAATAAAGAGTTTTAGGAACCAGTAGATTGAAAAACAGAACTGTGAAAAAGTAAATTACCATAGGTGGAAGAATAGCAGGAGGAGCATGCCCATAGATGATTTTTTGGCCTACGCCTGGACCACCAGGAGGGTACACAGGCATTTGAGGAGTGACTGCAGGCAGAATCGTATTTGGCTGCATATTGGAAAACAGAGACTGGGTATATGGCAAAATCAACAACTTTGTTAGTTGTCCACAGTCGTATTTCAAACATGAGTTCACAAGTTTGGTTGGACAAAATCAGGTTTAGACTGTTCACTCTGCTACTCAACTCAAGCTTTTTTTAGATATCAGAATACGTTAGAGCAAAAAACAAAAAAAGTCTAATTAAAATCATTGAAAATACCTGCAATCGTGCTTTTCGAACTTCCTTTCTTTCGGCAATGGCAACATAAAGAGGCTTGCTGCCTACCATCTTGCCATTCATTTCTGAAATCTACAAAACAAAACAAAATGATTGTTGACCATTTGCTTATTGTGAGTAAAATGATGTCTCAAGTAGAATGAAATAAATGATAACTTACTGCTCTTGAAGCCTCTTGGCCTGTTGAGAATGCAACAAAGCCTGATCCTTTAGTTATTCCTTTTGGATCACAAGTAACCTGGAGATGAATTAGAGCATGTCTAGTTAATGGTTTCCTAATGATCAACACAATTACAGAATCAAATGCGTAAGCATTTCCCACTAACCTTGCATGATGTTATAGTACCAAATGGAGAGAACAATTGTTTGAGCTTGTCATTGTCAATCTTATCATCCAAGTTTTTTACATAGAGATTGTTCAGCCCCAATGATCTTTCATGTGCCTCCTTGCAATTTGCTCATGGAGAAGCTTTAGTTCTCGCACCCTTTCAGATTTCTTTTGTGCTCTTCCAACATACCATTCTTTGCCATTGAATATTCGGCCATTGAGCACTTCAACAGACTTAGCAGCATCCTCTGCGTTCTCAAAGTTGACAAACCCAAAGCGTTTTGAATTTCCATCTTCATCTCGTATCACTGCTGCATTGGTGATTGATCCAAATTCACCAAATGTTGTCTTCAAATCTTCTTCGTTTGTCAATTCAGAAAATTTCTTTACGAATACATTGGTAAACTTAGTCTTATCAACAGACATCTCCCTATCTTGCTTGCTAACGAAAGGTCTTACATATAATTCTTTTCCATGTAGTAGCACACTAATGCACAAACCCATAGCCCTTTGAGTGACCAGAAGAATCTGTTTCAACTTTGGAAGAGATGATGTTCCCAAATGGAGAAAATATCTTATGTAGTGCTTGGTGGTCAATTTGTTTATCCAAATTCTGCATGAGAAATCAAATTTAATTAAGAAAAGAAAAGGGAAGTCAAACTGATGGATAGAAATGTCTGAATACCTTTACAAATATATTTCCAGCACCACTTTTACGCAGGCTTGCGTCTCGATTAGAGTATGAAATCCTAATACGTTTTCCATTTAAAGGAGTGAAGTTCAGATCCTCTAAGGCTTTTGCAGCTACAAACACAAAAAAGAGAATGCCATAAATGGAAAAAAAGAAATACCAAGAGAAAATCAGAGTTTTTACAGTATTACTATTACTCCTATAAACTAATTATCATATTTGCTGCTTTATGATAGGATACTTGTTCAAATAGATCTAAGCATAATGCTAATGCTAATTTTGAATTCAATCACTTGGAACAGGGAAGCAAGAGAATTAGGTGGGTAGTTTTCTTCTCTTTTAGTAATATTAAACTAACAGGAATAAATATTCCTATATTCTTTGTATTTCATTTCCTTTTGAGCTTAAATAAATAGAAAAATGTAAATTATGTTAACAATTTATTGGGCAGTCGTTACAAACAGAAAAATCTTGTGCAAAATTCTACTAAAAAGTTACGAATATTCCTGTAAGGTTCTATTTGCCAATGCATTTGACCATGAGCCAAGTAACACAGGCCATTCCTTGATCCCATGTTTGAAAAATTTTCCCTTCCATTGTGTTTGTCGAAGTAACAAGTAAAGAAAAAATTCCAGCCGAAAACAGGGAAAAGGGAAAGAACAAAGACAGTGATGCACAATATCCTATTAGACTAAACACTTTTTAAGTTGTAGTGTTAAATACAAATGAAAACAACAAGGCAATTAAATTTTTCTTTTTCTCATACTTGATGACTTAAAATAGTAGTAGTACCCCTACATCCAAATTATTCACAAAACTCGCTACCAATTCAACAGACAAATAAAAAATAATAATGGAACTCGACTTTCCAATTACAAGTTCAAAGATCAAACAATTTGCATCAACAATCAACAGCAGAAATAAATAAATATCGATCGTCAATAAGGCAGTTATCAGAATACTTTGAGTAATAATATTGACACTCCAAAAATTTATCATATTGTTAAAAACAAGGCACTTCAGAAGAGTAATTTCACTGGCAGTAATTTCTTCATTGATGATAAGAGAGGGAAAATATATACCATGTTGAGGATTGCTATAGTTGATATAACCATATCCAAGTGATCGCTCAGTAGATTGTTCCATGCATATTTTAACGGAGAGCACATCACCTATCTGATCGAACAGACGGCGTAGCTCTTCCTCCATCACGTTGACGTCAAGGTCGCCGATGTAAAGCGCTGTTACAGACTGCGCCGCCGTCTCCGCTACAGCATTCGCCTCCGTCGTCATGTCACGATGAGTAAATTAGCAACAAAATATAATTCTTTTATACTCGAGTTTTCGATTTTTTATTTTAAATTATCCCTCTCCTCTTTTGATCAGAAATTAAAAAAAAATAGAAATTCAGGTAGACGAGAAGAAAAAAGAACAGGAATTCAATTTGTTTTAAAAATCAAAGAAAGAATAAATAACTAATCAAAAAATCGGTGGAAATTTGAAATTTTGCTGCACAAGGAAAACGAGTATGGTTTCTTTCCTTTTTCATCGTTTTTTATCAATAGAAAAATAGCTGCATAAGGAAGGTGGATAGAGTCAGAAGAGGCGGCGGAGGGATGACGGTATTGGCGGAGGCGCGTCGCCGGAGAGAGGAGGGAGGAATTTGAAGAGGATTTTAGAGCACCACCAGAGCACCTGAAAAACTCCTCTCAGAGAATAGAATTTGAAGCGGGAGGTTTTATAGTTGAGGGGGGAAGTGGGTCCCATGGGATGACGTGTTCGTGTTCTGAGTTGGTGATATGATGAAATATAGTGCAATTTGAAATTCTCTACATATTTACAGGAGACTATTAGGATTTAGGAATTGAAGGAATTTATACGGTGGTAGTCACCCTCCTTTAGTAGTTATAAAATTATTGTGTTCTTTAAATTGCAGATTTCTTATTCCCTTAAGCTGAAGTTTTTCATTAAATTTCTCATGTCTTTTTTCTCTTCTTTTAGTGAAAAAAAAATAAAAAAAAATTCTATAACTTAAGAAAAAAAAATCAATTTTTTAAGTCATTATTAAATTATATCTCAATTGAACTTGAAGTGTTTTTCTACTATTTAAGCACTATATATATCTTTCACAATAGATTATTAAAAATAAATATAAACTTTCTATTATCTAATATATATATTATTGCTATAACCAAATTTCATGACTATTCTTTTTTGAAGGTTAAATCTAAATATATAAAACTGGGGATTGGCAGGGCACCGGCCCTTCCCTTCTCCCAAACTCCATATAATTTTAAATGTAACTACGTATAATTTAAATTTGATAATAAATTTTACATATAAATTTATTAAATTATAAAGTTTTGTCCCTTATTTTCTTTAATATGGCTGAAAATATGTTTTTTACCATTCTTAAAAAAAAAAAAAAATTTAATCTCGCCTCTTAATCTAAAATTTCATGCTCCGACCCTTCATTTAGTGGTGTTCATCTCAAGCTCCATCGAAGAATTTGACATTAGTCAATACATACTCAAAAAACTAGAGTTAAAAGACTAATTAGAAGATCAGGCAAAAATGAGTCCTTCGTTTGCAGCTTCCTAGAAATCCACAACCGAATTCAAAGGTAAATGAATGTCCATTCCTTCCCCGACCGCGTTTGGTTTAAAGTCCACGGAACTTGATTTTCTTGTGAAAGTCGAAATCTAGATTAGATGTACTGTGGCCTTGTCCAAATTCGTTTATAATACTTGTTCCCCTACTTTTCTTTACATTTTCTGTGTGGTTTCATTGATTTCTCCTCTCCCTCAGCTTCTCAGTCGATTACATGGTTTCACGGTTTTATGTCATGTCTTGGTTTTGGTTCCCTTTCAATCTAATATCTGGCAGATGCCAATGAAATAGAAAAAACTAAAAATATTGAAAAATATTTTTTTTTCCTTTTTTTTTAAAGTCCATTCATTTTATTAAAAAGTCGATCTAATATCTAAAGTCAGATGAAACAAATAAATAATTGAAAGGAAAAATTGAGCTCGTTTGAATTTGTGGATGTGGACCATATGGATTTCAAATTCACAGCCCAAATCCATTATACTCGCACCACGTACTCGTAAAAAATTGAAGATGAAATTAAAAGTTCATTTACTAAAATATAAGGGATATTTGTAAAAAAAATTAATTGAGTTTACAATACGATCAAACCAAAAATGTTAACAAAAACAAATATGATATTTGAATTAAATTCGACTAATTATCAGTTAATAGTTAAAAAATTTTCAGAAATGTTGGTAATTCAATTACCGTCCTATTGTGGTAATTGCAATTTTGGATCTAATTGTATATGAAGTACACAATCGTTGCTCGCCTCAGTCACACCACACATTTTCTTTTGATGAAAAGGAGGAAAAAATATGAAGAATTAATGATGTAAACTAAATAAATTTATCTGTTACAATCGAGCTCGAACCAAATTACTTTAAACTCCAACTTAAATACTACTGATCTCGAGTCGACCTCAAACTAAATTACCTAGAACTCTAACCTAATATCTCAAACTCAGTCAAATATATTGCTTTTGAACTCCAACCTAATAGTACCAAGTATTGCATCATCTATTTCTTTAGTCATAAATTAGCAAAACAATCTCTTTACTTTAGACTTGCAAACCAAAAATTACTTGCAAATGAAACTGACATTCATAGGATATTATTGCCTACCCATACTCTGCCCCTCTAATTGTAATTATGTGTTTGTGTCTATATCAGCAAATTGTTAGATTGAAGGCCCCAATCTCCGGAGGCATTGAACACTAAAATCCAGTTCTCTCAGACACCAAAACTAAGTACGAAAAATTACAAAAATATATAAATAAGTAAACAATTAAAACAATCTATGTTCAAAAGCACCACACAAAATTGAATAACAATCCAAACCAGCACAGGCTTTAACAGCCATACACATCTAAATGTCCAATATGACAGCTACGAAATATCAGCAGAACAGGATTCAAAATCTCACACATGAAAAGCATACTAAAACCAGTGCGCTTAATAGTATCATAATTTAAGGACGTAATGTTCCAAACCAGTATTATTCGACTTCTCTTGCAAGTGATGTGAAAACATGAATCATTCGTTCAATGACAATGAAGCCAACTGCTCAGCAGGATTGGTAGCCTGCTGCTGAGAGACATTCCTCAGGACCTCCATAGCCTCTGCAACCTTAGCTTTAAGAGCTTCTGGTGACTCCAACAAGTGCAAAACCTCCGTCTGATCCATTTCCAGAAGCATGCCGGTCACCTTAGCTGCTGTCTCAGGCTCCAATTGTTCAACAAGTGGGTATAAATTTTCACCCAACATCTGCATAACAAAAAAAATAAATCAAGCACGGCGTTAACAGGGCATCAAAACAGAGGCAATGATAACGCAACCAATCTGCTCATAATAGTGAGAGAAATATTCAATAGTGAGAAATAAAATTTTAGTCCACTTGCATATGTTCCTAGGAAAGTTTCTCAAAAGCATATTTCAAAATTAGTCCCTAAGATGGGAAACAATGTATTTATTTTCAAAAATTAGTTTTTACATATTTGTTTCAGGATTAATAAGTTCATTAAGAAGGGAAACAATGTAATCCCAGCACAGCTGAAACAACACCGAAATTAATCACTGGTGGGAAAAAGAATATAACACTTTGATAACTGCTTGAACTGCCATATCAGGAAAAGGCTAACAAGAGATATGACTTGAAATGACATAGTGTCTTCAACCAGGGGGCACATCAGTCTACAAAGAGATTGTAAAGGATGGATATAAAAGTAAATGCTCACCGTCCTCTGTTCGTTGGGAGAAGCATTTGCAAGCGCAGATGCCAAAGCTCCAATGGGAATTGGCTGAGGCATTCCTGCATCACGCAACGGCAAGCCACCCATTTCATATGGGACAGAAAGCATCCCTCCAGCCACACCTTGCAAGGAAACATCAGGCATGCCACGTCCAGGAGGGTAGCGATAACCACGTCCCCTCGGAACCATCTGCACAGAAGAAATAAATAAACAGTACACAAAAGGTTTATAGGCAAAAAAGCACAAGTCAAAGTGGCACAAACCTGCTGCTGCATTATGGGAACTGGCTGCGGGCCCTGTTGCATTGGAACAGCATTAGCTCTCCTTCCACCAGGACGTGGACCTTGCTGCCCTTGTTGGACAAGAGGCAGAAACATATTCGGCATGAGAGGCCCAGCAGGCCTCATACCAGGTACAAGCTGCTGTTGATACCCAAATCCAGGCTGAAAAGAAAGACAAGGCATAATAAACACATTATAAACGTCTTTCCTCATGAAAATTGGCCTAGACTCAAATCAGTTAAGGTTAATCATAGGAATATATGCATATCAGATTCAGTTCCGGCCTTCAGTGGCATGCCTAAGTTGAATATGGGCGAATCAAATCACAGTTCACTGCAAGTTCAGAATCACTAAGTCGTAACAATGAAAACTTACAATCATTCGTCCTATGAAATCGTAGATTAGGATAAAAAATTACAGATCCCGATTGCTTTGTTTCCAATGCCATCTCATTTTCATTTTCAGAAAATTTTATGAAAACGGGGGGATAAGGTCTGAAAATAGAGGGATATGATTTCAAAATAGGGCATAAAATGGTGGCTCGTATTTTCAAAACAATTTCAGAAAATGAAATCAATAAATGAGGCAAACCAAAGAGTTTTTTCATTTCAGAAATCAAAACCAAACACAATCTACAGATTTAATCTTTCTATCCATATTAACACCGCTCTCCATCCTCAAAGAACAAAAAACAATTAGCACAACTGTCAATATCCGTTCACATAAGCATAGCATCAAGGCCTATGTTATACAAGAATTTTATCTCAACATTTAAATCCAACTTGGCATCAGAATCATAAAAGGAGCATGAAGAATATTATTACTTGGGGAGGAATAATGGCAGGTGGAGGTTGTCCATAGAATATTTGTTGCCCTAGACCAGGACCACCAGGGGTATACATCGGTATACGAGGAGTGACAGTAGGCCCCATTGTAATTGGCCTCATTTGAGCAAATTGAGCCTGGATGGAAAATCAACATTTTCATGTAATCATTCAGAATGCACTACTACCAAAATGATGAGTATAGCTTGTGCTCAGTCAACTTAAATCGAAGACATTTAAAATACGAGCAATTCAAGGAAGAACAAGAAAGCCTTTCAAAGAAAGGAGGATAGCATTGATCTGCAACAATCCATCAGAAGGACAAGTTTTATTTTAGCCATTAGTTTTTCATTCCTCATCACTAGGCTCCTAAATAATACATTGAAAGTGCAAAAAACACCTTTAATAATACCTGTAGCCGTGCTCTTCTATCTTCTTTCCTTTGAGCAAGTGCAACATAAAGAGGCTTGCCAACAATCATCTTTCCATTCATTTCAGAAAGCTTAAAAACAAATAATAATAGAAGTTTCCTGCATTAATAAATAATAGGGTGAAAAGGCATAAGTCAATAGAATGTATAGAAGTAAACTCACAGCTCTAGAAGCCTCTTCAGATGATGAGAATGCAACAAAGCCACATCCTCTGCTAATTCCTTTTGGATCCCGCATCACCTGTACAGGTATTAGAGCAAATATGGTAAGCTACAGCCTAGTGACACAATAGAATTATCAAAGATAAGGGATGGCAATAACCAACAAAAGGTCTCATTCACCAACCTTGCATGATGTTATTGAACCAAATGGAGAGAACAATTCCTTAAGCTTATCATCGCCAATGCTATCATCTAAATTTTTGACATACAGGTTAGACCCCTGTGATTTGTCAACTGCTTCCTTTACACTCTGCTCAAATCGGTATTTCAATTCTAGCTCCCTCTCAGATTTCTTTTGGGCTCTCCCAACGTACCATTCCTTGTTATCAATTTTTTCTCCATTAAGAGACTCAACAGCTCTAGCAGCATCATCTACATTCTCAAAGTTGACAAATCCAAAGCATTTTGACATTCCATCTTCATTTCTCATCACCACTGTGCTGGAGATTGTTCCAAATTCACCAAATATCTTCTGAAGATCTTCTTCGGTTGTTGATTCAGACAAATTCTTCACAAACACATTTGTAAATTTTGTCTTGTCTATTGACATCTCTCTTTCTTGCTTGCGAAGGAAGGGACCCACGTAGACTTGCTTTCCATTCAATAGCATGCCATTGAGCTTCTTAATAGCTTTCTGTGCAGATTCCTCACTAGCATATTGCACAAAGCCATAGCCCATGGACTGACCAGAAGAATTTGTCGCGACTTTACATGAGAGAATGTTACCAAAGGAAGAAAATGTCTCGTGTAGAGCTTTGTGGTCAATTTCCTTGTCCAAATTCTACCCAGAAAAGATTATATCTCAACCAGTGAGGGCAGAAAAGACAAGGCTTCCAGGAAATTGTTATCTTACAAACTGTAAGGCCATGATACGTAGCATGTATCCAACTGAAAATTGATAAGGAGATAGCAAACAGTACCTTAATAAATATATTTCCAGCACCACTCTTGCGTACGCTGGGGTCTCGATGAGAATACATTATTCTAATAGGTTTTCCATTGAGAGGAGTGAAGTTCAGTTCCATCAATGCTCTCTCAGCTTCAATGAACCCAAAAAACAAACAAAAAAAAAAAAAAAAAAAGAGAGACAGAGAGAACAAAAAAAGAGTTAAGCATGGCACTGGGGTGGACAAGGGTTCACCTTTATCGCTACGATACAGAAAGCAGTTAAAGGAGCAATTTGATTAGAATTATAAGAAAACAAACTAATAAATGACTCCATCTAGGTCACATTAAAGCAGTTAAAGGGGCAATTTGATTAGAATTATAAGATAACAAACTAATAAATGACTCCATCTAGGTCACATTATATGGTGGGCAAGAGCAACGAAATCTAATACGTATACAAATTCCACAATCACCAAACCTCTAAAATTAGGATTCTTCAACATGGCAAACTACAATATCATCTTGATCTGATTTAGTCCTATAGAAAATGAGTCCAACAAAATTACAAAAAAAAAAAAAAAGTGCACAACATGTATACCAAATGTTATTTGCAGTTGTTATTTTAAAATTTAAGACCACAATAGCATAAGGTAGAAGGATGCCATACACTTCTCCAGGTGTCAAGTATGTTATCCATGCATTTAAAAGAACAGCATAGCTTTCTGGCACAGAAGAGTAGGAGCATAGCCCGTCATAATTTTCATCATCTTAATTTTTCAAGGCCTTTTCATCAAAAAAGACTCCTGACATAGAAGAGTAGGAGTGCATAGCCCGTCGTAATTTTCATCATCTTAATTTTTCAAGGTATTTTCATCAAAAAAGATTCCTGACATAGAAGAGCAGGAGCGTATAGCCCGTCATAATTTTCACCATCTTAATTTTTCAAGGTCCTTTCACCTTCTCAGATTCATAGGACATCACAGTGTAAAGGTTAATAGCTACTTTCTTATCTATGACTATCTTGTTAGACTTAAAGCTCATGTAAATTAGATAGCTTGGTTTATTCTCTAAAAGAACTCATCTAATCACTTGCAAAATCAAGCGAAGGAAAATTGAATTTTACTATACATACAAAGAGCAAAAAATAGATAAATAAATTCTGATCATTCTGTGTAATTGATATGGTATAAAGCCAACACCAACATTGAAATTCAGTGCTAATCGTGGTACTAATTTTTATTTTTATTTTTTAATTAATATTAATAATAGCAGCAGCAGCAGCATTCTGACGTTTGAATAGTTCCCTCTATTACACCAGTCACAGAAATTTTCCCTCTTTCTTCAACTCAATGAAGACAGTCCGAATATAACTCCTCGTAAATTGCTGTTTGTCTTTAATCAAAGTATCTAACATGTTTTGCTCAGCTCCTTATGGGCCTAGGCTACATAAGCCTTTCCAATTTGCACTTTCAGTCTACATGCCGGTCTGAAGCCGGACTATGATCAGTTTAGTAGAACTGCGACTTTTTACATCACACTCGAATTTGAAGTGCACACACTTGCCAATTCTGGGGTTATAAGGCTATAATTATATGGTATAAAACAACAAACTTGACACTTCCCTTCAGAAAATGCACGATAAATATCATCATCTATCACATAAAAAAAGTTGTCTTCCAAGTCTATTTCCCATTTGCAAATTGTAGAAGTGAAATAAAGCAGCATTTAAGAATTTGAATGAACATCAGATGACATTATAACGTAAATAAGTGGATATAATGGAATGTAAAACAGGGTTCGAACCATCTTGAGGGCTGCCGTAGTTGACGTAGCCATATCCGAGCGAGCGGCGGCTAGTCAAATCCCTACAAACCCTAACTGACACCACATCCCCCATCTGGCTGAACAGATCGTAGAGTTGGGAATCGGTGACGTTTGCGTCGAGATCGCCGACATACAGCGAGGTCACGAACGGCGCGCCACCGGACGACGCCGCATTCACCACCTGCACCTGAGGCTGCATCTGAACCTGCGTCGCCATCTCAATTCAAAGAGAACAAAAAAAAATAAAAAAACTAAAACAATAGACAGATTTTTTTCCTTTTGGAAGAGTTTTGTAATTTTTTTGGTTTTTTCTTATTACTTCCCTCTCCTCTTTTTATTATCAGAATCAAAGGAAAAAAAATCACAAAGAGTTTTGAATTATTTGACCAAAAGCGAGAAAGAAAACCAACTAAGAAATTTGGAAAAAAAATTCCGCAATATTTTTTTTTTTGTTTTTTCCGGTTTTTAATAAAGAGAGGAGAGGGAAGGATTCATAGGTCGGAGATCAAACGGAGGGGGAGATCAATCACCGCCGGCAACGTCGGACGGCGGCGACGCCGGATAGTGGTGGAGAGAGAAAAAGGATAAAATTTTGGAGGGCAGGTTGAACTGCGCACTGCAAAAAATGGGGGAATTTTGGGCCGGCATTATTTATAATGGGCCGGGGTAAGGGATTACCTGTGTGCACTCAACCCCTATATCATGTGTATGCGAGATACGCTCCGTAGATTAGGAAGTGTGGGCCCTTATTGGTTGTCGGGGGTGACGTGTCAGAGATAAGGGTCCTTTTCTGTATTGGCTGGAAATATAAATAGCGACTTTGCAGTAGTCAACAATGCGACCATTATTTATCTGATGATCACCGCAAAGCAACACGCTAATGGTAGGATGATTTAGTCCAAAAGCAAATATGATAAATCCATCAAGCCAAAATCTATACATTATTAATAGATACTTTGAACCTTTGAATTTTCAACAAAGCATTGAATTTCCGACATTAATGAGGAAAAAGTTAATTTTGAGGATCTTTCGTACAAGTTTAAAAAACTTGGATTTGAATTTTTAAAAAAAATCGTGTTATGTTTTTCACTTGATAAAAACTTGTTTTATTGTTTTGGTATTGTGCTTCTTGATATTTAATATTCGCATAATTAAGATAATTGACTTTTTAAAAATCAATTTTTTAAGAATTCAACCAAACAACAACAAAATGTGTTTATTAACTAGTGAGAAAATGTCTAAATGAGATGAGACTATGAAGTTGAGAGTTTTTGTGTAACTCTTAACAATTTGGAAAAGACCAATAATTCAAATTCTAGTGTCAACTGAGTCGGTCGAATCGTATTAGCCCTCAAATAAAGTGGGTTGTTTAACTCCAAACTCAGATTTGAAATTATCTGGGTTAGGTTGAATAAATTTTTTGGGGATAGACCCATTTCGCCCCACTAGTCTAGTTTTAGTGGGTCAGTCCCTGGCCTGCACGACTTATATGAGATGGGTGTATGGGCTGGCCCAATAGAGTTTTTGTTTTTTTTTTGATAATTTTTTTTATTTTGTTGAATTTTTATTTAGTTTAGTATATTAAGTAATATTATATTTTTTAGTAACATATTTATTTTTTAATTTTATATTTTATTTTGATGATTTTTTTTTTAATTTAGTATGCTAAGTAATTATATTTTTTAGTAATATACTTACTTTTTAACTTTATATTTTATTTTATAAATTATTTTTAGTTTAGTATACTAAATAATATTTTACTTCTTTAGTAATATACTTCGTTTATAACTTTTTATTTTATTTTGATGATTTTTTTTAGTTTAGTATACTAAGTAATATTATATTTTTTAGTAATATACTTTTTTTCTAACTTTATATTTTATTTTGATAATTTTTTCTTAGTTTAGTATACTATGTATTATTTTATTTTTTTAGTAATATACTTCGTTTCTAGTTTTATATTTTATTTTGATTTTTTTTTTTTAGTTTAGTATACTTAGTATTATATATTTTTATTAATATACTTACTTTCTAAATTTATAATTTATTTTGATGATTTTTTTTAGTTTAGTATATTAAGTATTGTTTTACTTTTTTAGTAATATACTTCGTTTCTAACTTTATATATATTTTAATGAATTTTTTTAGTTCAATATACTAAGTAATATTATATTTTTTTAATAATATACTTACTTTCTAACTTTATATTTTATTTTGAAAAAAAAAAATTAGCTTACTATACCAAGTGCTATTTTACTTTTTTAGTAATATACTTCGTTTCGAACTTTATATTTTATTTTAATAATTTTTTTAATTTAATATACTAAGTACTATTTTATTTTTTTAGTAATATACTTCATTTTTAACTTTATATTTTATTTTGATGATTTTTTTTAACTTAATATACTAAGTAGTATTATAGTTTTTTAGTAATATACTTACTTTCTAAATTTATATTTTATTTTGATTTTTTTTTTTTAGTTTAGTTTAGTATACTTAGTATTATACCTTAATTAAAGGCCAATCATTAATAGCCTTTAATTCTCTTTCATAATATTATTAATTTATTTTGTAAGTAATAATTGTTTTGTGGTCTTTATATATATATGAAGCAGGCTCTATTGGAATTTTATGGAGAAACTAAAAATCATTCCTAAGTGATTAAAGAACAAAAAAAGTACGAAAAATACTCATGTGGAAAAATAAGCAAATTGTGCCTAGTGACTATTTTTCTCAAAGGAGGAACAAATCTATTGGCCCTCCCAAAACAAGATGATAATTGCTTATTTTTAAACATTAGAAGGGGATAATTTGGTCCTTATTCTTGTCTCATGTTTAATAAATTTGCACTTTTCCACAGTATAATTAGTTTTCAGTTTAAGCATAATTTACTAATAAAAAAATATGTTAAGTCTACACATTTAGTATTTAAAAAAATAATAATTGATTTTTAAGTTTACTACCAAAAAATCGTTAACGCAGCAAAAATTTCCTTAGCCCACTGATGTTGTTGGGCTCATCTTTTTATTTCTTGAGGTCTCTTTTATATTATTTTTACCTATATATATATATAATACATATATAAAAGTCTAACTATTAAAAATCGGGTCTGGGCCGATCCTATGTGGGTCAGTTTGGAAGCGCTCTTGGATCCAAATAGATCGATTTGCGGGCTAAAGCTAAATTTTAATATCTAGCCCAATATGAGTTTAGATCATATGTAAAAAATCGGCTCAAATAGCCGTACTGTTCATGGATCGATTCTAAGTTGGTTCCATACATGCTGGATTGGATCGGTTCTAACCAACTCAGTTGACAACTATATAGTGGACACATGTAAATCCCACTATATTGAATGTTGTATATTTTCTTAAATCTTACTAAGATTGCCACAAAAAAATTCAAAACTTTATGTAGTAACAATAAAAAAAAAAAAATCCTCCTCTATTATAAGAAAGTTGGAAGGCGCATGCTTAAAATAGTATAGTGGTAAAACGCTTAGGACTTAACATGGACAATCGATGATTCGAATATCTCGAGGAGCACTTTGGCTTTATGTAAGTATGCTCGCTGGTGGATGAGCTCTTGAGTCTCATAATTGAACCTTATATGGGGTGAGAGACTGTAATTGAAATAATAAATTATTTTTTTTTAAAAAAGTTGCTTAATTGTTGAATCCTTGCAAATCAGACGGCCATGAGCTTTAAGAAAAAACCTTTCGATACTCAAATAAATAAATAATTAAAAAAATATTTAAAAATGACATGAACATAATATTTATATAAGTGTTATGGGATTTGGACCCTTTGCAGACTTTTTTTTGTGTTAAGGTCTCATGAACCTTTTTGTATTATTGGACTAAAATTAATATTTTTTGGAATTAATTAAAATATTTCAATTTTGATAAATTAAATAATTGAACAAATTGTTATTTCAAAGTATGACTTTAATTTGGCAATACTGTAGATATTATTTTTCCAATTCATGGTAAAAGAATGTATATTGAGTTATTCCATAAACACCCTCAAACAACTTTAAAATGACAGTGCATGTTTCTTTTGCTTTATCCACAGTTTTGTCTCTGCCTGTCGCTCTCTTCCCCTAACTTGCACATTGGTTACTTCGTGAATCGCCGGCTTTGTTTTTCTTTATTTCATTTAAATGTTGGTCTCATATTGCAATATGTGGATTGGACACTTAGATATAAGTTTGTGTAGATTTTTAGACAAACATCAAGATAGAAGAAATATGTGGTGGAAAAAGAAAAAAATATGAGATTTTTATATTTACTGGGGATCAAATCTACTTGCATTGATTTGTTGTAACTCAAATGAAATAGTTTTGTTGGAGCCATCTGTGACATAGTCAAACTTATAGGATCAGTGTGATAAATATTTAAAAGAGGGGGACCAAAATGAAATTCCCACAAACTCAAAGGATCATATTGTTATGATGGACACTGGAAATGATACAACTGGTGATGACAATTAGTTCGGATTGGATCCGGGTCAACTTTGTTTGGGCGGGTTTAAGAAGATATAAATAAGAACAGGGTGAGTCTTGAATTTTAATTTTCAAATTCGCCTCCATTTAATTAATTAATTAAATTTTTATTTTAATATATATGTATTTATATAATATTATATTTTAAAAAATATATTTTTTAAAAAAGTTAGTGGTATTATTTTTTTAATATTTTTAAAATTATAAAATGAGTTTAATCAGGATCCGGCGAGTTTAGGTCGGATGCATATCTCAAATTTTAACAAACCCATCCCAGCGTGCTCCCTATATACAACACACTTAGCTAAGAACCCGACAATATTAAAATATTTAAATCATGACAGGAGAAAGATTGTTCACACAAAAAACACAAAACTACAATTTTATTAAGGATTTAATACTAAAAACTTAATAAATCAAGAATGTAATATATAAAATTCAACAACCTAATATATACTAGTGCTGTAACATAGGAAAAACATAAAAATAATATCTGATACATAACAAATATATTCTAAATTATATTATTAAAACATAACTTAACATGACAATATAAATTAAAATATTTAAATCATACATAAATAATATTACGAATTACTCAATAATCAAATTTAACATAATCTCTCTGTCTTAAATTTATCATTTTTATTTTCGTTTTAGGACGTTCAAAATAAAACTTCATTTTTTAGTGATTTTTTTTCTCTCTTTCTCGCAAAGTAATAATATAATATATCTAACCTCAATTACTACTTTTAATAATAATAATATAAACATACATAAATTTATTTTTCAACTCGTCCAAAACTCCATATTACGTCAAAATACATAATAATGAGAATAAAAGAGTATATTTTATAAATATGATATAAGGTAATTTGGACTTATATATACAAAAAGTGTTGCCTCCACGTGTCTACTACTTATTAATAATTTTGATACGATTTTTAGATTTTACATCCCAAAAAATATTTTTGACTACACAAGTATCCAATGACCGAAAACTGAATACGGCTCAATTCTTATAAGTATATGCAAAACATGTGTATTTATATATCAATACGTAGTAAAATACACAATATACGAGTATATTACCAATTGAACTGTGTTTATATGTACAACAGTTTTTCCAAAGTTATCAAATTATGTACAGTTGCACATTAATCTACAACCACTCGTTTTAGCCACCGCCGCCATTATTTGGGCGGGTCCAGACCTCCCCAAAAATGTCACGGATCCAACCAATTGTGCATGAATCATCGGGGGCCTGTTTGGTATGATGCAAAAGGGGATGGAAATTGGAAAATGAAAGTAGAGATCCATTCAGAAAAAAAACAATTTTTTAGGATATGAAGTTATGAAAAGTGCTAACTTTTGCTTAAAAGGGATTTGCACTAATGTTGACATTGAGATTTGGATTGGGAAAAAATGCTGAATTAGGTATTAAATGTTGATTTTTTTTTTCATTTAGTATTTATCAAATTAGGATTATAATTGCTAATATGTAACGTGGGGCGACCACATTAGGTATTGGGGTAATATACATGTTATACCATTTATATGATATATTTTGTATATGGATAAAAATCAAATATTTCATTTTATTAAAAATATGATATTTGTATGATAAATATATATTAAATGTATGTACAATAAATATAATATTTATAAAATTATATATTGATTAAAATTTGATATATATCCATACTACATCAGGTATAAGATATAATTATTGTATGGATGAAAATCAAGTATTTCAGTTTTATTTTATAAAAATGTAACATTTGTATTATGAATATATATCAAATCTATGTATACAATTGTAATATCTATAATGCCCCTAAAAATAATTATTTCGTACCAAACACATCCTAATACCTACCGACTACCGACCTTGCTGGCGCTTTCCTTAACAGAGAAAAGTATTAACATACTCTCCCCACACAAAATTCTACCGTTAAAAACACACACATACATACAGTCACAAATGCGAAATATCTATTTTCCCTTTACATCTCTCTCACTGGAATCGTCGTTTCTTGCTTCTCACTTTTCACACGCATCTCGTCACGCCCATGGACTCTATTCTTTTCGCTGATTTTCGGGCCGTTTTTCCACTTTCAGGAGTTATTTCCACCGTTCATGGCCGCAGTTTACCCTGTATCCTCACGTACTATAGCCGCTCTCGCTTCCCCAAGCTCGTCGTTACTAGCAGTTCTGCTTCTTATGGCCCACGGCGGCGACGTCAATTTTCTGAATTTCGACGGCCGGGTGCTCTTCCCTTAGCCACCGCCGGCACCACCAATTCGGTTCCCGTAAGTAATCACCGCCTCTCTCAGTCTAAATCTCAGAATCTTGAGTTTTTTCATAAAGATTAAAAAAAAAACTACAGAGAGTTAGCATAAAAAATTACGCCATAATATGGTAAAGATGTGTCTTAGAAGTAGTATTACAGACTGCTGCATAAAGTATTATAAAAGCCGGACGTTGATGCATCGGCAAATAGAAGAAGATATTAATTCTGTTATTTGGTATCCTGCAGGTCTTAGGCTAGAATAAGATACTTAATTTGGAATTTAAGTGACGCGGTTCTTGGACCAGAAAGATTTGTTATATCTTCTGCATGTAATAATCAATAAAGTAGTAATCAATATGAGATAGTATTCAAGATTCAATTGACAGCAATGTGGAATTTTCAAGAGCTTTATTTGTAACTTAAGAGTTTATAATTCATGAACTGTGGCACATGAGTTCAAGATCTTACTTACTCGTGATGTTCAATAAGTGGGATTAGATATTGACATTGAGGAAGAAGAAGTGGCCATTGCCCTTAATGTATTTGATGAGAAAGATTCGCATGTTGGTAAATGCCCAGCTGAGTAAAGAACCGTGGCACTTGTAAAAGCCAAAGTTAGGTTTTGAGATAAAGTACATGATGGTGAAGTGTGATGTCGCATGGCTATCTTTCATATTGATTGTAGGGACGCATGTCTCTCTTTACCATTTATAGACATTTATGGATGACAGGGCAGAAACTAGCATCAACAGTTCAAATGAAGCAAAATTCTACACATGAATATATGTAAAGTTTAAAGGATGCCCAGACTCTTTTTATATGATGAAGTGGTACTCAATTCTTGATAGTTTGGGCAATCCCAAGCATGCAAATGGTATCTCTCAAAGTGCATGACTGTTGTGGTGCATACCACTTCATGGCTGTTTAATGATAAGCGTTTGAGGGAAGATAAATAGAAGATAACTGGAATTAAAAAAATATTCTAGATATGCATGATTCCTGCTATTATGGTCAATTTCCAAGAGAGAGCATGAAATCATAGGCAGTCTTCACCCTTCCTGAAATTGTCTCTTTTTCACATTACAGCCACGAGAGGGAATCTACACTGTAGGTGATTTTATGACAAGAAAAGAGAATTTGCATGTTGTAAGACCTACAACAACTGTCGATGAAGGTATTGCTGTCACCTTATTCTTGAAAATATTTTCTATTGGCTCTCTCTTTGGGTTAACCTTTTTATTGCACGCACAGCTCTGGAGACTCTTGTTGAGAAAAGAGTTACTGGATTTCCTGTGGTTGATGATGACTGGAAGCTGGTAATGTTACATTTCCTGTATGATTATCTTTTGCATTGAAGAGCAGCTTCATTAATTTTGCTGCTTATCTGGTAGCAATATGTAGATTGGCTGTTGTTCTTTATAAATCTTGACAAAACTCGGTGATGTTGCTGCAGGTTGGTGTTGTTTCTGACTATGATTTGTTGGCACTTGACTCCATCTCAGGTACCATGAAGTTGTGAAACCATAATATGTTTAATATGTTTTTAGGGTTTTTGCTAAATTATTCATAGTTCTAAGGGACAGAGATGAGGCGGTTTTCTTGGTGATTAAGTTACATTTAGGTTTAGGACAACTGATGAGAACTTTTGCTCAGAAAAGAGGGCTTATAGAATGAGTGCAACAGGACCATTTGTGAGACAGCTGATTGATATATTCCCCACCCTCCATATGTTTGAAAAGGAAAGGAGGAGGAAGAAAGATATAGGAGTATAAGACCAGCAAGCGGGCATAATATAGATATTTAATATTAAAACATACTGGCAGTTTCATGAGGGTTGAGGTAACATTTGCATTGCTTAATATATTTATCATCCTACTAAATATAAAGAACAGGCTTTTCAACTCCGTAATATGCATTATTCATCTTTGTTTACGATTGTTGCTGATGAGAACAAATAAGACACATTCTGCCTGCTGGCTGAAAATATTATCAAGGTTTAATACCTTGTTGGACTTGTCAAACTAGCTGCAGAGAGACTATCAGATCTATGTAAAATATATTTTTGTTGTCATATTAGATTAAATATTGTTCATTAAGTGTTATCATATTTTCTTTTCTTTTCGTTTATTTTTTGGGGTTAAATTGGGCTTGGTGTTGACAAGTTCAGTACCTTACTTAAGCATTGATGTTTAATTATGTTATTTTCTCATCTGTCAACCTTAGGTGGTGGTCAACATGATACAAATATGTTTCCAGTTGTCGATAGTACTTGGAAGGTATGTATAAACTCTTCTTCCTGTGTTTGAAATCTATTTATTTCTTTAATTAATGAGCACCATGTTCTTTTCTTGTAGATACCTCTTAATATGAGCTTTCTTTTCAAGTATAATTGCGGAAAATTGCTCTCTGATTTTCCAGATGCACAAAGCATTTGTAGAGTTCTCTACTTTTCTCCTGCTTTTATCATATTTTAAGAAAAGTGAAAACTGTAGTTTTTTCTTTTTTGTGCACATTATACCTCAACATACATTTACTTCCAAGTACTCTCTCAAGAGAAAGAAATATAATGTAAATAAGTTGTAAAACAATTAACGATTAGTTTGTTAAAAGTAGTTTAATTGAAGTTGCAGCATTGGATAAGAGAATTTAGTCTTTCTTTATTTCAAATTAGATCGAGAGGAAGTGTTTATCTTTGTCATTTTGGCTCAAAAATCTGTGGTCTATATGTCTTATGGTTCTTTATGCTTGCTAAGTGCATTTATGCTTGGAGAATCCACTTATATGTCTTAAGTTTAAAAAGAAAATGATATGATTATATCGTTCTTTTGTGTAGCACATACTAATAGCATGTGATGCTATAAGTGGCATATGTTCTGTTACAGTGACAAAAGGTCTGCTCTTTGTATTTTATTCTCCACACATTTATAGTATACTGAACTGGATATGAAGTAAGAATCAACTCAAGTTATCCCAACTAATACTGTTTTTGTCACAATTTTAATTTGTAACTTTTAAGTTGATTGATTGGGATATCCTCAATATATTACTTCTGTCAGTTTCTAATATTTATTCATGCAGACATTTAATGAAATTCAGAAGTTACTCAGCAAAACTAATGGGAAAGTTGTAGGTGACCTTATGACTCCTGCTCCCCTTGTTGTGCGCGAAAACACCAATCTTGAGGATGCTGTGAGGTATTTGACTTTTTTCTCCCATTAATTGGTTTCCTAGTCTGCTTATTCATTTATCTTAATGAAACGTATAGAAGATACTAATTTCATTCCTTTACAACTCCTGGAACCTGATAGAAATGAAGATATTTAAAATTTATATTTCTAAGTTGCAAATTCCTTTAGAATAATATTATGTCTCAGTACTTGCTCTGATGTTGGGTGTCATCTCCAGGTTGTTTATTTTAAAAAATATTCCAGTATGATCTATTCCTATGTTAAAATTGAAGTTTAAGATTTTGTTATATCAAAGTTCTCAACTGTTTTGAGATTGATAATACAATTTTGCAGTGCACAGAATTAATACATGAGCATATATGCACCCATTAACTATGGTGGAACCCATAGTTTGTTGTCAAAACTCTTGATTATGAAAAAATAAAAACCACAAGTAAATAAAACCACCTTTTCTAATCATCAAGGGCCACCGATTTTGGGATTCAGCTAAATTGCTGTTGCCATTAGGTTTTGCAATTAGACCAGGTTTGCTGTTTTGAGATTCTTGTTTATCTGAATGTCATGGCATCAAGTTGTGGAAACGGATCATTGCTTGTAGGATTAAGGCTATGTATATCTAACCTTTTCTTGTACTTGGAGTGGTGGGAGTCTTGTGCATCAGATAAATGCTTTAGCAAAATCTGGGTCTAGCAACTATTAATGCATGCATCACAAAAGATATTTTGGTGTTTTAACAGAACAGAGTTGGTGGTCTTCTCCTGCCAAAGGTCATTTCTTTCACAATTTGGGTTTTGGTTTTAAGAACAATATACAATCAAAATTTTCTTAAACTAATCTTAGTTGTCCTCAAATACCAATATTTAAAGGAGTGGAACTGAATTCATTAAGGTGATATTCCTAATCATTCTTTTCCTACCGTAAAGAATGTAGTGGTTTAGAATACTTTGAAGAGAAAAACAGAAAAAGAAACTATATAGCTAAATTTCCAAGGATCTTCAATAGATCTGTCTAGTCTCTCTAAGAAATGAGAATGATATCAAAGGTATAATACAAAGAGAGGAAACTAACCACATTGCTAATGTAAATGTAATTATCATGTAGGAAATTTTGTGGAGGAAACTTATTTAGGTCGATCTTCATTAGCGCTTCCACTTTTTCATACTTAAATGTTCATAATAATCCGGAGATTAGCAATAAGTATAGTTAGCATGTTAGTTGAAATCTGTATGCATCAATAAGGCATACAACAATGGAACATGAATTAAAATTTGTTAGCACCTCAAGGTTTGAAACTGTTCCTGAAACATGAATAATTCACATAAATTACCAATAGAAGTTTCAGAAAAGTTCTGAATCTGTCCACAACACTCCATCCCACTTTGATTGTGGGATTGGGTAATATGGCATTAGTAGTTTCTATATGTCAACAAGAGTGGATCATTTTGGCCAATTGGTTAGTGCCCAATTATGTTGATCCGTAGTTTGACCTGGGTCCTTAAATGGTCAACTCTAAGAAGGACATACATTTTATACTATTAAGGATTAGAAGAGCATGATGGTTGGAGATGGGGAAATCAAGGATACGAAATGTGATAATGGTTGGACGAAAAGAAAAATATGCATAGAAGTATTAAACAAAGAAGTGCAATAATTGAAAATTTGCTGAACTAGAAACTACCTTAAATTTTGGATAGAACCTTGTACAATCTTCTTATTTGACGCTTCAACAGAACCGGCCTTACTATGATTCTATTCTTTTTCTTTCTTATCTAATTTTTGTAGAGTTAGAGGTACCTAGGAAGAGAAGAGTGTCTATAGTTGGCAAGTTTATATGAACTAACCAACAAACCTCCCTAAAAGAAATTGTTCATGGTGATGTAGGTTATTGCTTAAAACAAAGTACCGTCGACTGCCAGTTGTAGATGGTGAAGGAAAGCTGGTAATGTAATTCTATTTTGTTTTCTACATTGTTGTGTGATACAGTTATCAGCAGAAAGTAATTCTTGCAGTTTTTTCTTTGCTATGTGATAGATTGGTATTATTACGAGGGGCGATGTTGTTAGAGGTGCTCTTCAGATAAAGCAGGCCACTGAAAAAATGTGATCACTCGCTGTCACTGATGGCCATCAGCATTAGGTGAAATAGCTGCTTGATTCTATAGCTATTATATTGGACGGACTATAGCGACATTTGGTGGGAGGTATTGACTGATTGCTAGATAAAAGTGCACCTGAAGCAATCACAACATATGGAGGTAAGGTATTGACCACGCCCCAAAACTGAGTACATCATTCTTGTACAGCTTCTGCCTGTAAATTTTGTATTCATGTTTACTTGTTGGTAGTATTAGAATTTAATATTCTAGTTGAGATTGGAGATCAATAGGGAAACTTTGTCTCTATTCCATGGTCTTTCTGTGGCCCTTATAGCTGTTGCAACGAGCAAATTTTTTGGGTCTAATGATTTGAAAGAAAACTTGATATTAAGATGTCCATGATTTCCTCGTCTTGTTATAAAGTGCACTGGACTGGATTACGAAAAATTGGAAGAATTTCTGCAGTTTTTTCAGAAAATCATTGCCTTGATATTATCCGTGAATAAGTCAAGATTTCAACTACAACTTGCTCAATCCTTTATGATGACGGTGTATTTTGGTTGTGTATGAATTGCATAAGTGACAATTGCAACCAACTCCGAGTAGATTCTGCCTTCACCTTAGATCTATTAGCTTCTGTGGAAATGCACAGCTCAGCATTAGGAGCCATGCCAGCAATGTACTGTGAAAGTTCAATTATTTTTCGGATCATGGATAATGGAGGGCTTTACATTTGTCTATTATATTAGCACAGTATTGTATATGTCTCTATAGATTGTTGGCAGATTATTGTTAATTCATATGGTCCTGTTTACTTCACAAGATGGTTATTTTTGGACCAGCCATCTCAACAAGAATGTTATCTAACTTGGAATGAGCTGAGAATGGTAGTTCTGTTGCTTTTATTTGGTCTAGTAATCATCCTATTGACACCATGGCGTAGAGAAATCAGCCGCATTATTTAGCCTTAAGTTTAATGTGTTTTTCGTGTAAAAATATAAGACTCAATAATATGCATCCATATACAAAAATACTTATTTTTTTGAATACAAGATTGAGGCTGTCAATCAAGTAAAGTGACTAAAGCATACTGTGTTGAACTGACATGAACTTTTTTCTTAAGTCATGAATTTATTCATTTTTCTTTTCTGTTTTTTTTTTTTTCAAACTTCAAGGCTTGTGCTTGGTATGAAAGAAATGCGAGGTTGAATTCCATTATGAATTTGCCCAAATTTATTTTTATTTTTTTGACAGTCAACACTATTTTTTTCTTATACAATCAAAGTTTTAGTACAATAAGAAAAAAAAATTCCAACCCTATAACGAGTAAAACGTCCAATAGTATTATATGCAATTCAAAATGAAAAATCAAAATCATAACCGTTTTATGCTTTGTGAAAGATTTTGTGTTTTCAAAAATCTTTTGGTATGTCCCTAAAGTTGTTATTGAGGTGTAAATGTTGTGTTTAAGTTTAGTTTATTATTAAGTTTGAAACTGTGATTGAGTTTGATTTTATTATTAAATTAATCGAGCTCGAACAAGATTTAATTTAACCTAACATAAGTCGAATTTGACTAGTATGATTTTTTATACATATTTTATTATTTTGTAAACTATTCGAGCGGAGATTGCTGCAAAGCATATCAAATGGAGAAAGTTGTTGAAGTTTAATTGATTATAATTTTTACGAATCGAATTCAAATGAGTTTTTAGCAATTGATATCGAATAATTTAGTTTATTTTTCAATAGTGATGATTGATTGAAATATAACTATTATTTCTATGATTTGGCTGGAAAAAAACAATGAAAGTATGGGGATTGTATTTTTTATCTTAATATATAATTTGCTGTATACTTACTTTCATTATACTACGAATTCTGTTTCGCGCAATCCCAACTTAATTCACGCATAGTCTGCCTTGTTCATGCTAGATTTGAATTAATTAAAACTGGACATAATTCACGCATTGTCTCATATAGGAAATGATGTGCACCAAATCTGAGGACGTGGGGCTGATTCGCATAGAAACTACGATTCTCAATTTAATTAGATTACTTCAAAAAAACAAACAAACATATATGTATTAGCTGGATTGCTTGGAGAAAAAGATAAAAACAAATATATATGTATTTAAAGTATGAAAAGTATAACTTGTTTCTTGAGGTGAACTTGTTATTTATAAATATTAGGGCCGGTGTAAAAAAAAAAAATTGGATTTCAATTTATTACAACTGAGTAATATACACGTCATTATTTTTCTTGATTTATTCTAAATAAGATTTTCTTTCATTTATTATCATTAATCACTTGATTTATCTTTTCACATAATCTTACATGATCTGAAATATGTAGGTCTTGTAACGATGATATGATCTGTTGTGGTCTAAGAGGAGATCATGCAATCGTTTATAGACCTTAAAAAATAAGCTGACACAACATTTTTAATAGTTCGCGCAATGGTTTGTAGCTCATGCATTATGTATAGGTTGTGGAAGACCATAGCTTATACACTGTTCTTGTGCTCACTCTTTTTTTCTCATTACATTTTTTATTTAGTTATAAAGTGATAACTTTGCCCTGGTTCTGCCACCAAACAGCTAATCTAGTCACTGATTTGAGTTATACAAGTTACTAGCCTGAACTAAGTCACGTGAGAAAATATTGTTAGTTGCATTGTATATTTTTTAATACTTCATTATCTTTTAGATAATTTGTTCCATTAATTCTTTACAATAATAAAGTTGGAAAGTGACATATGCTAGACTACTAGTATATAAAAAAATTTCCTAGTTACGTGATTAAATGTCTCAGCAAAATCCGACGGATATGTCCCTTTCAAATTGGCTTCCTTCATTGTCAGTCTTCAGTTTCCAGGATTCCGAAATCTCTAGGCCCGTCATCCTTCTGCAAGATTAGAACGCTGTGTGGGCTCCTTTCCTCCATGTGAACTACTCTTGGAGACCAATACACAGACCAAGAGCCAATTTCAAGCTTCTCTCAACTTCTACACTAAACATTTGGTATTTCAATTTTAGTGAGGAGAATATTAAGAAAAATGTTATATTATAGTATTTGTGCTACAATTTTTTTACACTTTTCTTTTTTATTCCTCACCACAATCCATATCCAAACGTAGTATTCATCTCCTCGACTTGGGAGTTTTCCTGTCCGCATTTAGTATTTCAACAAGGAGCAGAACATTTCAATCTTCTCCATCTTTCTTTCTAAGAAATCTTCAAGCCCCTAGCAGCCAAGTACCTCTATGTACATGACCATAACTTGAACTCTCCCATCATCCTGTTACCCCAAATTCTTGTAGTGAATCAGGTTGCAGCTCACTCATCTTGGTTTCTTTCTTGAATTCCCATCATTTCTTTACATCAGGTTGTTCTTTTCCTTTAGCTAACAGAATGGGACAGCTGCATTTTTTCTTCCTTCCAGTGATGGCTCATGGACATATGATCCCAACAGTCGACATGGCCAAGCTTTTCACCTCACGGGGTTTGAGAACCACCATCATTTCTACCCCTGCATTTGCTGAACCAGTAAAAAAGGCCCGAGATTCAGGAATCGATATTGGGCTGAGCATAATCAAATTCCCATCCGAGGAATCCGGATTGCCTGATCATATTGTGAGCCTTGACCAAGTAACCTCAGATGAGTTAGTTCCCAAGTTCATTAAAGCCCTGGCCTTACTCCAAGAACCAGTTGAGAAGCTCATCCAAGAATTCCATCCAAATTGTCTTGTTTCCGACATGTTCTTGCCGTGGACTACGGATTCTGCAGCCAAATTTGGTATCCCAAGATTGGTTTTCCATGGAACGAGCTACTTCTCGCTATGTGCTTCGGAGCAAATGAGGCGCCACAAGCCTTACAAGAATGTGTCGTCTGATTCAGAACACTTTGTTGTGCCTAATCTTCCTCATCAGCTGACGTTTGTGAGAACACAAGTGGCTGAGTTTGATCTAGATGAGAAGGAAAACGACTTCACCAAGTTTATGCAGCAAGTGAGGGAGACAGATTGGAGAAGCTACGGAGTTGTGGTCAACAGCTTCTACGAGCTTGAACCGGATTATGCTGATCATTACAGGAAGGTTTTGGGAAGCAAGGCTTGGAATATAGGGCCCCTTTTGTTATGCAACAATGGAGATGAACAGAAAGCAGAAAGAGGAAAGAAATCAGCTATTGATGCACACGAATGCTTGGCGTGGCTGGATTCCAAGAAGCCTGATTCAGTTGTTTACTTGTGTTTTGGGAGCATGGTAAACTTCACTCCAGCTCAGTTGCATGAAATTGCAACTGGACTTGAGGCCTCAGGCCAGGATTTCATTTGGGTTGTGAGAAAAGCCAAGAATGAAGAAGAAAACGTCGAATGGCTGCCTCAAGGATTTGTGGAGAGAATGAATGAGAGAGGCCTAATTATAAGAGGATGGGCACCTCAAGTGATGATTCTTGATCATCCAGCAATAGGGGCTTTTGTGACGCACTGTGGATGGAATTCGACACTGGAAGGAGTGTGTGCTGGTGTGCCTATGGTCACATGGCCCCTGTTTGCTGAGCAGTTTTACAATGAAAAGTTGGTGACAGAGGTTTTAAGAATTGGAGTTCCTGTTGGGAGTAAGAAGTGGCAAAGGTTGGCAAGCGAAGGAGTGCCTGGAGAGGCGGTGGCTAAGGCGGTGCAGCTTGTTATGGTGGGAGAATCAGCGTCAGAGATGAGAAGCCGTGCAAAGTATTATAAAGAAATGGCAAGAATGGCTGTTGCAGAAGGGGGATCATCTTACAATGATCTGAGTGCTTTGATAGAAGATTTGAGTGCCTATAGCCCCTCCAAGAAAACAGCATAGTATAAGCTTAGATAGCAGAAATGAATTCTAGAGATTGAGAATTTCCCTTTGCTTTCCTGCTTAAATCACTAAGTTTGTGTTCTTTTCTTGGTGAATCTCTTGCGGTGTTTATCCTATCTTTTGACTCCTACTACAAGAACCAAACTAACAAGAGAGGAACAAGTTAAAAAGCCAGACTCAAAATCAATTTAATTTTTTTTTTGTTAGTTTAAAATTGAAAACCTTCTCTACAAATATTTCCTTAAATAATTGGAAGTCCAAATGCACAAAGAAAAACCTCTTCTTTTTTTTTAATAAAAATAAAAATAGAGGACCCATTTTAGCACTAAGAAAAGGCTAAAAGATTAATATAATATAACGGACTTGATGTGTATCCATCAGTTGCAATATCTATCATTCATTTTTTATACACTTATACGTGCACATGTCATACATTCAACAATTCTGCATCAAATGTAACATGTAATTGAACCCATATAACCTTAGACTTGTTACAGCATCATGTTTTCGGGACAAAAGTTGAACATTTAGCTTCAACCTGTCCGAATTTGAATGTTAACTCAAATTTACCCCCGAACAATCATTTAAAATTTCCCTTACTCCTATGAATGGATCATTACATTATTGGGCTACAAAAAGAGGGGAACGGCATCTGGCCCAACTCAAACAAAGCGTAGCATCGTCTGAAATTTCTTGATCTCTTGGATATTTATTTTAAAGGAGAAAAAAAGAATAAAGTGAACAAATTTTATTATTATTATCTTTTAAAGAATAATAGTGATTGGTTTCAACTCCTCTTTTAATAACTACAATGTGCATGGATGAATAAAGTAAAAGCCTGTTTGGTTAGGGCAGGGCATCACACCTCTGCACTAGCCCACATCATGACCAAAACTTGGCTTTTGGAGATTCCTCATCATTATTATTTGCAAAGGTGGATTTCATATCTTGGACCAATTAATAGTGTTTATTTCTTGTAGTATTTTCTGATTCTTAATTGCAAAATTTAAGCCAAATTACACGACAAAACGAAAGTGGTCGATATCTAGGGAGTGAAATTGTGGTCACTAAAGCAACTTTTAATGGAGCACCATTTCTTACATCGTTGCGTCATATTTGGTTGTTATGATATATTGCTTTATAGCTTTTTTTTATGAGCTTTATCTCCTCTTTTAAGGGCTTTTAAAGGGCCTCTAAAAGCTTGTTAAAGAACTAATAAAGCTACTTCCTTTTTGCAAGAATTTTTTGGATTTATGCTGGACATGCACTGCTATTTTTTATAGCTAGCGACAGTTAATCTCTTTTCAGTTTGTAATCTTTTGAAAGCTATAATGTTACGGATCTTGTTAGCAAGCCAAAATACACTTGACCATGGTTCAAGAATCGTCAGTTACGGTTCAAAAAAAATCCGACCCTTAATTTTAACCGTCAAGATCGGTTACGGTTCAAGTTCCGAAACTGTCAGGCCGGTTCCAGTTACGGTTCCGACCCTTATATTTTATTTTTAAATTTTGTGAACTTAAATTTGTAAAAAATATTATTATTTTTGAATTTAATAAAAAAAATTAACTTAAATTTAAAAAAAAAATAGCTAAAATTTAAGCATATGGTCAAAAATAAAAGTGACTAAATTAATTTCTAAAAAATATTTTTTTCATTTACACGATAAAGCACAATTTACTAAATTTTGATTTTCGAAATTAATGTTATCATATAAAATCGATGCAACATTACAATAATTTAATAATAATAAATGAGAAGTTGGAAAATAAAAACTAGATAATTGCAAAGTAGCATCATTAAATATTTTTAAAAAAATATAAATTTACTTATTATTAAGATAATTGTAAAGTAGTATCATTAGATAATTTTTAAAACTTTACTCATTATTAAGATGAAATGTAGAATGTTTAAATATAAAACTTGATTTGTAACTTGTTGAAACTAATTAATTAAATTTAAAGAGGGGCAAATCAACAATTATATTGATTTTTAGAAACAAGACAAACAATTTGAGGGGAAAAAAAATTAAAAAATCGTGAGACTTATTTATGCACTTATATTATTCAAAATTATAAACATATAACACATTAACTCAGTTGGTTAGAATGTTCTATTAATAATGTAAAGGTCATAGGTTCAAAACCTACATGGGATATTTTTACACACTATTTTGGTTAAAAAAATTAAAAATTAAAACCGTCGGACCCAGCCCGACGGTTCACGGGTTGGGTAAAATGGAACCGTAACCGGCCCATTTTTTTAATTTTTTACCAAAAATACGGGCCGATTACGATTTCGACCAACCCGTTAACCACGGTTTGGTCACGGGTCGGGTCTCAATCCAATCTTACTTTTCTCGTCCAAGTCTTATCTTATATAGTATAGTCTTAAATAGTATATAAAGAAAGAATAAAGTCAAGCTTTCCGAGAATGGCTTTGACTTGTAGCAGCAAGATTGCGACTATAAGAGAAGCAACTGGGCTAGGCTGTTGATCTTCTGGAGTAGCCTAACCCTGAGAAAGAGACTGTAATCGCCGTCGTACGAGAACAAATGATTTCATATAGATCAGAATTAAAATTTTCATTAAATAACTTATTAGTTGGCAAATACTTTTTCAGCGATACGGGCTTCCAACCTTTATAGGTGAGGAAGGGGCCTGGGGATAAGTCGTTTATGTCTTTCTTTATTCCTGTGCTTTAAATTCTATGTTCTTGGATCCCCCAATCTGTAGGTACGCAGTGATTGCTGTTTTCTTTTTGAAGGAATCCAGGGATTGAGCCAAAATAAAGCAATAAGGGTTTACCGATCTAATTGTTGAGCTTGTAGTTATGAGTTATGAGTTTAACTACTCCTATAATAACTTCTTTGTTCTCTATAGAGCTATAAAGAATAAAATAAGGGTCTACCGATCTAATTCTTGAGCTTGTAGTTATGAGTTATGAGTTTAACTACTTCTTTAGTAGTTTCATTATTCTCTATAAAGCTATAGAATGAGTTATAAGAGCAGCAATAGGGGCCACAGACCATCGACATTGTAAGGCTAACCCCTAAGTCAGCAAGCCGATAAAAGGCTAACCAAAGAGCTAAAAAGAGACGGCGATTGTGAAGCCCTTCTCAATGTCTTCCCCTCGCCTTGTGGATCCAAGAGGCAAGGGGAATTCGTTGATTGAATTCATTCCTGATGATGTGCTGCTAACAAAGCCTACCTATTCTCCATATGCAACCCGACTTTTGAAGGGCATGGCATTCAATCATATCTCAATATATACTCCTTCCAAAGTATAGACGGCGGGAAAGCATTAGAGGGTCCGTGCATGAGTGTGTTAGGTAGTTTCAGGCATTGATGCTGGAGATCGGGAACATGACTCCTTCTTTAATAGAGCACCAATTGTTACACCAAATTTGGTGTAATGCATATATCCCATTTTGTTTCCAAATCTATTCTATTTTAAATTTTAATTTTGCTTATATCATATATTGTATATTTAATTAATTTATAATTAAATTTATTTATTTAATTTTAATTTTGTTATTATTTTGTAATAACATTTGTAATAATTAACAGTTATAATGAATTATAATAATTAAAATAATAAGTAAATACATTAAAATAGCATTACTTACATCAAATTCAAAAGTAAAATTCAACATATATATTGAAAACTAAAATTTAAAAAATAAAATACTGCATAAAGTAAAATGTATTCGTCTTTACTTCTATTTTGTGAAAGTCTTTGTTTTGCACGTGGTGTGCAATATAGTATTTTTTTATTATAATATTAACTGTAATACTTATTTTGTTAATATAATCAATAAATATAAAATTAATTATATGTATTTTTTTTATTTAGTAGAATTAGTAGTAATAAAATATAAGTAATGATAACATTATAAATAAATAAATATGTAATAATTAAAAAATAAGAAAAATAAAAATAAAATATTTATTTAATGTAAAATTTAGTGGATTGGGTTGGATAACTAATTCTATTTTAAAAATGTTGTAGATAATTAAGTTCTTAAGGCAAATGAAATCATTGATTTCATTATAAAGCATTCTTGCACTTTCTTATCAAGTTATAATGTGATCTATCTTGTTTATCATTTACTTTCAATATCGCTATAATTGCTTTCTTTAACATTACGTGTCTCTAATTTGTCACAAGAAAATATTTGATCTATCAATAATTGATACGTAATACTTCACCAATTGACCATTATAATTAACCATTACTAACCTTCATATTTGACAAGGGAATTTGACAATTTCAAGATAAATCTAAGCTTTAGTCACAGGAGTGTTTCCATTTAAGTTTCAAGTATTTGCATATTTGATCAGTTGAAGTTCAAGTAAGGATTTACTTTTCTAATACAAGTAGAAAAAATTGAGAAATTTGACATTTGGATATGTATTTTTGTCGGAGCCGTATCCATGTAGCATAAATTGTTGTATGTTAATTACTTGATTTGGAGAGTCAGTTAATTCAGACAGTAGGGTGGGCATCACGATTCGGGTGGTTTGGGTCCGGGTTTTGAAAATTTTATGTCATTTTCTGCTGCTCGAAGTGAAAATATTGAATACCCGATATTTTCGGTACCGGACTTGGTTGGGTACCTTGGGTTTTGAATTTTTCTTTTTTTCCTTCTTGTATGGAGGCAGTAGTTTGGGAAGCCATTCGTTGCTTCTGTATTTCGGAAAGACAACGGCAATATGGGCATCTTATCGTAATTGATTGCCGGGGTCGGAGCAGCCATAGGATAAATTGGTAGGATTATCCTACCCGACACCTAAACCAAACTTTTTACAATTGAGTTTAAATAATTTAAAACTTAAAATATTAATGTAAATATATAATTAAAAAAATAATTTATACATTTAACAACATTATAACATCAAATACGAAAATAAATACTAAATTTTAATAGAAAGTTCAAACTTATGTAAAATCTCCTCATCTAATTTGTTAGTCAACATTTCGAATTTTCTATTTCAATTTTATATAATATTATGTATCTCATTTTATACATTCACATTATCGATATATAATTAATACCAATGTATTTGTAATATATAAATACAAAAATATCAAATTAAAAAAAATAAATTCTGGACTGACTAGTCGGTGAGTCTTTCACCTTTCCCTCCAAACCTTCTATATCGGGCCCCTCCGTCTCCCTAAATTGGGACCGAAATTTAAATCCCATAATTCCCATATCAAATCACTTCCCCATTATTTATCACAAACAAACAAAACGAAAATTGAAAATTAAAAAAAGAATTTGAAAATTTTAAATTAAGAAAATCTTAATTATATACCTCACAAACTCGTGCCTTTCTCTTTTAATTCCTCCATGTGAGATAGAAAAGAAACTGAAAGCTCTGTCCCTCCACTGTATTTCTTTTCATTTCCCTTCTATTCCGACTTCTATCAAACACTTTGCCTTGCGATGAAAACTACCGCCAAGTTCATAGTTCTCCACCCTTCCTTACACAAGACCGGCGGCGTCCCAACCGCCCCGGTCCACCGCGCGTGGCTCGCCGTTTTCGTAATCTTCTTCATCTTCACTTTCGCTTTCACTCTGATCACCACAAGAGACGCCGCCGCCAAAACCACCGCTTCCGCCGCCGCCGGAGCCAAGTCTCAGCTACCCAAACCCATCTTCGACGCGCTTCTTCACTACGCTTCCGCCAACGCCACGCCCTCCGGCCGCATGTCCTCCGCTGAGATGAAAGCAGTCGCTTCCATCCTCCGCCGCTGCGCCGCCCCATGTAATTTCCTTGTTTTCGGGCTCACGCACGAAACCCTTCTCTGGGACTCCCTCAACCACAACGGGCGTACGGTTTTCGTCGACGAGAGCTCGTACTTAGTCTCGAAACTCGAAGAAAAGCACCCATCCATCGAAGCGTACGACGTGCAGTTCACGACGAAAGTCGGCGAATTGTACGATTTGATCGAGCATTACAAACGAGAAATGAGCAACGAATGCCGCCCAGTACAAAACCTCCTGTTTTCAGACTGCAAATTGGCGATAAACGACTTGCCCAACCACGTCTACGACGTGGCATGGGACGTGATACTAATAGACGGGCCGCGCGGGTATTTCGCGGAGGCGCCGGGGAGGATGGCGGCGATATTCACGGCCGGAGTTCTGGCGAGGAGTAAAAGGGGTGGTGGGGCTGGCGTGACCCACGTGTTTGTACATGAAATTGAGAGGGAAGCGGAGAGAGTGTGCAGTGATGAGTTTCTGTGCAGAGAAAATTTGGTGGAGACTAAAGATTTGCTGGGGCATTTTGTGGTGGGAAAAATGGAGGATAATGGTCGAAGGTTTGAGTTTTGTTCAAATTCTGATTCATCTGTTTCTGCTAAATCAACTTGATTTACTGCTTTGTTTATTTATTAATTTTTGTCATGTAGATTTATTTTTGTGTGTATTTTCAGATGTACTTTACAATGTGTAATATTTATAGGATCTCACGAGGCAAATGTACACTCATAGCAGCTATTATGAGACTTAATAATATCAAGATTTTACCTTGAATTTAACTATAATAGTTTACATGTTATCTCTCTGTTTGTGTGTGTTTCTTCCTACCCTCTTAGGCTCCTAGCATGTAAAAATAGTCTTTAAGTGGAAAATTATTAAAGGCGGAGAGCATAGCAAGAACATGGATAATATTTATAGCAAACATGGATAATATTTATGTTACATTCTATATATTATTTTTTAAATACTTAAATAATGAATAAATATTTAATTTTATAAAAAATAATATATTTATTTATATTTCACATATTTTAAATTAGTGAAAATTATATACACAATTAAAATGAGGATTTATCATGAAGAAAAAATTAACTGATTTGATGGGTACCTAGATGTACCATCGATGGGATTTGAAGTGATGGCAAATAGTCACCATATATATAATTAAATAAATTTAATTTTGGTTTGGGTAATAATGTCAAAATCGAGAGTTCTATTCTCTTAAAAATTTAAAAATTTATTTGAAATGTGAATTCAAATATGTTATTATTCGAGACAGAAGACACATATCGAATTGTTATCGTAACTATCAAAATAATGGAAAATGAAAAAAGGTCCTTCAATTTTTTAATCAAAATTTTCAAATTAGGGAAATAACTAGAAAGGGTGTTTTTGTAATTTCACAAATTAAGGTCGAAACAAAACATAAAGGTCATTTATCTTATGAAATCTTGAAAGCTAAGGTAGGTAAAATTATATTCAACGGAAAAACATTACTTGTCAACGGTCTGATATATGAATCTGGGTTGGTTATTTGTATGTTGTCCAATATACTTACATGAACTCTTAGTATAAGACGTCTCCCAATTTATACACTGTAAAACGTATTTCGTGCGATACTGTATTTCAAAATAAAAGAAGTCAAACTATGTAAAAGTGGTGACCTCAATCCTCATCATTGCATAAAATTTTCTTGAATATACACCTAATATTAATTATATATATAATGTAAATATATAAAATACGATATAAAATTAAAATAAAATTTTAAAATATGAATTTTTAGTATTTTAAATTCTGGACAGTGACAATCATCGTAGATTCCATAATCTGACTCCATTTTAATGGTCCTTCTGAATTTTAATATTCTTCTATTTAATTCTACTAGTACTATGCTACAGAAGACTTGAGAGTCTTATGTTGACTGAAATTCGTATTCTACTTTTGAAGATCAGTAATTGGTTCATTGAAAAGTTGAAAGAAGGGGAAAAAAAAAAGAAGAAAAAAAAGAAAAAAGAAAAACACAAATGGTTTTAACAGAAGAGAAGAAAAGAACAGGGTACGTATCTAAACATCGTGCAAGAAATTAAATTATCTGTCGGTGGTGTACTGATATTTACATATGGTTCAGGGCAAGCTTGATAATTGAGGAATAATGTAGTAATTTTAGCATTTAGGATTTATTTTTTTATTTTTCTTTTTATGTATTTTTAATTTTTTTCTTAAATTGCAAAATGCACTATCTCTAAAAATATGAGATGCCGTATTTTAAAATAACTAAATTTAACATTATTTTTTGGACTTTAAATTTTAATGAGGAAAACTATATACAAAAATAATTTTGAATTTCAATATATAATTCTGTGTTTTTTTTTCTTTTTCTCTAACCAAAATTCAATATTTGAATATAGGCTAAGTGATGACATGGCACCTAATCAAAATCCAAAATACCTCATCGCACGTGGATCTCAGTGGAAAGGTTGACCTAAAATTAATATTTATTAGCTAAATAATCTATGTGTAACTATTGGAAATTCATTTTGAAGGTTGAGTTCTAAATTTATCGCATTTATTTATATTTTCAAATATTTCAAAATAAAATTTTATTTTTAGAATTCTTTTTTTCCCAAAACCATTATATTACTTGAAATAATCTTTTAAATTAATTTTTTTTTCTAAAACTATTATATTATTTTAAAAATAATACGACAACATAAACTATCATGTATGGACACTGATTTAGGCAAAATTTAATAAAAACATTTAAAATATTCACTTTTTTAATCATTTATTTACTTTCGACTAAATAAAAAAAAAAGATGAAATTGAGACGAAAGGACAAAAATAAGAAGTCCACAAAATGTGTCGGTCAGAACATGTTCAATAATAAATAATGAAATTCTTGAATCAATTGAATGTAACATACTCTCGATTTAATATGAAACGACTCTACAATAAGAGTAGGAGAAGTCGAAGAGTACCATTATTTTTTCATGTGCGATGGTCTATTCAGAGTTGCACGGACGGGGGCAAGAGGTGGGACGTTCACAAATCATGTCTCCTGGCATTTTATATAGTCTGATACTTTGGTTATTTAAAATGCACGGCCAGAATCTCTATCTGGGTGGCCCCATTTCAGATATTTCACATCTTCTACTAATTAAGATTTGAGTCTTGATTCTTGAATTCCAACCCTACTTTCTTGGCCCCTCTCACACTCCAATCATGGAACATGGATTGCTCCTTGGTTATTTAAGTGGGATCGATAGGTAGAATTTGGATGAATACTAGTAAAACAATTAAGTCACATTGCACGGAATCAATGATTCTCGCTTGAATCTTCAAAACAAAGGGTTAGCATAATATGTGTAACGTGAAATAATATGAAAGACCATGGTTTATAATGAATAGTAAATTTATATATCATGCAAATAAGAAGATAATTGATAGTGAAACTTTGTTTAGATAATCTATTTGACATAAAATAGAACTCTAATATTAGTTTTTCGTTGGGGCTAAGTTGAACTTATTAGCTCGTATCAATCCAAATCAATGGCTCAAAGGCTCTTGTGGGCTAAAGTAATACCACTACCTCAGCTCGGCTATTATTTCGTCCGAACTGGAAAAGCTCAGTAATTTAGCTTTGGGCCTAGCCCAATAAGAGCTCAAACAAACTCAAATCAGCTGTGCTTACCAAGACTAAGAATCCAGAACTCCTATCTTATGGGCCTGAGCCCAATGCTAAGGCCAAGAAATTATTGGTTATACCACTACCTACAGAGTGTGAAGATTAAGTATGCTTTTGTAGTTGAGCAGCAACCCCATCATACAGAAAATATCGAGGGGAAATTATTGCTTATACAGGACCATATAACTGATTATTAGTCAGGTCCAGGCAAAAGAATGAAGACTTGGGCCTGCCAAATGGATTGGACTCGCAATGAAGAGAGTCGCCTTCTTCAAAGACCAATCGAGCGTGACTGGGATCCAGATAATTGGTTGTTCAAATCAAGAGGAAAACTTAAATTAGATTGTATCACTTATTTAAAAATATAGTGAACAACTAATTGACAATTACTAATCAACAAGTTACAACTATCAATAATAATAATTATATGTATATTTAAAAAAAAAAAATAATAATTACAACCATATTACTATGAAAATAGACTAACTCATATCTTTAGTGGAATACGAACCCTAAAAATCATAATTTTAAATTTTTTATTTTATCACTTAAGTGAGATTTGAATCGGTGCAGTCCAATCCGACTGACCTAAAATGAAAGAAAGTTTTGCATAATTAGGCATCCTTGCCCCTCAAGTATGATAAAAAGCTGACCAAACAATAAGAATTTCAACAAATATGTTAATAAAAGTGCCAACAGCCCCATTTCCAAAAAGGTCAGCAATGAGGGCATTGAATAGTTGTAGTTGTATATATCAAAGTATATGCAATATTTAATATTTTAACAGCAATCACTCATTGGATTATTGAGTGCAGATAATTTCATTTCAAGAGATCATTGAACATCACAAAGCATATAACATAAAACAGAATCAGAGCAAAAAGCTACAAGCACAGAAACCAACCCTTCTTCAATCTCTTCATCAGTTCTCCGAGCTCTAATACCAATTTGGTAGTAGCCATGATCAAACATTCTCACCAGCTCCACATTTATTTCTTCCCAATGATGGCTCCTGCCCACATGATCCCTCTAGTAGACATGGCTAGGCAATTTGCTCGGCATGATGTGAATGTGAAGGCAGCAATAGTTATGACACACCTCAACGCAGCTCAGTTCTGTGCCACAATTGAAAGAGAAAGAGAGCAACGTGCCGATATCAGTATTCGTCAAGTTCCATTCCCTAGTGCAGAAGTTGGACTGCCAGAGGGTTGTGAGAGCCTTTCTTCAATCACTTCTTCACAAATGTCCTTGAAATTCAGCAAGGCCCAAGACCTGCTTCCACAGCCAGTTGAGCAGCCCCTGAAAGATGATCAGCCTGATTGCATAGTGTCCGATTTTTTCTTTCCGTGGACCACTGATGTTGCAGCAAAGCTGGGAATTCCAGGGCTAATTTTCCATGGAGCTGGCTTCTTTCCGCTCTGTGTGTATCACAGTCTAATCAAACACAAGCCTTACAAGGGAATCGAGTCTGATTCAGAGACGTTCATCGTGCCTGGACTTCCAAACGTCGTGTAGACGACTAGACAACAATTGCCAGATTATTTACAGGAAGAGCATGAAAATCCCACTGGCAAAAGAATAGGAAATGCAACAGAAACAGAGGTAGCAAGTTATGGAGTTGTCCTAAACAGTTTGAAGTAGCTGGAACCAGCTTATGTGGAGCATTATAGAAGCATTATTGGAAGAAGGGTATGGCACATTGGCCCTGTTTCACTCTGCAATATATACATCAAAGATAACACAACCATGATGACTGAAAGGGACTGCTTGGACTGGCTCAGTACCAAAGAACCAAACTCAGTGGTCTACATTTGTTATGGGATCGTGTAGTTGTTCTCAGCTACGTCAAATTGCAATTGGGCTCCAATATTCTGGACAACAATTCATTTGGGTTGTGAAAAATGAGATAAAGAATGAAGGTTGGTTGCCAGAGGGATTTGAGAAAAGGATTGAAGGAAAGGGCCTGATGATCAATGGGAGGGCACCCCAAGTGCTGATACTTGAACATGAATCTGTGGGTTGATTCTTGACTCATTGTGGATGGAATTCATTGCTAGAGGGAGTAACTGCAGGACTGCTAATGATCACTTAGCCGATTTCTTCAGAACAATTCGACAACGAGAAGCTCGTGACAGACATTCTGAACATAGGAGTTGCAGTTGGTTCCCTGGAATGGACTAAAAGAATAGATGTTCACAGGGGAAAATATAGCTAAGGCAGTGAACCAAGTGATGGATGGTGAAGAAGCCATTGAAACGAGAAACAGGGCAAGTGCGTTGAGTGATGAGGCAAAGAAGGGCATTCAAAAAAGGTGGATCGAGCTATAATGATCTAAATTCACTGTTGCAAGAACTGAGATTGAATAGCAGTAAAAGATTTGATGTAGTTGAAAATGAATAAATTGAATCCTGGAAGCTTTTTTTCTTTGAAAGTTATTGAGAAATGGCAGAAGTTTCATTATCTTTCAGCAACTGATAAACAACAAATAATTACTCAGTACCAAAAGAACACTAGAAACTAAACGTAGAAAAACAACTAATTACATAGATTGTACCAATATATACCTATTCAAAAATCTAGGATCTTTTATTACAAATTCTGTTGTATCCTCTATTGTAATATATTAATTGACACTACTTATATACTTTACAAATAATATTTTACACGTTATGAATAATAAGTGTAATGCAATAAAAGATTTTGTGTATTCTAAAATACTTCAATCCCATAAAAAATGCAGTGCGGACAATTTAAATCCGAATTTCCGAATTTATTTTCAAATTTTTAGTCTAATTTTAGTATTAATTAATCCAATAGCCTCGAAAACTTGGCAGCCCTGGACTGTGAACAAATGATACTCCTAACTTTATCATATATCAATTTGGGATTTACATTCTTTTATTGGAATCATGGAATTAAGGCTTTGGAGCTGGGCTGGGTTGATATAGCTGTCTAATTTATGCGTTAGGGCTTGGGCTCACAAAGATTTGTAGACCGTTTTATAGACTGAAAAGTTGCCCAAGTTGAAGATGGCATACCACGGAATATTGGCAAAGGCCCAAACTTTAGTGACAAGGCAAAAATGCAAGTTGAAGGCCCTTACTCTGGGCTAGGCATACTGGGCTTCCACAGGAATTTCAAACAACTCGTGTTCAAGTGATTGTTTGAATGTTGGGTTCCTGCTAACCAACCGTTGGGGTAGGTTGCCCTAACGCCCGATGCCGATAGAAATATTACAAGAATTCACTAAGTAGTAAGGAATAATATTATACTTGGTAGTTATAGTATCTTACTTTTACTTCAATAATAAAAAGAAGGGAAACGACAGATGATTTATATTCTTTCATTGGTTGGCTCCTACTTTGGCAAGTTGTGTATTATCATCCTACGACAAATCTTATCTGCAAGAGGGGAGTCGGCCATTGGTTGTTTCGGGAATGAAAGATATATTTTAACTTACAATGAAAGAAAATTTACTAATTTAAAAACATGAATTTCATTTAATCTACTTATAAAATTTAAGAATATATTTATATTTAGGGGCTGCCTAATATAGTCCTGGGGACTCCGTCTCTACTTCAATAATAAAAAATTATGGTCTAGTTTGAAAAGAATGGTCATGTGTGGTGAAAAGATGTGACCTTGAATAATTGCCAAGTGTTGGATGAGTAGACCTTTCAACAACATTTGTGATTTTGTTGTTTGACGATGCGATGGATTTAACACACTACAGCAACCAAGATTTTCTTTCGGCGTTCCACTTCCATTTTCAGTTTCTCTGTGTGTGTGTGTGTGTGTGCGTGTGTTTGTTTGTTTTTTTTTTTTTTTTTTTTTTTGTGGGTTGTTGGGATAGTAGTTGCAGATCCAATAGGGGGAAAGATGCCCAGCTGGTGCATTGAGTAGTTTGATTAGGCCTTTAGGCACTCCCCCTAAACACCATCATTATTTGATTTGAACGCTTCCTAGGTAGCCTCTGATATAATGGCACTTGAGTCTGTTTTTACACAAGAGTTTGATTGGTTGAATTTATATATTTTTTGAATTATTTTGTAAGATGTTTGTGAGTTTTTAAAAATGGCACAATGTGTTTGACAAAAATTTTAATAAAATGGACTTACAAACTTTTAAAATAAGATATTAGAAGTTTTATAAGCTTTTATTTTATTTTTTTTCACCAAAAAAGGAGATTGTAATTTATTTTTAAAATTTTAAGAACTTTTTAAACTTTAATTATATTAATTATAAAATTATCATTACTAATATTTTATATGATTACTATTGAATAACTACCTCATTCAAAAATTTAAACTATATTTATTATATTTTATTAATTATAACACGCTCCTTATTTGAACACAAAACCTCTTGTTTCGTCTGAGATATCATATTGAATAATTGGTTCATCTAAAAATTAAGTTATTAGAGATGTAAGACATTTAACATTCTATTAACTTTAATAATAACAAATTTATTTTGTATAGAAACTTTAAAAGTTTTTGTTTAAAATTTTATTTAATATCTTATAAATTTCAAAAAATTTATGAAACGTGTGAGCTAATATTAGATTAGAGAATTATAAGATATGTTTGAATAAAATGGTATTTGAGAGCATTGTCGCTATAAACATTCATATAACATTTTTAAGGTCGTTTATAAAATATATTTGATTAAGAGGATGTTTGAAAGCTTAAACTTACTAGGTCGCGAAACATCCTCATAATTAAATACCCTCTAAATATTTTCTTAGGCTATGAATTATATATTAGATTTATAATATTTCTCTCTCATAAGAGCGTTGACTATTTTGAGAGCTTTAGATTAGTACACCCCTTAGCAAATTTTCTTGCCACATGATTGGCTTGATTTGTTTCATTAGTTCTTACCCAGCAGCATCCATGTTTCCTAATAAGATTAAGATTGACCACTCTGTTTTCAATACTGTCCTCTTACTTGAATTTCCAGCCATTACTTTATATATATATATATTATCATATATTTTCTTTATATATATATATATATATATATATATATATTATCATATATTTTCCAGAAAGTGTAAAAGGCATTCAAAAAATTTTAGATAGTGTTTAAATTCATTTTCAGGTACGTATTTGGAAATATATATTGCGAAAATGCATTTACTTTATAATATATTTTTTTTAAAATGAAGCCTAGTTTTTTTTTAAAATGGGGTTTAAGTTTTGACAGTATGATTAAAAATAAGTGTTTATAAATGTATTCTAAAATAAATCTCAAGAAGAAAGAAACATAAATACATTTTCGAACTAAAATGTAGGAATATATTTAAAAAAAATGAATTTGAACATAATTTTATATTTTCAACTTTCATTTAAAAATTCTTATTCAAAATAGAAAATTATGACCAAGGTTTTACAAACATGAGAACAAATCAAGTGAAAACTAAGGGAGTGTTCGCAAAAAAAAATATTTTAAAGAAGTGATTAAATTTAGAGATTGTTGATAAGTCTGAAAAAAGCAAAAGTGGCTAGTATTTGAAAAAAAAAAGTTAAAAGCTTAAAAAAGTTGAAATTAGAGTTTTTGATTAAAAAAAAATATATGAGTATTTCAATAAAATAACGAAAATGCCAAAAATACTTTTTGGATTATGCAAAAGTTTTAAGGGTAAAAATATCAAAATAATTTTTTATATATTTATAAAAAAAATTCAGAAACACTCTTAGAGATAGAAGCACCACATCCCTGCTTTCATATTCTAATCAAATTAAGCACAAGCAGAATAAAAAATTAACATTTAAAACAATGAAAATTGCTCTTTTTTTCAAGCCAGAAAATCATTTTTAGGGAATCAATAGCAAACACTCCTTAAATACTACTAATAATTGTACTAGTACTTTTTCATCTAACCAACCGATACTATTTTTACTTTTATTATTATTATTTTTTTAAATAATTCATGTATCTATCTTTAACTTGATTAATTTTGAGGATAATTATTTTTTTTTTAATTTAATTGTTGAATAAATAATATTGTGATAATATTTTATATTTAGAGTGAATATATTCTCATTAACATGCAATCACTCATTCTATATATGTAGTTAAAAGTAGAGTTTGAAAATTTTATGCAACAACGAGTACGTTCATATAAAGTTAAAATGACGTATAAGAGATTTGAGCTGACAATCTTCTATAAAATGCTTTAAATAATTTACCATTAGGCCATTTAAAATGAGTAGAAATAGATACTAGAATTAGTATCACGGGGGAGAGAGAGAGAGATGATTGCAGAACTCAGAAATTTGAAACCGCCTAGCATTTTGAGTTACTTTTACTAATAGAAATTCTTAGACTCAAAAATATGAGTTGTTTGTGGGGCCGCTTTGACTTTTTACGACAATCATGCAATAATTGTTGATATTTTAATGTTGGTGGTTATTGGTTAATTAATGATTAAACTGGTTGACAACTGTAATTAAGACAATATCTAATCTAATCTAATCATCAAATTTAATTCTTCTTCAGGTTTAGTTGTATTGAGCTGGCATCCTTAATCATCCCCAACAAAATTTCTTGGGGAATGATTCGTTTGATGTAGTCATTAAATGAGATTTAAAACACAATGTCAATGATGCTAAGGATTTTGTTACTGTTGGAAGATTACATTTTAGTACGAGTTTGACAAAATTTTGGATAAAACTATTCCAAAACATATAGACTTAAAGAATTAATTTACAAAAGAAAATATTTAATAATCTCATATTCAAAACATTGCACAAGGACACAATTTTTCTAAAGGATATTGTGATGGATGAATCAACTCACATTCTACTTATGGTTTAGCATTTGAAAATTCAATATGATTTTAAACATTTATATAAATTAAAAAATATCTCAATACATTTTTAAAAATAAATAAACACATCTTGCAATGGTCAAATTAGGCAATTCGAATATTCCGTTTTAAATTGATATTCTTTACTGTATTTTACATTACAGCTGCATATATATATATATATATATGTATGTATGTATGTACGTCCATTAATTTGGTCATTTCCATAAATATAGACCTGCATTTTACTTTGCTTCCCTCAAATATATGCATGTAATACTTTATCCCCTCAACTATGAAAATATTCACTTTGCCCCCTCAACTATGAAAATATAATTTATTTTCAATTTTATCCCTCTTTGCAAAATACTAGGAAAATTATTGAAATTTTAAAATTATTGTTTGAACTTAATAATATAAATAAATTATTTTAAACTATACCAACTATAAATTGTCATAATTGAATTTTATATTTATAGTATTATTTGAATTTATATATAATTATCATAAATAGTCGTTAAGTAATTAATAATCATAAGACTGGTGCAAATGAAGCCATCATTTAAAAAATAAAGAAATGGTGTCCAAAAATAGTAATAAAACTTAAAAATAAAAATATCAGGCAAGTTACCAATATTTTTGACCTTTTTGGCATCGGGTAAGCATTAACTTTCATACATGATCTTACGAGTTTGAGGAGACATGTTTTTTTATAAACAATCGCCTTGATCGCTTCAACTCTCTTTGCGAGGAGACATCCGTTTTTTCAAAATTTTGTTGAGGTCCTTAAAAGAAATGTGTCTTATTCCAAAATATTCTCTACCTATTTATCTGTGTCGATTATAAATAATTTTACCCTTTTACTTGAAGGTTTTTTGAGTTTTCCTTAGAAATAAATACCATTTATTATAATTAAGAATAACATTAATTTATTAAATAAAAATGATAGCTTTTGTTAAATTTTAACTATGTTGTTTTATAACCAGTCTAGATTAATTAATTGCTTTACATCATTAGTTCAAATAAAATTTCAATATTTTAAAAATTTTAACTTTAATCTTCTCCAAGTATTTTGAAAAGATGAGTAAAGTTGTAAAATATATTATATTTTCTTATTTAGAGGTTTGAGTGCATATGTACATATAGTTGAGGAGGCAAAATGAAATTCAGCTTATATATGAAAAATCAAATCTAAAATAAAAAATAAAAAATAAAAAATAAAAAATGCAAAATAGGCCTATAGCTTTGACCTACCAGGCTAAGATTCTATCTTGTGGTTATTAATTAGTGCTCAAAGAAGAGCAGACAAGATGGCACTACATATGACTCCTTTAAGCCAAAATCAAGAGAAGCATAAGCCACAACCACCAAGCCTGGCAATAGCACAAAACCCTCTTTACTCATTCAGTCAATTACATAGTACATGCTACATTCTCATAATAATGCCTCTGCTGATACTAAAAAACATAACTCTATTTGATTATTTTGTAATAATTCGGCTACATTGCACTTCTTTATGTTTGTATATTTAAGAACTATAGTATTATTAACATGGAGGATCCATTTTTTTTTTTTCAAAAATAATTTTGTTAAATGCTCATCCCGTTTTACTAATGAAATTCTTTGTGGAAGTTATGTCTAAATTCTCAATTTTAATTTGATATTTTATTTTGTATTTTACATTATAAATTGACGTCAAGTATCAAAAATATTTTTTTAAATAATTATTTGATATAATTCATATAATTTATAAAACGAAAGATGAGATAAAATAGAATAAATGATAATCTTAAGTATTTAAATTTGAACATCAAAGTAAATTAGCAAAAAATTAGCAAAAATAATAACGGAGATTGAGGACAATAAAACACTGATGTCAAGTTGAAATCCAAAACTGGATGAACCTCAGAGGTTAAAACTGTACTTTTTTCGCTATGCCGTCGCTCATTAAGTCTGGTACTAAACTATAAGTCTGGTACTAAACTATAACAAGAACTAAGAACCTACGGACAATGACAATGGTATGTAATTAAGGTTCACCACTCTTGTGGATGCATGATTAATGTTATCTTGAATTCTATGGGCGGGTGTCCGGCCCCCTCAACTCCATAAATTGTAAAATTAATATAAATTATTAAATTTTAAAATTTTATTCCCTAAAAAAATTATTATATTTTTTTATTTATTATTTTTAAAAAAATAAATCTCGCTCATCCATTTTTCATTTTCTGGTCCATGCTCGAGGTCGTTTTTATTATTTTAAGATGCATATAAAGGAGATCATTGTATGAAGGACAATGATATTAATCAGTCCCGGCCTTTCTTCTCTGTTGGCTAATAAGTTTGTGGGCTTATAGATTTTTGTTAAAAATAAACCTTAAAAAAGAATATTGAAGCCATGGTCTAATAAAGAGGAAATTATTTGGTTCAATTTTTAATATTTTGATGCTATATAGATATAGTTAAATACTAGGATTTTTAAGATTTTTGTGGTGTAATGTCCGTATTTATATATAACAGGTCATGAAAAGATACTCTTAACAAATTTGTTGCAGCTTCGATTTTGCAAATATATTTGCAGTGTCTTAATGTTGCTTCCATAAGAGGTAGTTTTCGCGGGGCCTTGCTTGTTGCGTGTGCATTTACGTTTCTGCCCGCCAATGAAAAGTAAGAAAATGGGCGCGCACGCGCAACGCATAACCCCACCCTAGGGATGGCAAAACCTGGGCCTGTTACTAACTCATCCTGTGAGAGTCGGATTTGGGATGCCTAAGTGGGTTCGTGGTGAAAAACGAGTCTTAATGTTTTTTAAAATGGATTGGATACTAGTGAACAGGCTCCGAACCCGTTCTCTCTTTATATAAATATGTAATATAAAATATATTTAATATTAATTTAAATATTCTTCTTATTGTTGGAATTTGATCGTATTGTTTTCTCTTGCAACGTTCTATTCACATAAACTCTTGTCACTATCATGTTTTTACTCCATTTTTCGTGCCATAGCTCAATTTTGTATAAATAAACTAATTATTGAATTGTGGTTAAAATCTTTAATTAGTGAATTTGACCCATCAAATTTTGAAATCCTCGACCAAAAAAAGGGGCCCGTGTCAAAAAAATTTTGTTTACAAATCGAATTTGGCCAAATTAATCCCCAACACACAAGTGCTTCAGTTGTATAAATATTGCAATTTTGCAAAAGTAAAAATAAAGAAACAGAGTCCCCAAAAGAAAAATAAATCAATGAATTACTAGTATTACCATCTCTATGCATGAAGAAAGGACAAGCGTGACACCCACTCTGATAAAATCTCTTCCTTTATCTCTCTGTTTTTGAGAACTGAGTCCCTCAGTCCCCATTCAGATTCAGAGAGAGAAAGCTCTCTGAGAGAGAGAGAGAGAGAGAGAGGAGAGAGAGAGAGAGAGAGAGAGAGAGAGAATGGGGTTCACTTTACTTTTCTCTTCTTTTCTAGTATAATGAACAGAGAAGAAAGATCCCTTCTTCTCAGAAGAAGATGGCTGTAGAACATAATGCACAAAAATCCTTGTTTGATGCCCTTTATTGTGAAGAAGAAAAATGGGTAGAAGTTGAAGAAGAAGAAGAAGAAGAAGAAGAAAGTGAAATCACCTTAAACAAGAACAATTTCAACGGCAGAAATCTCTCTCTTTTCCCTCTGCTGTTATTTGAACAGGATTTGTTGTGGGATGATGAAGAGCTTCAATCTCTTTTCTGCAAAGAGAAAGAAACCTGTGTCAAACCCAACAACAACATTATTGAAACAGGGATTTTTTCTCTTTCTCTTGCTAGAAAAGAAGCTGTCGAATGGATTCTGAAAATCAATGCCCATTATGGATTTTCAGCAATGACTGCCATTCTTGCTGTCAATTATCTTGACAGGTTTCTGTCCAGCTGCCTAAGTTTTCAAAAAGATAAGCCATGGATGATGCAGCTTGCTGCTGTTACTTGCCTCTCTTTGGCTGCTAAAGTTGAAGAAACTCATGTCCCTCTTCTCTTGGACCTTCAAGTATGAGTATTACATTCTCAGATCTTTATTGTTTTGCCATTTTGTGGGTTATAATTCTTTTTTCCCCGAATAAAGTTTTTTTGTTTTGTTTTCTTGATCAATAGGTGGAGGACACAAAATACTTGTTTGAGGCCAAAACCATCCAAAGAATGGAGCTTTTGGTGCTTTCAGCACTCAAATGGAGGATGAATCCAGTGACCCCTCTTTCCTTCCTTGATCACATTATAAGAAGACTTGGACTGAAGAGCTATATCCACTGGGAATTTCTCAGGAGCTGTGAAAATCTCATACTCTCTGTCATCCCCGGTGAGTATATACAGTAATATCTAAATGAATCTTCCCATTCATTAACCAAAGATTAGATCTTTATGTTAGATAAAGTCACAAAATATTAATTTTGATTACTTTCGGTTTTCTTTGATTGCATACAGATTCAAGATTCGTACGTTATCTGCCATCTGTCTTGGCCACTGCCACAATGCTTCACGTTATTCATCAAGTTGAGCCTGGCAATGCCATTGACTATGAAAACCAGCTTCTTGGTGTACTCAAAATCAGCAAGGTTGGTATTTTGTATCTGTCGTTTTGTGGTGGACATAATGGTTTTATTCTCCTTTCTTTTCAAAAAGGGTGTTGATAATGCAAGAACAGTTTCCATCTTTCCAGAGCAATTTTTCTAATAAAATTAGGGTCGTCCATCTATATTTATTACTTCAAATTTTCAGTGGATCTCTATAGTAAAAAACCAAATGCGTAATATATGTTTGAAGACATGAAGAGGGATGGTGTCTACTAATTAGTGGTGTGAAAATATGGAATTGTGTGAATAGGATGTAGATTTAGAGTAACGGAGAAAAGATAGTGATGTGTAGGTTTAGAGCCTTGAAGGCTGAAGCCATATGGATGTTGGAAAAATAGAGATTTGAGATGGGTTACACAAAGGGTAATATTGTCCTTTTAAACAAAGTGTGCTCTGGCAAGATGGGAGTTGTTCTGGCAATAAAGCTAGAAGAAGCCCATAAATGCTTATACATTATTGCATTTTCTATCTTTATTACACTTCACTAAATTTTTACAATTGTCAAATAATCAATACAATAGAAGAAACATAAGTAGCACTAAAACCCTTATTATATTTTTCAAGCAGGAGGAAGTGGATGATTGCTATGAACTGATCTTAGATATACTTTCAAACACTGGTTTACAAGGCAACAACAATCCTTTAAAACGCAAAATTTGCCAACTTCCCAGCAGTCCAATTGGTGTAATGGATGCACTTATCTGTTCTGATAGCTCAAATGACTCATGGGGAGTAGCATCATGCATTTCTTCTTCACCTCACCAGCCTATTTTCAAGAAAAGAAGAGTTCAAGAGCAACAAATGAAATTGCCATCACTGAGCAGAGTTTTTGTGGATGCTATTGGGAGTCCTCATTGAAGCTCTCCACTTTTCTCTCTCAACAAACTTCTCTATATTCATCTATGTTACTACAAAATATTCTGCATTGTGGAGGTCAAGTAAAAGTTAAATTTCTTTTCATCAACAACTCTGCCAATTATGCTCATCACCAAGAGAAGGGAAAAAAAAGGGAAAAAAAGAGAGTTGGTAGTGGCAGAGAGAACTGGCAAGTTACAGAGAGAAAAGAAGAGAACAAGAAGAGTAAAAAGGACAGAGAAGCAATGAAGAAAATGATCTGCACTCTGCTGTTTCTCTATTTATTATATTTAAGGAAATATATATATTTATCCCCTTAGTCTCTTTCAAGAAATACTACTACTTCTTCATATGGACATGTCTATATTGTTTAATCAATTGAAGCACATTTTAATGTCTAATCTTGTTAAAGATCTCTCTCCATTTTAGCAGCTATCAGAAAAACTTCTTCTTGTTACTTGCAAGTTTGTTTAAATGTGAAGGAAAAAAAAGAGTCAGGAAAAAAGAAAAATAAAAAATAAAAAATTGTGGGTCAGTGTGGTTTGACCTCTATGGAAGAGCCCATCTCTTCTCGTCTATTCTTTTGCATGGCTGGTAGGGAAATGGTTTGTTGCTTTCGATTATAAGGTAATAAAAGTTTTTGATATAATTAACTGTTTTTGATATTAAGCATATAAAATATTATATATATATATATATATCATGAATTATATACACTATATATATATATATATGAAAATTTAATACATTATGCAAAATCAAATCAAAATATAAGATTCAAAATAGTCTTTGGATTATAAGGGGCAAGAGATTTTCACTGCGCGCCCTCTTTAATCCAAGGATTATGTATTACGTATCCAAGAATTATAGATAAATTTACAGCAATACACGCAATCTATCCAAAAATTACATTTTTCACTGCTTTGGTTTGTTTAGATTAGTAATTTAATATCAGAGTTTTTGGGATGATAGTAACCTTCTCTTTATGGTAAAACCTAAATCTTGATCTAAAAAACCAAATCCCCACTCAATATTTCTCTATATTTGTCCAGACCTGTTTGATCTATACGTTTGAGTGTATACATAGTATTATATACGCCCCTCCGACAACTGCATGTCAAAATATACTGCTAGTTTCAACAGATGCATGCATGCATGCATGAAAATATATAACATGCAATTGCTTGTGCATGCATGTTCTGCAAAAAGTACACAAGTTATATTTTCTGAATTAATCATTTCTGTTCATCTTGACTCATTATATTAAACGAAGAGGTATTAAGAAAACATATGCTTAACTTTTTCATCAAATCGAATTGTCGGTATGATTTTGCTAAAAATAAATTAAAAATTTTATTTTGCATATTAAAAGGTACAGTTTCGTACGATTTTAGGCAGTTTGGAGTGGTTTTTAAATTGATTTACTTTAAGTAAAGAGTTTGATTGTTAAAAGATAATGATATTTTATTTATTTTATTGAAAGCTATTTTTTTATGCATCATTATGTCTTTATTTTTTGTTAGTTGAATTTCTTCATAATCTATTTGTTAGAAAGAGAAATTAACTCATTCACATACAATAAAATTATAAGAAAAAAGTGAAATTTGAAAAATAAATAGAAAAAAACTAGAAAATAAATAGAAAAAAGGTTAGAAAAGCTAAATATAACAACACTTCTAAAAGGAAAAAAAAACAAAAAAAATATGAAAAGCTTTATAAAATTAACCCTAAGCATGCATGTTTATTGCCTTACAACTTGAGATAAATGAAAAATTTTGTGGAAAAGAAGTTGGTGAGCACATTAGTAATTTTTACTAAATTAAACTTAAACAATCAATATATTCTCAATCATGTAAGATAGAACGGCTTTGGTTGAATTTTTAAATTACAATTTAAATAATAATTCGACAAAATTAATTTGATATGAGGGACTTGAACGATTTTTTCAATTTTTATTATCAAACCCACTTTCTACACAGAAACAAGCGTGAAAGATACACTATATGTACTTTATACACAAACATATACATACAGAAATACATGCTCAGACATGTGTTACACATGAGCAGAAAAAGTACCAACTAAGAAATAAAATAAAAATGGCCAACAAATTTAGATCTTTTTATTTGGGGCTGTAAGAAAAAGTTTCCACTCATAGCCACAAAGTAAGGAACTGTTTCCACACTTGAAATAAGTGCTTAATTTCTTTTTCTTTCTCTTTGGTCACTGCCATAAGACAATTGGATGGGAGACAAAATGATCAAACCATTTATTGCTTACATAGATAGATTGAACCAGAAGCAAACCCCCTTTCTTTAACTCCTCCTTCAAATCCTTCTTACTAGTTTTACATTTTCATATTCGAGTGGAGTTATGATCATTCTCTTTACACACCCACAACAGGGACATTGATGGATAATCAATGACCATTTTGCTTTTTTAGTTAATTCTACTTTTTCTGCAAAAAAAAAAATCTATATTTTGAGAATTTTTCCTATCCAATTTCGAATTTCAAATCTTTTTGTTCGTGCCAACTACATTTTTTTTTGGGGGGGGGGGGGGGGGGAAATTCCTCGTTCTAGGTCTGCAAAGACCACGACTCCTCTCCAACATCACTATTCAAAATATAACGAGATATTTTTCCCTTGACACGACAGTCTTATTATATTATATGAGTATAATAGCATTATTCTTATTATTTAGTGAAAATCATTATATACAAAAAAATTCAATCTTTGGATAGGGAATTGATAAAAGTAACACTTAATTCATGGATTTAGAATTATTTTAGGTTTTGTAATTAATTAAGAGCACAAATTCCTTTTTATTCGAATCAAATTTTCATTTTAACCCCATATTTCCAATCGACTCTCTCCTTGTCACACCATGTAAACTTTTCTTGACTTCCACTTGGTCAAGATATTGCAATTTTAATGTGGTCTTAGATGGCTAGTTGCTTCAATTAGAATTGATGTTTAAACAATCTTTTCCTTCGTCTATAATGAAATCCCACTTTGAATCTTGATATTACATTTCGTTATCTGATTAGACTAACTCTAGATAATAAAAATAAAAAATATCCTAAACTTTTGTTTTAATTTAATTCTCTTTCTTTTTTGAGCTTTAATACTGGAGCACTACAAGTCTAGAATAAAAAATGTTGACACCCACTTGGCCAGGGCTTCGGTGGTCTAGAGAATTTGAGCGTGCCCATAATTATTTGGGACTAATTTTAAGCTATTTTCACGTGTTATATTTAAAAAAATTCCCATGCGTGCCAATTGGCTAATTGTTAATTAAATAATAATCATCATATACCTATTATTGTTGAGCACGTTTCATTATTTATGTACCAAATATTTTTGGGTAATTTCACCTTGTCATGCATAACATAATAATTCAGGTATAGATTGCGTTTCAACGAGCTTATAAATTTATTAAAATATTTTATAAAATATTTGAGAGTTTATAAAATATTTTCAATTTTTTTTAAAAAAATGACTTTATAAGCTATCAAAATAAAAATGTTCGTATGTTATAAGTTTCTTTTAAATAAAATAACAAATTTCTAATTTATTTTTAAAATTTTAGCAAACTTTTTAAATTTTGATTATTTTAATTACAAAAATTGTCATTACTAATTCATGAACTTATTTATTTAAATACTTCAATAATTTATTTTTAAACTAACGTCTAACATTTTATAAGATCTAAAATATTTTATAAGATGTGTAAGCTCATAAAATATTTTAAATAAACTTAGTCAAACACCCTCTTAATTGACAAATAAAATAAAATTAATTATAAAATTTACAATAAATCCATATACTTTTCGAAAAACAAAAATAAATAAAATTTATTTGATCAATAAAAAGGCATTAAATAATAAATTAAGAGCAATCAAAGAAAGTAATTCTTTCTCTTTTTTGGGGTGGGTGGGGTGGGGGTGGTGTGTGTAACAAATTAATTTAGATAAATTTAGAGCAACCAAAGAGATCAATAAGCTCATTTCATGAAAAGTTAAAAAGTGATGGATTTGAAAATATGGGAGACAAAAAATCTTTTGATTTCCTGGAATATGTCTTCTGCCCTACCCTTCTTTTTTTTTCATTTTTTTTTTGGATCCTTTTCTTTAAAATAATCATAATTAGGAGATGAGAGGGAGAGAGGGATTTTTAATTATTTTATCTAAGGTTGATAATTTCTATATCCAACTCTCGTTATTATTATTATTTAGGATAAATAAATAACTTTGAATGATTATAAAATAATCAAATTAATCAAATTTCTATTTTAACTAATCACAAGATCGAAAACAAGATTAATGTATAAAAAGCTCTAAATTTGCATTGACACATGTTTATGATTTGAACATGTATATATAAGATTTGGAAGAAGTATGCAGTATATGTATATCTATATATATAGATATTAGGGTTTGTTAATCATCAAAACAGAAATTTGACATTTAATTTGAATGGATGAAATTTTGGAAATTCATTGAAGAGTATTGTTGCTAGCAAAAAAAAAACACAATTTTCTGATTAAGAAGGTGTTTGGGTAAGATTATAAGCTCTTTAAAATATTCAAAGTGTTTGGTAAAATTTTTAAAAATGAGCTTATAAATTTCAAAAATCTTATGAGCCCTTTTTCTTTAAAAAAAAAAGTAAGATGCTCTAAATTTATTTTAAAAATATTAGCAAACTTCTTTAGTTTTTATTATATTAATAACAAAATTATTATTACTACCATATTATAAATTTCAGATCTTATTTCATCCAAATATTTATTTTTAAAATAAAATTAAATATTTTATGAATTTCAAAAATATCTTATAAAATAAAAAAAATTACAATTTTTTTTGCATAAATTTAGCAAATTAGATGTAAGTCAACTGAAAAAATTGAACCACAATGAAAGATCATGAGGTCAGTGGTGGCCCCAAACAATAATTGCTGAATAATATATGGCTTGGGACTTTACCATGTTCATCTTAAACTTTCTTTTTGACCTTCTCTCCTCTTCTCTGTGCTTGCTATTATTTCATTTTGGGATATTATAATTCAGTCTGGTCGATTCAAATTAATTATAAAATAATTGAATTTATATCTACTACATAATTACTTATTAATTCATAATCAAAATAAAATTCCCAATATAATTGAGTCTGACCAAATTAATCTGGATAAAAAAATTCTCCATTTATTAATAAAAAAGCAGATGAATTTATGATGGAAAGTAAAACCCCTTCATCGAATTTTTACCTTTTTTTTTTTCTTTTTTTCTTTTTCTTGGGCTGCTTACAGCTGTAAAGCTGTCAGAGACAGAAAAACATGCCTCTCCTTCCCTCCAAAATAATCTAACTTTGGTCCCTCATTTGATTTTTACACTGTCCCAAGTTTGGCATTTCTTCATAAGTCAATATCTTTTCTAGCTATGCTGTCTTTGCCTCCAAAGTATAGATTTAATTTTTTTGACTTTGCAATGGAAGCACAATCTTTTGGCTATGATTCTTCTAAAACCTTAATAGTTTTTGGACATTACCCTGAAGAGAATAGAGTCTGTTTTAAGAGGGGGAAAAAAAAGCAAATATTTTGAGATATTACGATTTACGGTATATTTAATTATTAATATCATTTGTCTCATCAACGCTACGTTTGAATCTTGAACGTTAATACGAAAAATATAAGAAGATACTAAAAAAAAAAAATGTTTGTATAAGGTTGAAAATCAATCTCGATAGTCGATTCGAAATCGATTATATAAGTTTGTTTGAGTTTAATTTGTTAAATATAATAAATCAAACTTGAATTTTTTTTTTTTCATTTGATGAGATTTGAAATTTGATTCGATTAACAATCAAATCAAACTCAATTATAATTTTTAAAATTTAAATAAATATAAATAGTAATATATTTAATTCGACTCGATTCGATTACTTCCTACATGTGTTTTTTCTTTTACTTAATTGATTGTGCCAGAACCAAAAAAGAGGGGAAATGAAAGAAAGAAACATTTTCTTGAAAATTAAACCATCAATCCCAAATCCATATGGGCCCAAGAACCAGTTGGGCTGCTGAGGTCATCGTCTCTGTCTGTGTGGGCCTGTACGAATCTGAAACTAGGCAGTCTACTTTGCCTTGTAAATTATTACACACTCCCTGCGTGAGTCAAATAAATAATTCTATTTACTTCTTCTACATTTATTGTTCTTTGCAGCATCTTCTAGTTTGATCACACCATCTTGATCAACCATGGATGAACAATGCCTTTCATATTCTACACCATGATAATACTAAGTATCAGCACAAAGTGAATTACACTTATTATGTCATATTTTCGTCTTTTGGAATGAAAACAATGGGTATTGATGAGAAAATATGTGGCGAATTAATATTGTATTAAAACATATTCAGGAATTGCAAGTTATACATATGATAAATTCTTAACGAAATATTGATTAAGTTTGAGAAATATAAGTCTAGCTACCTTAAAGTTGGAGTTTGAGATTGTTCAATATCTATTTAAAATTGTAACTATTAGCTTAATTTTATCCAAGTTGAAAAATTCGTTACTTGGAATTATTTATTTCACCCTTTTAACTCCATTTTAACTGTGCCTATTTTGATTCAATCAAGAAGAACACTGAAAAACTTAAATTGCTATTTGCCATTTTTTCCGTGATAGAAGGTTCGTGCATTTAATGCTAGGAAGCTTTGTATTTTGTTGAAGACTCGTCAACTAGTTTGGATAATATTGAGCCAAATTAATTCATTCCTTAATAGGTCTACGAAGCCTAGATATGGAACGGACAACTTCCCTAATAAGGATGTCGACATGACGGATGTGAAACAAGTTTGATTGGATTTGGGATTTGTCCTGCAAAGAAAAATATAAATTCGGGCTCCGCCCTGCTTTAAATCTGTACCCGGCGGGTCAAACTCATCAAACCCGCTAGTTGTTTTGAGGGTGTTTGGAAACCCATTCCAAATGAACTTTTAGATATGAAAGTCCATTTGTAAAAAAATTATGTGTTTGGTAATTATTTTTAAAATAAGTCACTTTTCCAAAAGTCTATTTTGAGAAGTGCAACATTGTGGCTTTTAAATTTCTTTTCTTACACTTTTACTAAATGGGCATTAAAGTACATTTTTACCAAACACTTAACAATATTTATAAGCACTTTTTAAAAAGTCCATATTAAGAAGTCCATTTAATAGATGGACTTTTATTTTAAAATTGCTCCCAAACATGCACTTTGTTTTTGAAAAAATTAAATAAAAAAATAATTAAAAAATAACTAGATAATAAATAATTATTTCAATGTATAATAGAAGTATAGTGATCGAAAAAATGATGGTGGGAAGAAAAATAAAAAAAAAAAACTAAATATATAAAACCCTAATCTATTTATACACTTTATATTTGGAGTTGGTTCTCTTGGATTCGTTACCAACCCCAAATCCCGGATCTAAAATATTGAACACATTATCTGTTTTGTTACCCGTTCCGAATCCATTAACTCCCTAGTCCCTAAATATACAATTTTTAAAAATGTAAGTTTATAAGAGATTTGATATCCAGTCTAATAAAAAAAAAAGAGAGAAATATATATTATAAAAGATAATTACTTTCTCATTACAATATAAATAAGTATTTTTTTTTCTATGGAGCAATACATTTTCATTACATCCAAATCACAAAAATTACTTTGATATATTGATATATCCGATTAGATTTTATTTCTGATTCCAGCGAGGCTGAAGATTAGATATGACAATTAAAGTCAAGAATTTGAATTCACATTACCTAGAAAAAATAAGGTTATTTAATGCTAATTTTTGTATTCATCACCTGGATAGTGATGCAGCGTGATCAAGAACATTAAGGACCTCATTTTCCGGTTTACGCAATAAATAATGAAAATTCATCTCCAATATCTTTGAGGTGGGACCTAATTTAAGTGGTACGCTGTGAATTCATATATGTTGCCTCAAATTGAGAAAGGGAATGATAAATAAGCAGACAAGAAGCATTGAATGTGAAGTGATGATGGTAAGTCCAGTGTCCTGCGTAGGTGGTCCAATTTGTTTGTGAAAATTGAGAGAGTAAATGGGCTTTCATATGATTTTGTTTAGGGGTAAAATATATGGATGTCTAACCTTTTGCAGGTTTTGGTTTTGGACCTCAAATGTCACTTTTACATGGGTCGGGAAAAAAAAAAGGAAAAAAAAAATAGAGGGACCATTATAGACCCATGACCTAAAACTGTGAAATTGTGTGCTGTTGTGGAAGCATGTCTGCTGGGTCAGAGTCTCAGACAAAGATTTGGGTATCCATCGGACAGGCTATTGAGCGGACCTATAAATAATGACCACTTTTAAGTCTAACCTACAAACTATGAAGCGTGTAATTGAGAAAAGAAAAGTGTCGCCATCACTTGCAAACTAATAATATACTATTATTTTCATAGTTATTCATATATATTTTACTTACCATTAAATAGAAAAAAAAAGAAAAGAAAAAATGACAGAAACAACTAAAGACAACACCATGACAAAATCAGCTAAATTGTTCCTCAGGTCTGATTTTTTTCTTATAAAAATTTGTTCTTTTTTTGTCCTTGTAAATGATGATTAGTGTAATTAAATCCAATTAAAGAACCAAATTATGCAAAATAATTTTTCTAAAATACAATTTCATTTTGGACTGCTTAGGTAGGGCAATACGTTACTTCATGGATGCACTCTCAAGAAAAGGCTCCTTTCACCGAGACAACAAAAACTCTTGAATCAAATGAGTGCTTTTAGTTATACAAGTTGAAATCTATTAGTACATCACATGTGAAAAGGCCTTCATCCTCAATTCAAAAAAAATGCACAAGCCCTTCAAAAACTGGAGTATTCAGTTCAGGGTACCGTATGTTATTTTTGTGTTTCACTGTGTTCTTTGATATCCAACATGAATTCACAGATCGAAAAGGATCCACTAAGAATTAATCCAACCAATTATCACCCAAGTTAAAGAAAGACAGAAGGAGCCTCCAGGCCTTATACATGCCAACAATATTTGATGCATTCTGGTAACTGCTCATCAGTCAGAACCTGTTTATCCATCAGCTAGTTTCAGAAGAAGCAAAATTAGTCATCCTACTACATACTGTCAGATTTCATACTCAGTTCAATGAAGTAAAAGTCAACCTCCACAAAAAGACAGATGCCTGGAACACAAATCAACCCCCACGCATATGTGCTCCCAACTCTCCAAACTGCTCATCAGCTTCCACAGTGTCTGCGGACAAGCGAACAGCATCCAACTTCTGCTTTAGGACCTCTATGGCATTGAGAAACAATTGAGAAGCTTTTATAGCACCAGTTGTCTCAACTGTGAAAATAAAACTATCTTCCTTGGCATGGATCTCCACAAGGCCAGGTTTCCCCATTGCATCAGCTTTCTTAAGCACCTCATCATCATATGTATATGCCTCAGCATCATGAATATAAACCTGGAAGGGGACAAAACAAACAACAAAATTAGCATTGGAATGGGGCAATATTACAATATAAAAACTTCTGTTTTCACATGCCATTAGCCCAAATGGAACTATTTTGAGAGAACAAATCTTTTATGAATCCACAATTTGCAGGAAGGATTAATGGAATTCAGCCTTCCAGTCAGACACAGAGTTGGTGCAGAATATACCAGACTCAACAGCAAAGTTGAAGTTAACTTCTATGAAAATTAAGCTTACCCTAAAATAGCATCAATTAATATCCATAGGATCTTTATCTTCATGCTTCAATTCACCAAGTGCTTCATGAACAATCTGTTTGTTTTTTTCCCAAAATCAAAATTAACAAATTTCCATCTTTGCATAGAATCGAAAAGCTAAGCTTTAGTCTAAACTAAACCCTTGTAATACTGTAACCTCAAGCTCCAACTTCAAGCCAAAATGTCATCTCAAAGAAAACCTCTCAAAACTTGGGAAGAGCATCAGTCAATTCCTCAACATGGATTTACAAACATATATGCCGCTGAACTTAGGACTTCAAATTCAATTGATCATTTGATTGAGTTCCAGCATGGTAAATCAAGAGATGGTGAAGGAAGCTGAATCCAGTTACCAAAAAATAAAACCAAGAGACCTATAGAGAATCAAATATTGTCACATGAATCACATTCAGATTAAAACTTTGCCCTTCTAAAATATTCAACCATATGTTATCTGAAAGACTTTCAGGGTATCTCAAGAAACATATTACAGAAAAATTGTGCCTGAAACATTTAAGAAGCCATTTTGTGGCAGACAGACTGAACAGAGGTGATAGAAGAACCAGAAGTATGCAAACTATAACCAAAAACATGAACGCCCATAAATCAGGATAGTATAGTAAAACTATGACCAACAAGCAGCATTAATGTATCACAAAGAACACTTGGATAGAAAAACAAGTAAGAACCCGCAGCCTGTCCATTTGGGATGTCATGAGCAACAAAAGAATTCTAGGATAAAGCAGCATCATTATCTCAGCTAAGCTTAGTAATAAGTGACGAGTACTGCTATTTTCAAAGAGCTAACATAGAGAAGAAATTTAAGAACCAGCCGAAGATACAATGATGCACATGATTCCAGATCCAATTTCGGCTATAAGATATATGAGCAACCTGTTGGGTATTGGGATTAATGTCGAACACTTTTGTGGGGCTGCTTTCAACAAACTCTCTTTTCTCCTCAAGGGTTAAGGTCTCCATCATCTCTTCATTGATATATATCTCAGGTTCATACATGAAAGTGACAGTTGCTGCAGGTGACCATTTAGCATGATCTTTCCCGATTCCTTTCCGAGCTATGGCTCTTAAAATCAGCTCCTGACCACGACGCAGCTTCACAATAATGATTCCCCTATATCATGACAAACTTAATCATATTATTCATTTCTGTATATCGCGATGTTGCTGTTGGTCATACTTGCAAAATCAAATAAAACAACCAAAAAAAAAAGGAAAAAAAAAAAAACTGCAGGACAACTAAAAAAAACAGCACACCATTTTTACTTGAAAATAAAATTACCGTACAACTGTATGCGAAGCATGCAAGTAACCCTCAGATAACTATGCATTGATGGAGCAAAAACATAGACTTTCAGGATACAAGCAAAAGAGCAATAAACCAGAACTAAGTCTTTATTATGATCCAAATCTTAAATCAGTTATTCATATAATTGGCATGTCAACTCAACAAAACCTTGCACCATAGTCACATGAGCCAATTCACAACGCCTACCCCCAACAAAAATAAATAAATAAATAAAAGAATTACAGTAACTCCCATGTCCTGATAATGCGCTGGTCTATTGCTAAAAGCAATGTGTAAATCCAAAGAAAGGGGGCAAAACAAATTACTTACTACCAGTTAAAACCTGACATGTTTCTGGACCCCAGGCATCAGATTTCATAGAACAGAAGTATTTTAGAACCACAAGTAACTACATTGTTTGAAAAGTCCAATTACATGCCTTGAAGGAGTAAGTGCATGTGTATACATGGGGGGATTTGTTAAATGTTATATTAAATTAGGACCACCCCAAATTTCTTAGACATAGAACACCTTTACCAGCTCATACAAAAAAGTGCAACAGGTATCTAGAAAATTTGTATATAAGAATAAAAAATTGTTTTATCATAATTGCCATTTACAAGAACCCAAGGAATAGTGCCACAGGATCAGATAGAACCAATCTGGACACTTTCAAGGCATGTACAATGCAGCAAATCATGTCTCAAGAGGTAGAATCAACAACAAACAAACACTCCAAAATTATATCTCATGGACTTTACATCCACATTATTATTCTGGTTCATCATCCAATCTTGACCCCTTTCAAGAAATGACTATTACAGATCAAAATGATAAAGAAAATTCAACGCCGAATTATGAGTCATTACCATTAATGACAATGCTTACCTACTAATCCAAGTCCCAAAAGTTATAGCCAAGACATATACACACAGCCCCACCACTATTCACATGAACAACCGAATGAATATAGTACCCATATGCTAACCTCATTCCAAAATACAAGGATTTGCACCACTCAAGAGTCTTCCTAAATTAAACTACATACAACATAATCAAACAATGAGTTGGCAGTCTCAATACTAAGTATGGGTGCCAATGTCCTAGTTAGACCTTTAGCACCGCATGAGGGAAAGGGTAATGTGGTTGGCAGAATTCTCTATGAGATTTAAGTGATTTCCATGTGTTTTCTAAAGAATATGCACACATACAATGACAATATGAAATGACTTCTCTTTATGCATTAATAGTGCACTGCAATCATTGAGATAGCATATCTACACTAACATCTGACATTAAATCTGCAAATGTATAATCTCTTTCATTCTTTCGCACATCAAAAAAATCAATGTCATATCTTAACGTTTAGTACATGGTATCATAATAATATGGCATCATACTTTCCCCGCTTTAGTAGGAAAATATCAGTTAATCTGGGGAAAAATAAAACAATGCTATGATTCGAGGAAAATGATTCAAAATACTAATAAAACAACTCTAATTGATATAATTTAAGAGAAAGAAAATCAATTTAAACGTGACAACTCTAATCGGCCCCATGTATTGTTCTTCCTTCTTCATCCACTTGAAGGGTTCTACACAAAGGTTTCAGCATTGGCCAGCAGCCCTTCTTCTCTTTTCTTTTTGCCTCTTGCTTCATCCTACATTCCCAAGATTCAAATTCACAACAATCACCCTATCTCCATATTTCCACTTTCTCAATCATCAATCACCACTAATGAGCCTGTATATGAACCAATGCAAGACTTTTGAACATAGACCAACTCCACCGCCTGCGGTTCTGACAGCACCGTGAAGATATATTACAAATACACACACCAATATTATCCATCAACTCCAAATTGCAACAGCAGCAGTGGAGCAACAATAAGAGGCTCTGCTCTAGTGAACAAAGCCTCACTTCGCCGCTCTATTTATATCATATTATCTCGTGTTTCACCCTTTTAAATTCCTTTTGTTTTCTCCTCAAACCAATGCAATTGCATGAGCATAGTTACTGCAGAAAAGGGGGCTGAAAGTCTCCTATCTGCACAACATAGAAGAAGAACAACTGCCGTGCGTGGAGGTATGGTTGAAGCTAGTCACATACTATTCTCTATTCACCCCCTCTGTTTTTTCTCCCTACCTTCTCTGAAATACAAAATAGCCCCAAGATTGCATATTTCAAAGTTAACTTTAATCCATCAACTAGTCAACTAGAAAAAACAGAGATTGAACTTGAGCTTGCTAGATGCACCAGAAAGTATGGAAGAATAATTTCATTTATTTGAACATGTTACTGCAAAAAACATTACCTTTAAAGACCATGACTAATATGAATTCTTGCCCTGATTCTCATGTAGGGTTCTGTTGTCTTTCTACTTCTATCTCTCTGTCTCTGTATACCAAGGATCTTTAATCATATAGTAAGCCAAGCAATCAGATTCCTTTCACTTTCTATCTAACCTTATTTGACTAATTCGTGTCTTTTTCCCCAGAACCCTTTCTCCTAAATATCTCTGCCCCAACTTAACTACTTTCCCCCAATTCAGTAACCCTTAAAAGCACACATGGCAAACGACGATTCATCAGGCAGTAGTGAAAGTCAAGATTTGCTGATCCCGGCATGTATTTAAGCAAACATGCAAACGTTGTTACCTTGATGTATTTTCTTAAGCAATATTTAGTAGCTAATAAATAATTTGGGTGCCGACCCCAACCCCCCAAAAAAGTTAATAAAAGCTTTAAATTTTCTCCCCAGAGATATTCACACAAACAAAAATCACTCTCCACCTAAGTAAAAGACTAAACACAACATAATTTTAACACCTCTATGAAAAATCTAAACTTACCCAAATTGACCATCCGCATAAATTAAATATCAGCCCATACTCCATACAACCGACCATAACAAACACAGAATCTCAAAAACTTGCCACACACACATGCACTAGCACAAACACATTGACCCAGAAAAAAATAAAATTACCTATTCTCCGAGTTATCAAATCCGGTTGACGAATCGGAGAAATCAACTGGAACAACGGTGTGGTCAGAGCTGTAAAGATCCTTAGAGGTAACGTCAAGCGTCTGGTCGTTAATGCACTTGGCTCGTAAATGGAACTCGACGGAGCAGTACTCGCACTGGCCGTCGCCGTCGCAGGCGTCGCAGTCTCGGGAGAAGCGCATGGCCATGGCACGCTCGCTGGTGAGGGGAATGAGCCCGACGCGGTGGGCGATGAATTCATCGTTCAGGACCGACGAGTTCACCTCGATTTCCACCAAATCGATGGCGATAGTGGGAACTTCGGCGATCATCACGCGGCGGAGCGCGTTGGCGATGCTGGCGTCGGTTTCGCGTAGCTCGAACTTCATGAAGTCATCTCTCACCGTCCGGATTTTGATCTTCGGGAATCTCTGGTATGAAACGCCCTCCATTTTCGATTTCTCCTCTCTCTCTCCTCTCTTTTCTCGGAGGGTTTTGATTAAAACCCTCTTCTGGGTACAACAAGTGGAGTAAAATGTGTGTCGGAGACGGTGAGTTGTACGTTGGCCTATAATTTTCTCTCTGTTCTTTTAACCCCGAGTGTTTGCCTTAATTAATATGTATGGGCTTTTATGTATTTGGTTCTACATTTGGACAATCTCATATGGGTATCTGCGCATCAAAGCCCAAGTTTAGATACTTTTAATTGGCCTCAAATTGTCAACTTAAGCTTTGCCCAAATTTTTATTTTTCATAGTCGGACCAAAAATTGGGCAGCCAAGTTTCAAGCTGGCTTTGACCCAACAAACGTTCCCATAAAACGAGTTTGCAAAATTCAAGTCACGCCCTATTAAGAATTTTAAGGACTTAAATTCGGCTAATTAAGATTTGACTAATTAGACTAGTTTTATAAATTTTAAAATATTAAAAAAAGTATTTTTTAAAATAATATCACTAATTTTTTTAAAAAAATAATATTATGTAAATATGTATAAATTAAAAATAAAAAATACATGTAAAAATTAAACGGAGGGAGTTTGGGCAATATAGTTTAAAAATAAAAAATCAAAACTCACTTGAACCTGCTTATAACTTTAAAAATTCGCTCCAAGCGGGTTTGAATTCTAATTTAGATTCACTTAATTGTCATCACTAAACAAAGCACATTTCCTAATTCTTACAATTAGATCATAAAAGTAATGTTATAAATCCAATCCTTTGTGGTATAATTGTAAGAAAAGTGTTTATCCAAGTAAAGAAAGGTATTAAATGTTATATAAATCTAGTTACTAATAAGGGTATATTCGCCAATTTACATAGCATTCTCTATATATATATCCTATTATTCATGCTTCAAAAACCAAACACTCACATTAAACTATTTCATCCTAATGGGCCAAAAACTTATGCATCAACTTATTAACTCTAGACAAGTCAAAATGAATTCTTGGTAAGCACTTTGCATCTACAAATTTATTGATCATGGATTTGATTTACCTTGAGAGGAGTTGAGCCAATATACTTCTTAAAAAATAAAATTTTAAAAAATTATAACACTATTCAATCTCATATTACCTATGAAGCAAATGAGGGCTAAATGAAGATTTTACATTAAATTTTAAATAAAAACTTGTATGGGTATGTAAATGAACTTCAGCCCAACTTAATGGGCCTGCTATAAGTCATGTGTACTCCATTACAACTCCGACAAGTTAAATAGGCCTTAAAAATTCAGCCCACTTTCAACCGAAAGCAATAAACCCAGCTGTGTGCTCTCTCTAAACCCTAATCTGTTCTTCTCATGAATTCTGCTTTCAATTAAACCAACTCAATTAGAAATAAATTTTGATTTCGTGTGAATCTATATCTTCGCGGGTTATTGTATATTTTGATTTTCTGTTTACGTACAAGAAGTAGAAAGCAGAGGACTGAAACTAGGTTCCGCTGATGGGGAAAACCAGCTCTCGGTAAAATTAATACGAAATCTTCTGTCCTATATTTGGTTTTTACGAGAATTTGTTTTCGCAATTTTGTGTGTGAATGAGTTTATATTGATGTCGTTTTTTTTTTTTGACGATTTTTAGGTCGGATGGAAAGACTCATGCAGACCGCAAATTCGAAAAGAAAATGCAATTTTATGACTGTAAGAATTTTTTATTTTATTTTTGAGTAAATTTATTCACAGTTGCTCCTCTACATGGAAAAATTACAATTTCAATCACGTAATCACTTGGGTGCCTGTTGATCGATAATAAGTTTTGTAACTAATGCTTAATTTTCAAAGTTTATATGCATTTTCTGCCAAATATCACTATCTACCTAATTCTTCAAGAGTTTTTTAGCTTGTAAACCTTCTTCTTCTTCTTCTTTTCTCGTTTGGATTTAATATAGCTAATTTTTTTTATGTACAAGTATAACTTGTTGCATGATTCTAAAGAAACGAATATGAAATTCGTGATGTGGGTTTCTGGTTTTGTAGTGGTCAGAGGTGCAGTTGCAAGAAAAGCTATTACTAAGGTATGAATCTTGCACCATGATATATGATATCCTAATTGTGCTACTGTGATTAGATTTAAACATGACCAAAATGTTGCTATATATTGTTTAAGTCTAAGGTGTCTTGTGGTTGTTTTAAGATTTATGTGCTCTATAGGTATAGGTATCAGATAAAACTCTGGAGCTCTTTTTTGTTTTGTTTTGTGTTTTTTAATTTGTTATGGATCTCTCTGTCTATTAGTTTGCAAAATTTTGTTGTTGCTGACAATGGTGCATGAACTATGTTCTAGTCAATCTTTCTTTTATTTTTCTTTTCTTTTCTTTTCTTTTTTTCAACTTTCATCTCTTGATGTTTCTGATATGACTCAAAATGTATTTCATAACATGGATGCTAGTTTACTTATTTATTCTGATTAAGACTATGCTCTGGACAGATGCTAGTTTACTTATTTATTCTGATTAAGATTACTTATTTATTCCCATTGAAGCTTGAGCGGTTAAGAAATTGTGAGAACCGCTGCATATTATTTGTGGCTATAATGATTTGAACTTAATAGTAAGAATGCAATGGGATAAAACACATCTCTCTTTGTGGGTCTAATGGTTTCTCATAGTGGCCTATAGGTTACTTATATAAAAAATTGTTTGGTTATGCTATCTTTTGAAGAATTAATGCTTTACAACCAGGAAAAACAGCAAAGGAAACGAAGTCGGCAAAAGAGATTAAAGGTGTATGATCTATCTTCCCTCTCGGAGTTCCTCCCTGAATTAAAGTCTCCCCAAGAGTTGGGGCCTGCTGAATTTAAAATTAACAGTAAAAGCAGAAATAAGCTAGTGTGAGTATTGAAGACTATTTGGAATTATTGAAGCTGTTTTCTTTTTCAATACATGTTCTTGACTTGTTCGTATGATATTACTTCTCAGGCTGAAGGAGGGTAATCAGTTGAAGACGGTTATTAACCATCCAGTTTTTCAATCAGATCCTTTAGGTGCCATTTATCAGCATTTGCAGAATACACAGCCTGCCATAGATGAGAAGCCTAAGAGAAAGGATAGTAAAACTAGAAAAAATAAAGCAAAAAAGAAGAAGTCCAAGGCCTTACAGTCAATGGAGATTTAAATACTTGGGCTTGGCCTTGGCCGCCTTCATTTACCAAGTTTTGGTAGCTTCTAATACCAATTTCTCCACAGTTATTTGTGTGTTGTGTCACTCCGCTATTGTACATGGAGTTGTGCTCATTCTTGTTACTTGAAATTATTGATTGGCTTTTTTACCCAGGTTGTAAGGGTTTATATGCTTTCCGGAAAAAAAATTGCTGATTATGGAGCTGGCAAGAGTGATATGCTGATTCTAACAGTAAACGATGACTGACAGCGTACATGAGTTTCTCATCTCATCATGTATTGGTTGAGTCTTCATAATGGTGTATAATGAAGGCAACTTCTTCATTTTAGGACCGTGTTATTATATATCCAAGGACAACATGAGTTTCTCATCTCATCATGTATTGGTTGAGTCTTCATAATGGTGTATAATGAAGGCAACTTCTTCATTTTAGGACCGTGTTATTATATATCCAAGGACAACGGAACAAGGAAAGCATTTATTCTGCCTGAGCAAGTAGGAAGAAGAGTACCATTTCTAGGTTTAGTTTTAGTGAAACCTTGTGGTGAAGGTTGCTTTCCTTAAAAGACTACGGGTCTGTTTGGTTGTTTTTTTTCTTTTTCTTTTTTAATATGACAAACTGTGTTCATTGCTGAGATCTTTAACTCATCATTCAATGGTAAAGAATGCGAATGCAAATTTCAAATGCTGTAATATTGAAGAGTTCTCTTTTGTGGTAGCAAGTTCGACCTTTTATTATGACATTCTAATACTTAAAGCGCTAAATACAGGTTATATCGAACCTTGAAGTAAATATTTGTACCAATACCTGTTGCAACTTCTGGCAAGGTCAAAGATGAAAGAACTAGTTTAGCTAACAGATTACAGTCAGTAAACTATTTCCACCAAATATGCATATTCCGACTCCGTCAGTGGAATTATTCCAAGACTAAAACAAATACCGTTAAATTCCACTTTTACTATAAACGTGCATAATTCCTTAAAACTACCTAACTCCTGATTCAATTGGACCAGTGGAGGAAGAATTGTACCCCTTCTCTGGTCTGATTCAGTGAAACTTGTGATGAATATGCTGTACTTATCAATTCTTCAAGATATGTTTATAATTGCTGGGAACAGTAATAAATTTTAATTTAGAATTTAAGGATAGATAATTGCTGGGAACTGTAATAAAGATTAATTTAGAATTTAAGTATACAGAAGCAAGTCAAACGTGGTATTATTGTAGATTTTCTATTTTCGCAAGCTTATCTTTTTTTATCACCTAAAAACAAAAGCACCACTAGATGTTATGACTCTACCATTAAATAGAAATTAAAAATCGGTGGATTAGAAAAGCTGAAATTTTGAAATAAATCTCTTGCAAGATATCTTGGTTGTTACCAAAAAAAAGAAAGATCTTGATCATACATACACTGTCAACGAATATGATCACTTCTGCTGAAAGTAGCTATCTAGTTGAAAATGTAACATAAATTAAACAGACAACAATTTTTTAGAAAAATAAAAATGTTATACAAGCACCACACACACACACAAGTTAAAACCGATCAATTCTTTGATGCAGATTGGAAGATGAAGACTGCAGTCAGAACTCCCACCAATGCTGTAACTGCCAAGGCAACTGTTGGCAAAGGTGTTGTGAGCCCGAAATTCTGCAAGAGTAGGAAAAAATGCATTATTCAAGAATAAAAAGAAAAACTGTTGTCAAAGGCGTTGTGAGCCCAAGGAAAAAATACATTACCCAAGAAAAAGGTATTATTCAAGAATAAAAAGAAGTAGCAAAAAGATATTTATTTTTCCACGCCCACCGTGGGGCTCGAACCCACGACCACAAGGTTAAGAGCCTTGCGCTCTACCAACTGAGCTAGACGGGCTTTTATCTCCATACACTAGAGAATACCTAATGTCCAAGTGAATAAAAGTTCCCAATCAGAAAAAGAGCTTTGTGGATAAGGCTTTGTAAATTTGGAAAGAACAACAAGGACATTATACCATACAATACTTGAACTTATCCTCCGTCATGGTCCATGAATACCAGCAAGAAAGCCGATTCTTTCCTCTTTGGTCTTTGACAATGCCCTCGCCTGCAGTTTCCTTGTGTACATTAATTATTAAAGGTGCCAAAGGCCAATTCTTTCCTCTTTGGTCTTTGACAATGCCCTCGCCTACAGTTTCCTTGTGTACATTAATTATTAAAGGTGCTAAAGGCCAATTCTTTCCTCTTTGGTCTTTGACACTGCCCTCGCCTACAGTTTCCTTATGTACATTAGTTATTAAAGGGCACCCTCTATTCTTTTTTTCACACAGTAACTAATGCTACTTAGAACCAACAAAGATTATTAAACCCAAACCCTTAATAAAAGACAGTAAGTGCATTCAGCAGCACATGGTCATGAGTAGTTGGTTTTTCGACAGCTGAAAGGTATATAAAGTTTGCACATCTTTCCCATCCAACATAATGGTAGGAGTGGTGCAAGTATAGCAATAGATATTCTTCAATAGATATAACCCCACGCCTAAATATAGTTCCCTTCACAATTCACAGGGTACAGGTGAAGCGGCAGAATAGGAAAACCAAATTTGCGGGTGGTTTAAAAATCTGAATAAAAGCATTTGTAGACATGGCGTACCTCAAGGAATCCTTTGCCCGTCGCAATTTCAACACTAATAGCAGCAGCAAAACCAACCATAGCCAGTCGTCCAAGCCATACATCTAAACCATTGCCCTCCTTGGCGCTCTGCTCGCATCTTATGGAAACTGATTTTGAATTGCAAGCAGCGTTTCTCTGATAAATGGGTCTTTGAATCACTGAAAACAAGGAGAAGCATTAGAAATTACCCCATCCGACTTTTTCAAACTGAAAAATTAAATGGTTGACGAAGATTTTTTCCGTGGTGGATTTTGCTAGTTAGCGGTACATGTAACCAAATCAAATGTCAAGGAGAAAAACAATCTGCAATCAAATGAAGACGAACAAGCAAAGTCTCTTCTTCTATAACCACAATAAATCCCCTGCAACTACTTTATACTATTAGCAGAGGTGTCCGAAATTTTACCTAACCAAATTATAATCAAATATGCTATTTCAACATCAATTCCACTTTCTAATCCTTGATTTTGAGTTCCTATCATGAGTTCGTTCAAAATAAAGTCGGCTTCACAGTCCAAGTCCAAAGACCTCAACAAATAAATCTATCAGATAACAATTTATCAATTTCTACTCAACAATTTCATAACTGCATCATTTTAAATTAAAAAAATAATAATTCTTTTTCATCATTAAATCACCAAACAGAGATTTCTTACAGAGACGAGAACCAGTGGCGAATGCCGTTCCGAATTTGCGAGAAGCGGAAGCGGTTCTTGCTGCACCAGTCATACGAACATCTGCACAATGCGTGTAGTCAGTAGGAGTCAGAATCGTAGTACTTGAAGCCTCAGGAATTGTACTTAAAAAAAGGGGAAGGAGAAGTTAATTATACCGCGAATCGAGGAGTAGCAGCAGAGAGAAGAAGAAATTAGCGCGGCGGCCGCCATTATGTCACCGTAGAACTTCCAATTGCTATGCAAATAGCCAAGAGAAATGTAAAAAATTGAGAGGTGAAGAAGAAATGGGGGAATTCGACAGGTGTCATATCCAAAAGCTTTACTTGAAATATAATGAATTTATTGTTTTGGTAACCGCTTTTGTTTTTAAGGTAAATGGTACTTCTTGATTATTTTAGTATAATTTTTTTTTAAAAATAAATTTTAAATTTTTTAATTTTTTAATTTATATTTATTATAATATTTTATTTTAATATTATTTTTATATTAAATTTTTATTAGAATATTTTTTGTTAATCAACACTATATTTTTTTTTTTTTCATTTTTCAACGCCAAAATCAAGAAAAAAAAATATTATAATATTTTTTTTTTGTTAATTGACAATAGAACGATAAATTATGGTATTTTTGTTGTAAATAATGATTGTACTTTTATCAAGGATATTATTTACAGTAAAATATCACAATTTATCGTATTTTCACTATTGATAATAATAAAAAATTATTATAAAATATTTTTTTTAAAAAAAAGAAAAAAATGGGTAGCGACGGTTGAGGAATAACATTTTAATGAAAATTTAATTTGAAATTGATATTGAGAAGATAAAATACTATAATAAATATAAGTTAAATGAGCAAAGTGCCGAAACCAAATTTAAAGAGTGAAATGCCATTTTCCCCTTTTCTTTTATCTCAAGTATTTTGGTTTTTATTCCCTCCATTTTTTTTTACAGAAATATTGAATTTTTATTTTATTTTTTTTGTAGAAAAGTAGACTTTGTGTTTTTCAATCCCAACTATTTTGTATACATCATGAAGATGATTATTCCAAATTCATAAATAAATTTATTGTACATACTTATAAATTACTTCAAATTTTCTCCTACAATTTATTTGCACTATCATAATAAAAAAATACTTCACATTATTGTGTTATTGTTGTGGAGGAAATAACCATGAGTTGGACCTAGACCAGGGAATCAAATAGATTTATCTTCAAAGCGATAGTACTGTTGAAACTACATGAAACCCTCACAAGGTTTATGTACAAAGCATGTCGAAAAGTAAACCAATTTTGGCCTAAAAATACCATTAGATACAGAGTTTCACACACACAAACAAAAGGAACCTCGGACTTCAAGTGGTTTTTCTTTTCTACCGGAAGTATATATATTTCTATAGATTAGATATCTTACAAAAAAAAATATATCAATTATTTATTCATCAAAATTTTATTTATTCAATGACGAGTTGGGAGCTACAGAATTAACCCCAGCTCCTTCTTGTCGATTTTTCTCCTTTTTTTTTTAATACATTTCAACAAAATTTATTTTCTAAAATGAATATTTTTTCACTAACCATTCACAAGGATGTGATATTACTATCAACTACTAAAACTACAACGGTTTTTTTTAATTAAATTGGGGCCATAAAATGGGATAATAACAAAGATGTTACTACTATTTAGATCATTGAAAAAAGATCATAAAATTTATATTTTGATCATTACTGGTCATTATTTTTGTTGTTTTAAATAAAGACATAAATATCTTTCACAATGAGGAAAAATACTTGATAATTAACACTTTTATATATAGCATAGATACAGATTTATTGTGTGTTAACTCCTTGAGTTGAAGCTCTTTCCAATCTCATAACCTTACTGAGCAGAATAGTGTCACGCAGATGGGTCTGAGATCCAGTAGCTTTGCATGCTTTATTATTATCTTCTTACATGAAGCGGTATATGATGCTCTGCAATTGTCTGCTTCTGACAAAATGAATTTTTCTGTTTTTAAAAAACTATAATTATTAATTTTTTTTCCCCTTACTTTGCAGGTAAGTAAGTGGCTTTGGTTTTGCTGGTTATGCTGCTGGCTTTGCTGCGTATCTGGCTGTCCATAATCCCAATATTTCCCCTCCAACAACTCTAGCTCTTGTTCCATTCCATTCTGGTTCATAAACAAAAACCACTGTCTCACGTATGACAGTACAACCAGTATGTTTTACCAAATACTGCTATACTTGATGAGTCGATCCACCTACACGTCTTGCTTTAAAGATCATTCTCCAAGACAAGGAATAAAGGGAAAATTTCTTATGGATATATGCCCTCCAAGTTTTGGGATGAGAGCAATTGCCCTACAAGTGTATAAACTCTTTTTGTTTTCATGGCCAGTGTAAGAAGATTGTACTATTGCTGTCAAGGTACTTGATCACTGCATATTAAATTAAAATGATTCATACTCATAAGTGAATTGAAACATGATTATGCGACAGATTCCAGAAACACTAGCGTTAAACTATAAGAGTGACTAATTGCTTTGAGTGTAGTTTATCCAGGGCAGTTGCGATTCTTCTACTATTATCATAGAAGAACCAGAGTCGGAAAAATAGCTCAGGCTGTCGGGCATTGGAAATTTTTCTTGCGAAGGAAATGGAAAAAGGATTAAGGGTAAACTCCGAATTGCAAAACTTGATATAATGGCAACATTCAATCGATAAAATACATGATTTTAAATGCACAACCAGATTATTTATTTCCCTAAGCTAAAGCTACTAAGGACACAACCAGACTTGTATCAAAATTGGGAACTGTATGACAATCGGTATGTTGATAATGCATTACAAGTTAAGGTAAACAAATTCCTCAACAGCTGGGATTTCACCAATATTCTTTAATGACTGCTTGCTTGGTTCCTCATCAACTCCAATTGCCATCACAGCTTGCTTCCTCGGGGCTATCCTTCCAACACTCATGAAGCTGACGTTCACGTTGTCCTCGGCCAGAATGCTACCTACTTTTCCTATCATTCCTGGTTGATCAACTTGCCTGCAGAGTATGATACTGCCTTCCAAGCTCACATCCACTTCAAAAGACCCTACCTTCGTCAAATGAGGAATTCCATCTTTAACTCGGCCTTCCACTTTAATCTCGCCAGAATCAGAAATGGCACTGGCAAATTTAGATTCCACATTGGCAATTTGAACCTGGATTAACTCAAGCGGGCTTTCAGGTGAACCATCCAGGAGAACTCGTTCTTCAGTTATGCGGAGTCCTCTCTGTTTTGCAGTGAAATCAGCATTAACCAAATTCACAAAGACACTTGAGATTGGCTCAATCAGACCCTTTGTAATCATGGCACGAAGCAACCTTGTGTCAAGATCATCTGGAGCTCTAGCAGAAGCATATGTAACTTTTACAGTTTTTACACCACTCCCACCCGCTACCAATTGGACAGCAAGTCTACCAAGTTTTTCAGCAAGAGCAACAAAAGGCTTCAACTCAGTGAGAACCTGTAAGAAATTTATATAAATGAAACCTTCAAGAGCTTACCAATTAAATGTGTTTGGCCATAAAAGAATATGGACTTCTACATGAGAGAAGTCTAGCTAAAGAAATAATTGGTCATTACATGAGGTTATTTATTTTTATTTTTATTTTTTGGGGGAGGGTGTGGGGGTTGGGGTTGGGAGGCGCGGCTAGAAAAGAAAAAGCACTTTTAAAACGCAGATACACCAGATCAAGCACTTCTTGAAAAATCCTACTGTAAATCTATTTTTTGGCAGAACATATTTCCACCCAGAAACAATCATTAATGTTAAAAAAGAACAAGAAAAAAAATAAAACTGCAATGTCAAGTTTAAACATACACAATTTAAACATATTAAAAAATGAGGGAAACATAGTAATCCCAACAATAATCAATTTTCCATGAGCAGACTATGAAGCCTATATCCACAAGTTTCATGGTTGCATACATGTTAAGTAGTCCCTGATATCAATTTAGGACCTTTGTGAGCTCTGCATATCATGTCCAAAAGAAATGAAAAGGTAAAACTCTTGATTTTTGAACTAAGAATTGCTTCGACTATTTTCTCCTTCACAGTCAAAACTAGTAATTGAGATTGCACAAACGAATATAGGACAGAAAAGAATTTCCATTTTGATTTTGAAAACTTTCTATCACGGTTGTGTTAAAATTAGCTTGTACCGCGGCAGTGCATGCCCCCAAGTGATTTATTGCCTCACAGAAAATAGACCTTAGAAGAGCAAAGCATTCACTATCTAAAACTAGACGAATTATTTAATCAGGTGGTGTTCCTCTTCAAAAGTCAAAGAGGGGATATTGGACACTGATAAGTAAGACCAACCACATAGTAAGTACCTGAGCAGGAACCATGGGTGCGTTCACAGCAGTGGCAGCAAGCTCCCCCTTCAAGGCTCCAACAACAGCTTCAGCTATTTCAATGGCAACCCCTTCCTGGATATAAGTTCAAACAGCATGGTGCAAGAATTAGAAGCAGGCAGCAAACAGCACACAAACTAGAGAGAGCGTTCTGCAAACCTGAGCTTCCATTGTACTGGCACCAAGATGTGGAGTTGCGGTTACATTCTCATGTTGTACCAACTTGCTGTCCTTTGCTGGTGGCTCTTGTGTGAAGACATCAAGTGCTGCCTGCAATAATACTTTAGAGTTTAGAGAAATAATGATAGCACATAGACCTATAATTTGCCTCGACAAAACTCCATATTAAGTGGTCATTTGTTTTTTGAAGCAAAAACCTGAGCCACAATGCCAGCATCAAGTGCCTTCACCAGTGCTTCTTCATCAATAACTCCCCCACGTGCAACATTAACGATCCTAACACCTTTTTTCATCTTTGCAAAAGTTTCATCATTTAGAACTTTTGATGTAGCTGCCGTCAGTGGCATGTGAAGTGAGATGAAGTCGGCAGATGCAATAGCTTCATCAAAGCTCACAAGGTCTACACCTATTGCACGGGCACGGTCAGCTGGAGCATATGGGTCATGTGTGATTATATGCATGCCAAGCCCCTTGGCACGCCTAGCAACTTCTGATCCAACCTTCCCAAAACCCAACACTGCAAGTGTCTTTCCAACAAGAGACACTCCAACATATTTGCTCCTCTGCCATTTACCTGAATGGATTACAGTAAACCAACTTTAAAAAAATTACAATTTACAAGTTAGTGTAACAAACTAGAGTCAATAAACTCCTAACATGTCAAAGGAAAGTACTCTTAATCATCAAAGAATTATCACAGAATTTTTGCATTTATAGTTCGCATGTTTCATATTTCAAATATAATATTTAGAACAGGATCTGCTGCAGTGACACTTATCCGATATATGTCTACATATCTCATATTGAGACTATGATCTACCTGTATGGCTGTAGTGATACATATACAATTTATATGTACAAGAAAGAATACCCAATGAAAGACAAACAAATGCTCGGAGGAGATAAAAGTGTAGACAATGCTTGGTGGGGTAATGACTGTACTTGCTATACAATGCTATCACAAGGAAAAGCAGAGATACGCAAAAAGACAAAAGGATATACAGGGCCAAATGAGGAAATATAAGTTCAAAAGTTTCAAATGTAAAATGAACTTTTCATAAAACTAAAAGTTTTCACAAAATCAATCAATAGGATGTTATTTCTTCAAGAGCATTACCCAAAATTCGAAAAGACGATACTTCTCTAAAAGCTTAACTTCATCATGTTGAGTTTTTGTATGGTACTGTAAATTTAATACTATTATAAATTAACTTTGTCACCTAATCTCCATATAAGATACTTTATTTTATAATTGCAGCACATTACAAAAATCACAAAAATCAGATCTAACACCAGATCCAGGATCAGAATCCTAATTCATTTTGCACATTCCAAATCTAAAACTTTCACTAAAAAAAGATACCTCATTACATTCAAATCATCCTTAAAAAAGAACATCTGAGCAGATTAACTATTCCGAGAAGTGCTAGATAAAACTGACACTCAGAGAACATCAATTCACGTAAAAAACATAAATTAACTGAAACACGTGTATGATATGCACACGCATTTAGAGATCATATCAATAGACTAACCAGCTTTAACAGATGCATCGGCTTGAGCAATGTTCCTAGCCATGGCAGTAAGGAGCGCGATCCCATGCTCCGCGGCGGCGACAGTATTCGCTGTTGGCGCGTTCACCACCAAACACCCGTGCTCAGTCGCCGCCGCCAGATCCACGTTATCAATCCCCACACCAGCTCTTCCGACAACTTTAAGCCGTCCAGCGGATGACTCGAACACCTCGCGACTCACTTTAGTCCCACTCCTGACAATCAGCGCGTCGCAGAGCGAGATCTTGGTGCAGAGCTCCTCGGGGCTGAGGTTATACGAGCAGTCCACGTTAGCGAACTCTTTGAGGAGCTTCACCCCCGCCTCGCCGAGTTTTTCAGCTACGAGAATTGTCGGCTTCGCGTCCATCGAGAGGACGACGAAGCGGCAGGGTTGGTCGCGGGGGCGGCGGAAGGAGAGGGTGGTGACGCCGAAAGTGGTGGAAAGGGGGCGACGGCTAAGTCCTAATACGGCTGCGGACTGCGTCGAGTGTTTAAGGCTCGTCGAGGAAGCTGACGCCGCCATTTTAATGTGTCCGAAAGTGGTAAGAGCTAAATTGCAGGTGGAGGTGTGTGCGGGCGGGGAAGCTGGGAAATGATGAGATTTTATACTCGGGGGACGGGTATATGCTGGGGTTTTGCAGGCTAAGTATATAATTTTTTTTTTTCTTTTTTCATTTTTCATTTTTCATTTTTATTTATTCATTTATTTACTAAATTTATTTTGTTAACTAATCACATAATTAGTGTAATTACATTTATAATTTAATTAATCATATAAAAAACAAGTGCAGATTAGATTTCTCTTTTTAAGCCATTTCATATGATAAGATTGCCAAGTCAACTTACTATAATGCAATTAATACATGTCATAACACCATTTGTCCCTAAAATAGAAGGAAATGTTCCATAATGGCTCTTTGTCGTACTACATGAACTTATAAATGCTTTTAGCCTTGGTTTGGATTTATAGATTTAATATTAAGAATTTCAATTAATAAATTCATTGCTAGAATAATCTCATAATATAATGAATTAATAATTAAATTATTAATCTCATTATATAATAAATTAATAATTTTTTAAAATTATTTTTTAAATTATTGTATTGAATTTTAAATTCATATTCACTATAATCATTTAAATTATTTTCCCCCAAATCCTACCTCATATCAAAATTATTTTATTTAAATGCAACCGTAAATTGATTTTGTTACTCTTAAGATTACATTAAAATATTAATTGCTTGAATTACACTCCCTGTATTTTTTAGAATTTGAAAAACATTGTCTTATAGCCCACACAAAATCTTTAATATCAAATGATGAGCATCATATATAACATATATTAGTATAACGTGGATTTCACTAAAGCACTACTAATAGAACATGGTCATAATAATATAGCATGATCATTACCATTTGATATAAAATCTTTTTCCATCGGTCATACATTTGCATCATGACTAGATATTGAAAATTTCAGACTAAATCTCACTTTATTCATTTTTTTTTTTTTTTGTTAATTATCACTTTAACCCGTTATACTATTGTCACATTTTACCATATTGAATTCTCATTGTATCTCATTTTATCATATTGTACTATAAAAAAATTAACCAAATTACTCTTATCAATTATTTATAGTAAAATTACTGTAAAATTTTTCAATTTTAATTATCAATTATATTTATGTTCTAATAATTTTTTTCAATTTAATTAATTAATACTTGATATTAAATTTATTTAAGATTTTTTATTGCACTTATATTTTAATAGTTAATTTTTAATTAATATAATTCTTATTAAATTAGTATATAGTAGAATATTTTTTTATTAGTTAATGTACTTTACTTATAAATTGTCTACTCAATATAAATTCAAAAAATATATAAGATATTTTTAAATAATATCTTACTAAATACATAAAATATTAATAATAAAATTTTTATTATTAATAAAATTATCATAAATTCATAGAAACTATGTTAAATTCAAAAATAATCATTAAATTAAGTAATAATAATAAAATTTATTAGTAAAATAATTATGATTTTTTTAAATAGAACATAGTATCTATTAAATTACGATAATTCAACTATTTATTTATTTAATAGTATTAAATTATACCTATTTTTTTTTAATTTAACATTATTTTTATGAAAATTTAATAATTCAATTAACAATGAGAATTTTATTACTAGTATTTTATGTATTTAACAAAATATTTTTTAGAAAGATATAATATATTTTTTATATTTATAATAAGTAGAAAATTTACAAGTAAAATATATTAGCTAATAAAAAATATCATACGATATAGAATTTTCATAAAAACTATATTTATAAAAAAATAATTATTAAACTTTAAGAATAATAAAATTTAGAAGAATTTAATATTAAGTATTATTAGTTAAGTTGAAAAAATATTAGAATATAAATACAACTAAATTAATCCAAAAACTTTTTAAAATAATTTTATTATAAATAATTAGTAATTATAATTTGATTAATTTTTTTAGAGTATAATGAGGTAAAGTAAAATAATAAAATTATAAAATACTAAAATAAGATAATTAAAAATATAAAATAATAAAATAATACTAAAATAGAGAAGGATAAAATGAAATTTACCCCAAGTACAACTAAAGGATACAAATGTTCACATAATTAAAAAAGACATCTGGGCCAGCACACAAGTCTCTATGGCTCGAGATATGAAGACAATAGATAGCCCAAGTGAACCTGGGCTTTCCCACTCAAAGTGAAGAAGAACGCAGAGTTTATCAGTCCAGAAAATGGGTGAGATAAGATTGGGCCAACGTACGGCCCAATTGAACCTGGGCCTCAGTGGTCAGATGAAGATTATCTTCTTTCAGCTCCAATCCCTTGGCATCCACACACACAACATTTGGGAGCTCAATTCCCTTCTGTGTTTCCCTAATCTTCTCAAGATAGTTTTCATCTCCCGATGCAATTGCAACCTGCAAAGGCAAGTTACATTCAACTGTAACTCATTAAATTGGAATTAAATGCTTTATTTGTACAGTGGACAATAGTATATATTCTTCTCCAATTTTGTAACGAGAGTTACAGAAAAATAAGAAATATAGAAAGTAGGCATATGTTTCTAACTTTAAAATCTCTAAAATGATATATGTACATATAAAATGTCATTAATATAAACTTAGCTAATATAAACTTAGCATGTATTGATAGTATTGTAATAAAATATTGAATATCAATTATAATAAAGAATTCAAATTACTAATATTTGTCATATCAATACATAAATTAAGCAAATGAAAAATATAACCAAACTACTTGATTATCGATTCGATATTGATCGCTAAAAATTATTTTAGGTCGGTTCATTAAATATAACAAACCAAGTTTGAATATATTTTTTCGTTTGATAAAATTTAGAGTTCGCAACTCAATTAGTAAAAAAATAAAAAATATATATAAAAGCATCAAATTATTCGAACTCAATTCGTATTCGATTCAATTAAAACTTGTTCAAACTCGATATGAATAACAATCAAACCAAACACAAGTACCGACACAATTTTTAAAATTCGATAAAAAATTAAATAAATTTTAAAAATATATCAATTTAATTCCTTTACATCCCTATATAAACTTGACACATATATATGTGTTATCGCCATAAAAGTTAAAATACCAATTACGAAAATCCGAATGGCTAAATTCGACATATCAATATAGAAGTAACATATGATATTATCAATAAACTGGCATATATAGGAGGTATACCAATTACAAATATATGAAGTAAGTGGCATTACAATAAAATAAAATATCATTTTGGAATATCTGAACTTACGACTAGCATAATTTAAATTAGGGTTAAATACACTTTACCCTTTTATTATTAATTTTGTATCAAATATCCTAAATTATTAATAAAACCTTCAAATACCTCCTTAAACCAACAAAAAATATATTGATGGACCAAAATACCCCTAAATTAAATAAAAGATTGAATTCACTTTACCCTTCTATTATAAAATATGTAATCTTTGCTCCATCTATAATTAAATGTCAATTAATTTGATCCCAAAATTTATTCAACGCTAATTTTTTTAAAATTAAATAATTTTCAATTAAATCTAAAATAATTAAATAATTAAATCCAAATTTAATATTATAGAGAAGACATAATAAATTTTAAAAAAATTATATTATATAAATTTTTATTATAGGTTTAATAAGTAAGTGTTAAATTTAGAGTCATTAAACTAATATTACTTAATAGTATAAATAATTTTACTTGTGAGGTGTGCATGTGTAACTCAAATATAGTAAGTAGTTATTTATATCTGAAACATAAATGAAATTTAAAAAAAAATAAAAATAAATGATAAAGTATATTAATGTAATTAAAACCTTTCGAGTGAAAAAATAAAAATAAAAGTACAAGAGATGCTTTCTAAAATAATATATATAAGTTGAGAGTAATATTAATTTATGTGAGATATATTTTTTTAATTTAATATATATTTCTATATTATTAAAATTATATTTTGTTATTTATATAATTTAAATTTAATTAAAAATTATTTTATTTAATAAAATTAGTGTTAAATAAAATTAAAATTAAATTAATTGATATTTGACAAATAAATTACTAAAATTTGAAATTTAATTATATATTTGTTTATTTAATAAAATTAAAATTAAATAAAATATGAGATTAAATTAATTGATATTTAAATTTAAAGGGGACAGAGATTTACTATTTTATTTAGTTCAAAATAATTTTGTTCATCTATATTTTTATTAATTTAATGGGTATTTGAATATTGTATTAATATAAGAGTATTTAAATCAAAATTATTAATAAAAAAGGGTAAAGTGTATGTAGCCTATTAAATTACTTAACCATGTTAGACTATTAAATTAGTTGAAGATCAACTAACCTGACAATCAAATCAAGCTGTAAATCATCTTTGATGTTAGAATGTAAAGTCTAATGTACGGACCTGAATAACGGGAAGAGAAGGCAAATCCAGATCTGCACGCACATTGTGAATGAGCGTTTCCATATTCTCCTCGTAGGAATCCGCATCTTCCTGCGACGACGTATCGCTCTCCCCTTGGTACCACAGCAGCGCCTTGATTTCCCCGCCTCCTCCGCCCTGCACCGCCGCTTTCGCGCGCTTCACCATGTTCTCGTACAAGTGCGTCCCACGAGCCCACTCCTTGATCGATGTGCCACCGACGGCGCACGGCACCAGCCCGATGACTCCCACGCGCTCCTTCACCGCGTTGGCGAACGACATCCCGGGTCCCACCCCGCACGTTTTCTTGGTGTCGATGTCGTGGTGGAGAGGCTCACGCGCCACCTCCCAGTGGAGGTTAGCGTTGAGCCGGAAGATTTTGTAGCTGTCGGCGGAGGATTCCGGAGGAACGACGCCGTCCCAGTGCTTGTGCTTGTCGACGCCGCCTCGGCCCGCCATGTTGCTCTGGCCCGATAAGATGAAGATTTGTTTGGGAGGCTGGGCTTCATTGTTCTGGGTCGAATTTGAAAGCCCCGTAGACATACTCTGCCTTGATGGACTTGATTTGAACATTGGCTTTGTTTTCTTTCCACTTTCGAGATTTTCAGGATGTCGGAGACTTTGGAATTGTTGCCAATGGTTAGGTGGCATGCTTGTGTGTTTGGTAGGAGGGTACAAAATAAAAAAATAAAAAATAAAAAAATAAAAAAATGAAAAATAAAATAGAGTTAAATTGACTTTATTCCTCTACTATAGAATTGTTTTTTTTTCTTTTTCAAGAAAATAGCTATGATCCCCAGATTTTTAAATAATTCATTCAAAAAAATAGTACATGTTTTACTAATAAATTTTTTAAATATCTCTTAAATTAAAATAATTAATATTTATTGACAAAAATTTCGGCCGGTCAAAGGAAGAATTCACTTTGCCCATCTTGTAATCCATATAGCACTTTGTCCATTTAAAATTAAATATTAATTGATTTGATTCTAAATATTATTTAATGCTAATTTTATTAAATAAATTAATCTTTATTTCTTCTTATTTTCACTTTAAGATTCTTAGTTGCATTAGTAAATAATATAAAAAAAATCACTATCTTTTATTTTCTAATTATGATTGCACTCTCACAAAGAAGTAGTTATACATTAAGTTTAGGTTTATAAATATGTATTAAACTATATATACACACTAATTATTTATACCATTACATGATATCAACGAAAATTGTACGAAATTTAATACATATTTATTAAATAAATTAACCTTGAATGAACTTGAAATCGCACATAAACAATTTGGCATTTTAATTAATTTTACAAACACCTATGAGTTATTGTGTATCATACTTTTATTAATACATTATTTTTTTGTTTCTATCATCACTATTATCAAGTTGCATTGTTCATTGTTAGAATTATAATTTTAATAAAATTAATCATTTATATTTTTAGTGTTAATAAAATCAATCATGAGTGTGTTGGAGTCTTCACAAATATTTACATGTGGGCCACCGAACTTATACTCAGTAGAGTAGAGTGGTGGCACCAAAATGAGGTTAGGATTCGAATTTTGACTATTTTTTCCTCATCGATCGATCCATAGCATCTAAAAAAAAAAAAAAATTACTACAACATTAAATAAATCAATAAATAAAGGAACCATTATACCTCATTAAATATTAATTGACATATTTATTAATATGTTAAACTATTTGATCAAATTATGCATGTGAACTCAGGTGAAATTGCGGTATATAACCCTACTTAAACAATAAACACTATATATTCTTCAACATTATTCAGATAAGTCATACAATCACATCATTAACCCAAATACATTTGTATTTTCACATAAAAATCAGTAACCAAAAAAAAAAAAACACACTGAAAATATGATAATTAGTAAATGAAACCAAACAGGCTGTATCTGGCCCAGAACACAGAGTAAAAGTTGGGCAAGAAAAGGCTGGAGATAATTTGCAGGCCAGAAAGAGCAGATCAGTCCAGAAAGTGGGTGAGATAAGCATCTGCCAACAAATGGCCCAATTGAACCTGGGCCTCTGTAGTCAAATGAAGATTATCTTCCTCGAGAGGCAAACCCATGGCATCAACGCACACCACATTTGGGAGATCAATTGCCTTTTGTATATCCCTAACCTTCTCAAGGTACCCTCTTCCTGATGCAATCTTAACCTGCAATGCCATGTCACATTCAATTAAGTTCCAGAAATTGTAATTAAAATCTAATGTGGAATACAGTTATTCTCAAACATTGCAACGACACTACTAGGTCTAGAATAATAAAATATAGAAATTAGATATATATTTTCAATTTAATGTGACGCGCCTACCTCAAGTGGTATAACTAGAAATGAAAACAAACAAAAAAACTCGAATTTAATATATCGAAATAATTTAATTGGAATAAATTTCTTATCATCTTTAGCTATATAAACGCTGCCTTAACGAGTGGATCTAAAGATGGGTTGATATTGTGGGGGTAGTTTTTTTTTTTTGAAAAGAAAGTCTAGTTACGATTCTATTCAACCACAAAAGCCAAAGGAGTCATCAAGCTATTAGAATCACTCTTTATTTCGGTACAAAGAAAAAGAGTTTACTAGCTCATGCAAGATGATGGTTAGGGTTTTCTTTCTTGTTCAATGATCGTAAGCTAATTAGTTAGTGAAAAAATCTTATTGGGATTGAAAAGAATTAGGCAAAGTAAAAAGTTCCAATGAATTCTTGCAATATTTGTCAAGTTATATGTATATATATTATATTAACTCGATAAGGTTTATAATTTGACACAAAAGATTAATTGAATAATAATAAAATATGTAAAATTACTAAATCTCGACTCATATCCGACTAAATTGATATCCATTGAAGTTTATTCTCTTTAGCAATTAAATCAATGTGACTTATACTTTTAGACTTGATAACATATTCACGTTGAATTTGAACTATAGAGTATTTGGACTCCCACTCATATCCAATGCATATGTTTAAAATGCATCTTATGTCAAATATTTTATTTACGATAATATTCATATTGCTCCCAAATATTATCTACACCAAATACTTGAATGACTATCAAATATCTCATATTAATTAAAAAATTATATATTTATCTATTATCGAGAAACTTAGTACAATGTCTATGATTGTAGCATTTCAAAAAACTCTATTTACTAAAGAATAAGGCATGTGAAATAAGATCCATGCACACGTAGTAAAACAACATTTAAAACCTTTTTTTTTTCTTATTAAAAAAAAAACATTTAAAACAATAGAATGTAAAGGCTAAAGCGTAATGGACTGACCAGAATAACGGGAAGAGAAGGCAAATCCAGATCTTCACGAACATTAAGAATAAGCCTCTCGGTATTCTCCTTGTAGGAGTTCGCATCCTGCTCAGTGAACGTATCTTTCTCCCCTTGGTACCACAGCAGCGCCTTAACTTCTCCGCCGTGCACCGCCGCTTTCGCGCGCTTCACCATATTCTCGTACGACTGCGTCCCACGAGCCCAGTCCTTGATCGCTGTCCCAGCCACGGCGCATGGCACCAGCCCCACGACTCCCACGTGCTCCTTCACCGCGTTGGCGAACGACAACCCGGGCCCCATCCCGCACGTTCTGTTGGAGTCAATCTCTTGATGGAGAGGCTCACCCGCCACCTCCCAGTGGAGGTGCGGGCCGAGGCGGAAGATTTTGGAGCTGTCGGCGGAGGACTCCGGCGGAACGACGCCGTCCCATTGCTTGTGCTTGTCGACGCCGCCGCGGCCCGACATGTTGCTCTGGCCGGCTAAGATGAAGATTTGTTTGGTGGGCTGGGCTTCATTGTTCTGAGTTGAGTTTGAAAGCTCCATGGATGGGCGATTTGATTTGAAGAGTGGCTTTGTTTTCTTTCAACTTCGGACATTTACAGGATGTGTTTTCATATTTTTATGTTCATTTACATGTTGATTCGAGGTTAGCCACTTTGTTATTTAAAATAAAATATAGAATAAACAACATGAAATTCATTTTTTCTTCTTCCTCCAAGCTAAATAGTTGACAAATCAACCTCTCATTTCAATCTCACTTCTTTCTTTATAGATTACTCTTTCCTATTACCAAACACACCACTCCAATTTTTTATTTTACTCTAAAATTTTATCATGCATGACAAAGTATAAGTAATTTTGATGTATATTTAAAAAAATATTTTATATATTTTATATATTTATAATATAAAATATGATATAAAATAAAAATTCTAACAACACAAAAGTTGACTTTGATTTGCACTTCAACTCAAAATTTAAAAATCTGGGTTTGCAAGAGTGGTTTTAGTTGACTTTTAGCAAATAGTATTTGTTTAATGGAAACAACAATAAGATAAGTGTTGGATAATATAACTTTTCAACTCTCAAAAGAAAGAACAAATGGACACCAAGAGCTTCACCTTCTTCGGCGTGCCATCAGCTAG